>JAKJXP020000039.1:0-413611 GCA_022225965.2 Diatrype stigma | reverse complement strand
CTCCCCCCCTCCTTCGGGGGGGGGAGGGGGGGCTTTTCCACTCCGGCAGACCCGTAATTCCGTACGATGCACCCAATTGCAGCCCACAGCTTACGTACCTGGACCCGTAATTCCGTACGATGCACCCAATTGCAGCCCACAGCTTACGTACCTGGACCCGTAATTCCGTACGATGCACCCAATTACAGCCCACAGCTTACATACCTGGACCCGTAATTCCGTATAATACACCCAATCATGGCCCCTACAGCCTAAATGGCTTACGTAAGCTAGATGCCTTATACCACCTACCTGCTGCCACCTACCTGCTGCCACTTACCTACCTACTGCTACTTACTTACCTGCTGCCACCTACCTACCTACTGCCACTTACCTACCTACTGCCACCTACCTACCTGCTGCCACCTACCTACCTGCTGCCACCTACCTGCTGCCACAGTTCGAGCCCTCCGATTGGGTACATCCTCTAGTTATATGGGTCACCTACCTGTATTAGTACTAGTAGCTGCTGGCACCTACAATTGCATTTGCAATTGCATCTAGCTGTAATTACACCTAGCTGTTCCAAACCACCTAGCTATTGCCAGCCCTTTAGCTTATGTAAGCAGCCTAACTGCTGCTGCCACCTACCTACCTGCAGCGCCAGGTGCCAGATACCCAAAAGCTTCCAGTGCCAGTTGCCAACGGCCCCCCCTCCCCCCCTAACCCCCCCTCCCCCCCTCCTTCGGGGGGGGGAGGGGGGGCTTTTCCATTCCGGCAGACCCGTAATTCCGTATAATACACCCAATCAAGGCCCTTACAGCCTAGGTGGCTTACGTAAGCTAGGTGCCTTATACCACTTACCTACTGCCACCTACCTGCTGCCACCTACCTACTGCCACTTACTTACCTGCTGCCACCTACCTACCTGCTGCCACCTACCTACTTACTGCCACTTACCTACCTGCTGCCACTTACCTACCTGCTGCAATACTGGCCCGCTGATTGGGTGCATCCTTTAGTTATATGGGTCACCTACCTGTATTAGTACTAGTAGCTGCTGGCACCTACAATTGCACCTAGCTGTAACTACACCTAGCTGTTCCAAACCACCTAGCTGTTGCAAGCCCCCTAGCTTACGTAAGCGGCCGAACTGCTGCTGCCACTTACCTACCTGCTGCCACCTACCTACCTACTGCCACCTACCTACCTGCTGCCACCTACTTACCTGCTGCCACCTACCTACCTGCTGCCACCTACCTACCTGCTGCCACCTATCTACCTGCTGCAATACTGGCCCGTTGATTGGGTGCATCCTCAGTTTATGTGGGTCACCGACCTGTAATTGCTGCCACCTACAATTGCACCTATTGTTGCACCTAGCTGTTGCAAGCCACTTAGCTTACGTAAGCGGCCGAACTGCTGCTGCCACCTACCTAGGTACCTACCTGCTGCCACTTACTTACCTACTGCCACCTACCTACCTGCTGCAATCCTAGCCCGCTGATTGGATGCACCTTCAGTTTATGTGGGTTACCGACCTGTAATTGCTGCCACCTACCTACCTACTACCACCTACCTACCTGCTGCCACCTACCTACCTACTGCCACCTACCTACCTGCTGCCATTTACCTACCTGTTGCACCTAGCTGCAAGTCCTAGCCTTCCGATTGGGTGCATTCTCTATATATGTGGGTCACCTACCTATATCAGTACTAGTAGCTGCTGGCACCTATAACTGCACCTACTGTTACAAGCCACTTAGCTGTTGCAAGCCCCCTAGCTGTTGTAAGCCCCTAGCTAGTGGCAGCCACTTAGCTTACGTAATTCACCTGGCTATTGGCAGCCATCTACTTACCTGCTGCCACCTAACTCCTGCTGCCACTTATTGCTGCCACCAAGCTGCAATCCTAGCCCCCTAATTGGATGCATCTTTGGTTTAAGTGGGCCACTTACCTATACTAGTAGCTGCTGGCACCTATAATTGCACTTATAACCTGCACCTAATTGCTGCAGCTGTTACAGCCCATTCAGCTTACGTAACTTAGCTAGGTAAATTGCAACAGCTAAGTAGGTAGGTGGCAGTAGGTAGGTAGGTAGCAGTAAGTAGGTAGGTGGCAGCAGGTAGGTAGGTGGCAGCAGGTAGGTAGGTGGCAGCAGGTAGGTAGGTGGCAGTAAGTAGGTAGGTGGCAGCAGATGGGTAGGTGGCAGCAGGTAGGTAGGTGGCAGTAGGTAAGTAGGTGGCAGCAATTACAGGTCGGTGACCCACATAAACTGAAGGTGCATCCAATCAGCGGGTAAGGATTGCAGCAGGTAGGTAGGTGGCAGCAAGTAGGTAGGTGGCAGCAGGTGGGTAGGTGGCAGCAGGTAGGTAGGTGGCAGTAGGTAAGTAGGTGGCAGCAATTACAGGTCGGTGACCCACATAAACTGAAGGTGCATCCAATCAGCGGGCTAGGATTGCAGCAGGTAGGTAGGTGGCAGCAAGTAGGTAGGTGGCAGCAGGTGGGTAGGTGGCAGCAGGTAGGTAGGTGGCAGTAGGTAAGTAGGTGGCAGCAGGTAGGTAGGTGGCAGTAGGTAGGTAGGTGGCAGCAGGTAGGTAGGTGGCAGCAAGTAGGTAGGTGGCAGCAGGTAGGTAGGTGGCAGCAGGTAGGTAAGTGGCAGCAATTACGGGTCGGTGACCCACATAAACTGAAGGTGCACCCAATCAACGGGCTAGGATTGCAGCAGGTAAGTAGGTGGTAGCAGGGCCAGCTCCAATTAAGTGGCACTACGCCAGAAGCTAGCCATTTACGGTTTGGGTTGGGCCATAGGCTAGCTGTATTGGGCCTAGCGCGGGCCATTTACAGCTTAAAGCAGACGCTAAGCTAGCCCGTTAAAGCCTAGTCCGCACCGGCACTAGCCGCTTTAGGCGTGCACGGGCCGCTATGCGCATATTGAGTTACTTTCCTATTTGGGACAGCCGACTCCACCCAACTCCCATAGAAAAAAAAGCGACACAATAACCCTTCGTTTCATTACGGTAAAGCAAGCTTATAGACCTACGTTAACATAGACCTACGTTAACACTTGGGCATATAGTAAATATAATATATGTCTTAAATAAAATAATTATAAGCCACTTAAATAAGTTAAACCTGTTATAATATATAAGGTAAATTTTTTTATTTAATATTTTTAACTTTTAAGCTTTAATCTTTTATGTAATAACTTTATTTTATTCGCTAGCCTTAATTCGTTTTTAATATATTATTATTTAAATTAAGTTTTCCGTACGTAATAGCTATTATGAATAACCGCAAATTACGATTTGCTATTAATATAATTAAGAACGAAGAAATATAAAAGCTGGTTCGTCGAATCTTGTATATTTTTATTTTTAGCAATAAAAGCTATTATTAAAAACCTAAGCCGCTTATTTGTAACATTTTCATTTCTAGCATCGAAAAAAGCCCATTTTATCGTACGCTTAAAAAAAACCAAAAACTTGCCTAAATTATTATCGATTATACCAGTATTAAATAAATTATTAATGTTTTTAAAAAGCCAATTAATATATTTTTTCTTATTATATTTTATTAGCTTTATTGCTTTTATAAAGAATTTACGGTATTAATTAAATTAAATGCTATTTTTATTTAGGTATATATTTGTTATACGTATTTATATAAATCGCATATTAATAATATATAGGCATTATTTTATTTAATTATTACGTTTTTAATAAAAATGGCTTAAAAACGATTTATTAAATAGGATATTACGGATGTTAAGTTTTGGGATGTAATAATTGGGCCCCAGTTATTTTCGACTTATACGACCAATAAAAAATCGCCGGCATAAGCATACGAAATATACGTAACTATTAAAATCGGCCTTTTTATAGGCAAAATTATATATTTCTTATTAATTAATATAAATGCCAAAGCGGCCTTATATATTTAAATTTATGAATAGCTTAATATTGCGCCGTATTAATAATATAAAGCTAACGTTTATTATATGTGGCCGTTTTATGGCTATTAGTTTATTTTCGAAATTAATATTATAAAACATAAATACGGAAATTATAAAATATTAAGAAAAACATGTATTTTTAAAAATAACATATTCGCAAAGTTCCGAGCCAAAAAAAACGATAGGCTAAATATTTATAACGAAAACATTAATTTAATTACGGCTAAGCCATATACGATTTAAATTAAAGGTAAACGGTTATAATTATAAAGCGGCAAAATATTTAACATATGCTTACAAATAAAAAAGGAAACGCAAAACTAAGCTAAAAAAACATAAAAAATACGAAAAATTGCCGTAATAAAAAAAAAAGCTATTGCATTTGTATTTAAGAATTTTTTATGAAATAAAGCTAATGCTATAAAAACTGCTGCTATTAAAATTATCGTTATTAAATTAATAGGTAAAGAATTGCCGAAAGTGAATTGCATATAAGGGCCGAATTAAAGCATGTTTTAAGCGGGTATTATAATCGTTAAGTCTTATTTATATAAGCGGATAATTATTTTCGTAATAAAAATAGCCGCGATTAAATGAAATATCGAATATTAAGCCTTATAATATAAACATTTTAAAAACGGTTATATATAATAGTTCAGTAGCAAATTTACGATCCGAAATATCGCATATTATTTGGCGTAAAGTAATGTTTTAAAATTTATGCATTATAATGGTATATGTAATAAGTAAGGGAAATTATTTTCGGTAATAAATAATACCTTTTACGATAAAGTCCTGTCGAATTCGAAAAATAAATACGATAGCTTTGCCTTAATTATTGCGAAACTTACGGCTATTCGAATTAATAAATGCCGGGTTAATATAATTATTAAAAGCTATTATAATAATTTCCGGAGCATTATTTATAACGTTTAAGCCTTAAGTTTAAGAAATGTCGTATATCGTATTTTAAGTTTCGTTTATAAAACCGATATGGTCCTATAGGTTACGTATTAATATAACCCGGTATTTAATACAAATAAGAAAGCTTTTAAAAAGGTTACTAGCATTAAAAAAAGCGGCCTTATTTGTATTAAATCCTTTATATTTAATATAAACCTAAATAATTAAATTTATAAGCCGTATTATATAATTATGGTTATATTAATTAATACGAGCCTTAATAAAATAAATGCGTATAGCATTATCGAAGTTTATAATTTCGGCAAAAAAAAACTTTATAGCGCATTTAAACGTTAATAACTTCCAAAAAACGATAAAAACCTTAAATTATCGTAACTTTAATAAGGCTTCGTAAAATTGGGCTTATTCGAATCCTTATTAACGCTAAATAGTAATAAAAAATACCGAACGCTTAAAAGTTTTATATAATCCGTATTTAGTAATGTTATAATATTTAATTAATTGCTTAAAAGCATATAACGGCTTATTTATAACGGGAAATAATTAAAAAAAGTTTTCGATAAGTAATATATTTAAGTCGTCAAAATAATTGTTGCGGCGATTAGGAAAAATCTTTTAAAGCCGCCGATTAATTTAGTTTAGGTTTTGCAAGTTAAATATGCTTTTTTCGTCGATAATAAAAAAATAAACGTTATAAAAGCGCCGTTATAAAGTATTTAATAAGCTAGCATTTTTTATTAAGGGCTTATATTTGCTATCGATAAATAAGCGAAATAAGGAATGTAATATTTAGCTGTTAATTTAATTATTAATTATGCCAATTGGAATAGTTCGAATTATAGGCGATTTGTTTATTATAAATAGCTGTTAAAAATGTAACGATATGATTTTAATAAAATAAAACTTTTTAATTTTATTATCGCTATTAACGTATAATAATAATTGCTTTGGCTGGTTACCGATAAAAAAGCTTTAATAATAATTAATTATTATATTATATATAATTCGTTATTCGGAATTTAAAGTTTTAATTATATTTAATGGCAAATTTTTAATATCGTAATCGTCGGAATGTTTTTTACGGCGTTTTTTTTAATAGCTACCGCTGGCGAAGTTTTCGTAAACGTACCGATTAATATAAAAAAATTAATCGTAATTAATATTAATGTTACGGCGGCCAAATAATTTAGCGTTTTTTTATTCGGACAAAAGATTTAATACCATTTGAGTAATGTATTGTTAGTTTTTTAAAATAATGTTATTCGCATTATTTAAGTTAGGTTTAAATTTTTCATTATCGGATTAAATATTTTTTCGGTTAATCGTATCGTAATAATTATTTTTATAAATATAATGTTATATATAATATATATATGTTGCGACATAATTGTCGAACTTAATTTCGTTATTAATTAATAATTCGTTAATATAATGATAAGAATGGTTTAATAATAGCTTTATTCGATAGAAGTTAAAAAATTGCTAATAAATTCGAATAAGCTTATAGCGAAGGAAATAATTTAATACTTTAAGTTGCGCATTAATAATATGCCATTTTTTAAAGTTTTAACCTTTAAAATTCCAGCGCTCGACGAATTCGAAATACGAAACGTATTTCATATATATACCTTTTTGTTTATATTTTTTCCAAGCTGTAGCGTTTTTTTTAATTTCGTCGTTTTCGCTATTAAGGTTTAAGATTCGGATATGCTTTTTAAAAGGGCGATAATCGACGCTGCGTATTATACGATTGTTTTTTTATAAAGGGAGCTGTAATAAATAATAACAAACCTTTTAAACAAAATAATCCTTTTTTTTAATAAGCTTATTTATAAATTTAAAAATAAACAAAAGCATAGGATTATTATTAATTATATGCGGCAAAATAAATTAGGCAATTTAAGTATATATAATAAATTATTATTCGAATTTGTCGCAATATTTGGCTATATAATTAATAATAGCCGCATCGTTAATATACGGAAAGATATTTATATTAGTTAGTTACGATATAATTATTAATGGATTAAATTAATTGAAATAAATATTATTACGTACGGCATTAAATAATTACTAAAACTTATTTTCCATTTTAGCAACGCGAAATTCGTTTCGCATAAAGCGTGGAAAATTAAAACGGCAAACGGAATTTGGCAACTTTTCGCCTTTTTTCCGAACCTTATTAGCCGTCTTTTTGGTAATTCGGAAATAATACGCAATAAAATACTTATAACATTAATAGCGGTTTATGATATTATTTAATCATTATTATATAGGTTCCGTATAAAAAGAATTAATATATAGCGGATTGCTATCCGTACCGTTACGGCCGATTTTTTAAGGCTTAGGATTTATGGCAATAATATAATAACCTTAAACCTTAACGTATATATTCCGACCTTTTTATATATCCATATCCGAAAAGAGGCTACCTTTAAACCAATATAATTCATAAACGTAATTGCTATTACGATTTTGCCATTTAAAGTAATACTAAAAGTCGCCGAAATTAAATTTTTCCGTCAGTACGATTTTTCGAAATAAGGTAGCCCGAAAAAAAAAATGCTACGCAGCAATATGAGAATTTTTACGTAATAAGCGCCGAAATAAGTTTATTCGTTTATATTCGTTTAATTGCTTTTATCGATTAAACTTAGGCATATAACGGTATAAGTTTTATTAATAAAAATCTGCCGGATTTAAAATAATAAACGCAAACGGCAGCTTTAAGTAATAAAAAAAGGCTTTTAGTTTTTGCCGATATTTATATCAAAAAAAACGAATGCTTTTAATAATACCTATAAACCGGATAATGCAATTAAAAATAGCCTATACCTTAGGCTTATTCGGATTTTTAAAAGCCTTTTATAATTGGCGCTTAAAAATGGGCGAATTAAATTCCTTATTCGTAAAATAACGGCTATAGCTACGGGCTTATTTATGCATTAAAGTGTTTAATGCAATATATCGAAAAGTATGATATTTAATAAAGCGATTATTCTTTTAGCGTATAGCATAACTAAAATAGTTTTAATATTTAATAATACGTTACCGAGGCTTAATAAAATTGGCCTTATTATAAGGATAAAGTATAAGATACATAAAAAAAAATAAAACGCAGGATTAATTAAATTTATTAAAAAAGGTTTGCCGCATAAATGGCATTAAAAAATAATAAATAGCGTTTGGTTAAATTGCTTATAACGGTATATTCGGTTCCGGAAACGACGGATCATTTTTGTTGTTTTTTTTTAAGCGATTTAATTTAAATGCTTTAATAAATAAATTAAAAACCGCCGCCTTATCGCATGCATCGATATTTTTTGGAATAGCTTTATTTACGGGATTTACGTTCGGATTTATCGTTATATATATTTTATTCGTTTCGTAAATATTAAGCAAATCGTAAATATTGCTATTTTTAAGTAATTAAAATAAGTTATAATGATTTAATATAAAATTTGTATAGCCCGGATAATTTGCAAAAAAAAAGTTCAGCTATATATATATAGCTTAGCGACGAATACGAAACCGCCGGCGAAATTGACGTTTTATTTTTGGAATATTATCGGTATTTTTAGGACGAAAAAGAATTATGTCGAAATGCTTTAAAAGTAAAGGCAATTCGTTATATATTTTGCCAATATTACGCAAAAAATGCATAATATGTTCCGTATATTTATATTATTAATTACGAATTTATAAGAAATTAATTAATTAATTAAGTTATATAATAATAAAACGAATAATAAAGACATTAATTATAATATAAATTTTTGTAATAAATAACTTTTCGATTGTTTTAAGCGAAATAAGCCAAAAAGGAACGTCGTTAAAATCCAGATTATTGCTAGTAAAAAAATAAAAAGGTTCGTTTGTTAATTTTTTATTATCTTTTATTTAATAAATAATACAAATACTTATACTTAATAGCTTAATATTAAATTATTTATGTTAATAACGCGGGCAAAAATATATTTACTTCGCTTTTAAGGTTTCGTCGAATCGCTTTTTAATAATTACGTCTTTAGGAAATAATATAAGCTTTTAGTTATTGCCTTTATATTGTACCGGCTTTTCGTCGAAATTATGATGTTTTGGAAGTCGAATTTATTGCTGTTATTTACGTTTAATTATCCGAAAAAACGTAGAATTATGTATTCGGAGTCGTTTTTATTTCCGCGTTCGAGCTTGCTTAAAAGGTAAAAGAAACGAAGGATCGAAAGAGGCCTGTAAATTACGATTAGGATTAATATGTTATAGTTGAAAAAATTATAGCGTTAGTTTTGATATTAACGTCGATATACGTTTAGGCGTTACGTAATAATTAACCGAAATAAAAATATAAGCAATTCGAATAGCCCGATTAAGCGGGCGATTATGTAACTTATTACGCAGCTTATTACGTAATTAAAGAATAAGTGGTGCCATAATTGGGTTAAAGAATAATAAAAACGGCAAGGAAACAAATTAAATATATTAGCATAACCGTATTTTTAGCAATATTAAATTGGAAAATTATTTTATTAATAAATTTAAAAAGCTTAAAATAGTAAAGAATAAAAAAGGCAAATAATAATTAAAAATAAAATAAAATTAAATTTAAAAAGGGGTTTATAATATTAATTCGTTTTTTAAATTTAGCTAAAACGTATCGTTATTAAAATTTAATTTGGCCCGTAAATTAAATAGTATCGGGATTTGTAACGGCTTTTTTTAGTAATATCGTTATAACCGGTGGTTTCGTTAAATAATATATTGTTTAAAACGGACGGCAATTATACGAAATAAGTTATTTTGAACCTATTTATTATGATAATATATATTGCTAAGCATTTCGTGAATTAAATTTATGCGACGTCGATTGGACTTAAGTAAATGGCGTAGTTAAATTGCTAAAAAATAAAAAGTTAAATAAAAATGGGCCAAGGGCTGAAATTAAAAAGCTGGCTATTAAAAATTTAAAGATTAATAAGCCAGCTATTAAAAAGTTAAAGATTAATAAGTTAAAGATTAATAAGCCATTTATTAAAGAATTACTTATTAAGGAATTACTTATTAAAAAGCCAACTACTAAAGAGTTAATTAAAAAAGAACTGGCTAAAAAAAAGCCGGCTATTAAAAAGCCAGAGATTAAGGAGCCAATTGAAAAGAAGCTGGCTGGAAAGGAGCCGGCTGGATAGGAGCTGGCTAAAAAGGAGCTGGTTAAAAAGGAACTGGCTGAAGAGGAGCTGGCTGGAAAGGAGCTGGCTAGAAAGGAACTGGCTGGAAAAGAGCTGGCTGAAGAAGAGCTGGCTGGAAAAAAGCTGGCTGGAGAGGAACTGGCTAAAAAGGAGCTAATTAAAAAGAAACTGGCTAAAAAGGAATTGGCTAAAAAGGAATTAGTTAAAAAAAAGCTAATTAAAAAGGATTAAACTAAAGAAAACCAGGAGATTAAAAGACCGCATATTTAAAGGCAATACGAAAAAGATTATTTATTGCGATATAAAAATAAAATGCCTATATAATAAAATAAAGTTAATATTAATTCGAAATAAAAATATAAGCATATATACGTTTTGCAAAATGTAATTGCAATAAAAAAGGCATTTTTAAATAAAAATATGCGAATATCGTTTATAAATAAATTGATTTAATAATTAAAATTATTAATAAGCATAGCAAACCTTAGAATTCGTAAAATGATTTATATTAATGAAATTCGAAAAGGTTATATATAAGCTGCAAATAAGTTTCGAAAAATCTGTAATGCGCTGTATTATAACGAAAAGGCTACGTATAAAATTTAAAAAGGTTATATATAAATCGCGCGTAAAATTCGAAAAGGCCGTAATGCATTACGGATGGGTCGCGTATAAAATTCGAAAGGGCCGTAATATATTGCGGGTAAATTGCGAATAAAAATGAAAAAATCGTAATGCATTACGAATGGATTGCGGGTAAAAATAAAAAAATCGTAATGCATTACGAATGAATTACGGATAAAAAT
Organism: Diatrype stigma; assembly: GCA_022225965.2. Lineage (NCBI taxonomy): Eukaryota > Fungi > Ascomycota > Sordariomycetes > Xylariales > Diatrypaceae > Diatrype > Diatrype stigma. The sequence goes on along the minus strand of JAKJXP020000039.1, from coordinate 402,764 downwards.
AAAAAGGTCGTAATGCATTGCGAATGGATTGCGGATAAAAATGAAAAAATCGTAATATATTGCAAATGGATTGCGGATAAAAATAAAAAGGTCATAATGCATTGCGAATGGATTATGGATAAAGATAAAAAAGTCGTAATGTATTACGAATAAATTGCGAATGGAAATGAAAAAATCGTGGTATATTGCGAATGGATTGCAAAGAAAAATAAAAAGATTTCTAAAAAAAGCTGGAATGGTTTAGTAATATAATAAAATATGCGGGCAGGTTAAAGTAAGTTACGAAAAAGCTATAGGCAAATTAAAGCAAATCGAAACAAATTACGAATAAGCTGGAATAAACTTAAATGAAATCCGGAAATGTAATGATGTTATTAGCCGTATGTATAAAATAAATGGGTTTTGTTATTGTTTATATATAATACTTATAAAGGGTAAAAATTAATTGGTTGGCAAAACGAAATTAATTGGCTCGATTAGTCGCTAGAACGAATGCAGCGGGTCCAACCAATCGCAGGCGAAAACGCTCGAGATATTTTCTAAGCCTGAATTTCTGAACATAATTTCCGTATTATACCATCTTTATAAAATAACCTCCGGTTAGGATTAATTATTACGGTAATAACCTAAAGAATAAATAGAATGATTAATATCTTAGTTATTTTTAAAATAATAGGCATTTACTTTTTATTATTCCCATTTGTATATAAGTAATTGGCTTTTCGCCAGCTTTCTTTCTTTTCCTTCTTTTTTGCAACTTATTATTATACGTTAATTCCTAGTAATTAATAAAATGCGCCTTTTTTTAAGCCAATGCTATTACATAATAATAAGTTCCTTCGCCTGCCTTTTAAAGGGGCAGCCGTTATATTTTACGATACCTATTAGGAATAAGTAACTAATACAGCAATTCGATTTTTTCTCGATTACTCGATAAATTAATAGCATAACAAAACCCCTACTTTTATATAGCAACTTTTCGTTTTCGTTTTTTCCGAAAAATTTTCACGAACTTTACGTTTCCGGGCCTTGTGTTATACTTTTACGTTTCCGACTTTCCCGTTTTCGAAGAATTGCAAAGCTTTTGTTTTATTCGAATTAATAATGGTTTTATCCATTAATGCCTAAAAAGCCCAAATAGCCATTTAGGCCGCTGTTATATATTTCCGCAACAAATTAATCGCTTAATTCGCCATTAAAATTCATAAGCTTTAAATGGAAAACAAGGCTTTAACCATTTAAATCGAAGCTTTTTAAATTAAATAAAACCCTTATTTAAAGTTTTCCGATATAATAAAATTAAAGGGTTTCGGTATTTACGACGTTTAGCTTTTAGAAATTAAAGATAAGCTTTGCATTAATGGGGTTATAATCGGCAATAATTGCGTCCGTACGTATTATATTTATAACCGGCTAAAGCCTAAGGTTAAAGATTTCGTTATTTCTTAAATTTACTATTTCGAATGTATCGATAATTGGAATAACGCTTTTTAACGTATTTTGGATGTTTTCGATTGCATTTATAACGATTCGAATAAGTTCTTTTATAATAAAGCCTGTTTTAAAAAAATGAAAATAAAGAATGACGATTTTTTCCGTTAATTCCTTAGCAATTAAGAACGCGTATTATATGCGGTTCGAAACGATTTGAATAAAATAACCGAAAGCCAACGTATTTAAAAGTTTCGTTACGTTTTTTCGAATAAACTTTAAGCCAAAATTAATAACCTCGAAATCCTTTTAATTACGTACGCTTCTTTCGTTAAAAAGCTTTATAAATGGTCTTATAATAAAGATAATAGCGTTATTTATATTAGCCATTATAACTTTTTCTATTAACTAATGAATATATCGTTCGGAATTATAAATATCGCTGTTATCGTTATTTCGGAATTCAATTTTGTAAAACTTTTGGGTACCGTTAATTTTTTATCCGTCGCTTTTTCGTTTAGCCCTACCTAACGAAATAAATGGCAACGTATTAATTGCTGCCGTCGCTGTGGTTTTATTAAGCATTTCGCCCGTAATTATAATAAATAACCTGCTTCCGGTTTTATTCGTATTACTGTAATTAACCGTTTAAATGTCGAGGATTCCGATTCGGAAGTGGAGGAATCCTAATACGGTGAAAGAGAGTATTTGCCTTAATATATTAGCAATGCTTTAAACGACCTGGTCCGAATGAATGGGATAGATGGAAGCTATTGGGCTATAATGGATTACTTTTATTTGAAATAAAGGTAATTATAAAGCTTCGGAACGAAGCTTTTTCCGAAAAGGGAGTGATGTTACGGTAATAACCTAAAGAATAAATAGGATAATTAATACCTTAGTTATTTTTAAGACAATAGGCATTTACTTTCCATTATTTTCATTTGTATATAAACAGCTAGCCTTTCGCCAGTTTTCTTCTTTTTCTTTTTTTTTTGCAACTTATTATTATACGTTAATTCCTAGTAATTAGCAGAATGCGCCTTTTTTTAAGCCAGTGCCATTACATTAATTAAATATTTTCTTATATTCGGTTAACATAAAAAAAGCCGAAAAAACGTTAAATATAAAGCGGCTAAACTTAAAAAAGTCCTTTTAATGCTTTCTTTATTATTTAAATATATTTTTATTTATAAAAGTAAAGTTCGTTTTTTTATTATGAAATAACGTTAAAGCTTATTTTTATTTTTATTCGTAAGTTCGGACATAATATTATCGAATAAGGCTTTAATACGAAAAAGCTTTTCCTTTTTCTTTCGAAAAAGAAATAAAGGTACGAAAAAAACCATAATTTTATTTACTATTAAAAGAATAAACTTTTCCGAATCGGCGTTCGAACCGGCAGTTATATCCGAATCCGCGTAATATTATAGCCAATATTTTATAATCCTTTTTTTAATATTCTTAATTAAATCGGCATTTAAGGCTCGGATTTTTTTTAAACGCTTATTCGAATAAAAAACAATAAAGGCCTAATATATAATAATCTTATTTAATATTTCCCGATATTTTTAAAGCTTTTTATAAATACGTTTAAAGCCGGTTCGGATTTCGTTATAATTATTTTTTCCTAAAACCTCGGAATTCGCCCGATCGAAATAAGCATTTACTTTTTTTCTTTTACGAATGTTTAAACGAAATATAATTTTAAAGCCGCGTTTAATAAGGATTCGCTTACGTTTTAAAATGCATTAAATAAGCGTTTAAAAAAGTTAAAATATGTTATATTAAAAAGAAGCAATAAATTAAAAAGAAATTAAATAAATTGTTTTTATAAATACCGAATTAATAAAAAAAATTTATAACGACTTAAAAAAAAGGCATATATTATTTTTATTTTTTTAATAATTTAAATTTATCCAGTTATAGCCGAAAATTTATTTTTAACTTATATAACGAAAGCATTATTATATTAATACTAACGCGATTTTTTTCGTATTATAGCATTGTTTCCTCGAAAAGCCGAAAAATCCTTTATACCGCCTCGAAAAAATGTTATTCTTCGAAGATAATTTCGTATTTCCAAGTTATTCGGATTTTACGATTAATCATTTACGCTTAGAAATAATGAAACCGATTAATAAAATCCTTAAAGTTTAAGGAATTACGTATTTTATATAATATTTCGTTTTATTTTATATCGTTATATATTTTAAAAAAGCAACCGGTTTTATTTTTAATATTGAAATCGTAAATAAAAACATTTAAGATAGGATTATTGGAAAATTCGGCTTTATTATTTTTATTTTCTAAGAATTTATTTACGGTTTTTTTCGTAATCTTATAATCGATGGCTTTCTTTTTAGCTTTAAATGCTCGCACCTTTCGTCGAAAAGCATTACGGCGCAATATGCTTTATCGTATAAAATTATTTACCTTATAGGCTTTATCGACGAAATTAATTGCAATAACCCTCGTTTTATTCTTCGTTTCGAAAACGAAGGAAGTAGCTACGATATTAATGATATGCCCTTAGTAATAAAGGCATTATGCAGCCATTATTTGTTTTGCCTATTGTTTAAAAAAAGAAAAATTAATAATAAGAGAAATAAAAATATTTCGAATATAAAGCGAAAGGCTTTATCGTTAATTAGGAATATTTTTATTAATAATTATTTTATACAATTTAAATAAAAAATTTACCTTTTGTGTTATTTAAAGTAAAAAACCCTAATTTATAATTAATGCTATATAAATCCAATACACTTTAAAGATAAAATAACATATTCTTTATTATATAATTATTCGCCATTTGCCGTAATGCAATAAGCCGCATATAAAGCTTTTATTATCGATTTATAAAATAAATAACAATTCCTAAAACCTTTTTCTTATTAAAAGACTTTTATATATTAAACGAAAAATGAATCTTCGAAAAGGCATCGTCGCAAAGTTGCTATATAATCGCGGTACGAACGAATTTAAATAACTTTTCCAATTAAACGGAAATGGTATAATATAAATTCCGAAAGATTTTCCCTATTAATATACGATTAAAAAAGCCCAGCAATTCCTAAAATTAATCTCGAACGTAAGTTATTGGAAATATATTGCAAACCGTAATTAATTCGATAAGCCGTTGTTTATAATTATTTATCGTAAAACGTACGGATTGCCGTTAAATATAATTCCTTAATTGTTAATAAATCGAAAAAATAAGCGTATTAAACAAAGGGCTGCTATTAAACGGACTGCTCGGAACTTTTATTATATTAAACAAAATACCGAAATAGGAATAATTAAAATAATATTTCGAACCGCTTATAAAAACATTTTTATATAACTTAATAAAGCCTTTTTAATTATAACGGAAATAATATTAATATTTATTATTTTTTACGGAATCTTTTATATCATCGTCGTTTTTAATGGCTTTTATGGAAATAATGTATTCGTTATATTCGAAAATCTTAAAATAAGTATTCGATTTTATTTATAAATAAACGATAAACTTCTTATTACAAATCTTTATTCGAAAAAGCAGCTTTAAATTAACATTAGGCTTTATAAAAGTAGCCTTTTCGAAAAATTATTAGCGAAAGAAAATTCGAAAGGCCTTAAAAAAACGGCGCCTTATTATAATTACGAAAATAAATTAAATATCGTAAAAAATTAAATTAACTTAATAAAGTATAATAAAAATAAAGATAATTCGAAATAACAAACTGCTAAAGGAAATTTCGTTTCTTTATATAAAACTTTATAATACCGGTGCTATAACATAGGAACCGAAAATCGGAAACGCCGAATTAATTCGAACGGATTTAAACGTATTAAGCCAGGGTTCGAAATACCGAAAAATCTCACGATTTTTCTCTTATAAGCAATACGGATAAATATATAATAAGTACTTCTTAAGAAATCTCGGTTAGTATTGCGGCCGTTAAAAGAAAAAGGCCATATTTATTAATTATTAAAAAACAATAATAAGGAAAATTAATTATTTATATTAATTAAAAACGCAAATGGCGTTATTTAATTAATACAATATAATTAAAGAATTAATTAAACAAAAAATTTATTCGATTAATGCCATCGCTAACCTTAATATCTATCGAATATCAATTATAATGCCATAACACATCTATATAATGCCAGGCACTTCGTCAATACGGTATGCTCTTGCTGTTATTCGAAACTTCCCTGGTTTGATATGACGACTAGAAAGCCTCATTGCGTCCGTGCACCAAAGGTTTGGCCTCAGGGGCTGTTTATGATAACTAAGTCCGCTAGCATTGGACATGGCGCGAATGTAGACTAGGTAAACTCGTTCAAAACATTCTGAACAGGTACTTAATAAACTTATAAGAGAATAGCAATTCCCTCTTAAGACGAGTTGAATGCTCTTACCAGTGTTCTACCTAAGAGATGGCCCGGCTGCTGGCTCTGGTATCACTCAAGAGGCAAGATATCACTTGATGCCACCTAGACACGAATGTTGGTTCATACTATTCGCGATACCTGAGGCTACAGTCAAGGATGGGGGCCGAACAAACAGGGTTGCCCGACTAAGGTTCGAATCGTTGGAACTTCCACGGTCAACGATAGAATAACAGTTGGGCTTTCCCCCTTTTCGCCAAAGTGCCACGAATCATCTCAGGGCGTGTTGACCCACTACACTGCCCGGAACCTTTTGATGTGTTAAGAATTAATCAGCTTGTTTATTTTCATATAGGTAATTACTGCATTCATAAGGTAAAAAGGGGGTATACTGGGAATTGCCGAATTTTTATTCTGTCATACAAGGGACTTAAGTATGACCAGCTGACCAGCCTGTTAATACCCTGGTGATATCTGAAGACGATCCAGAGTAAGCTCTATGAAAGGGCTTGTGTGGATTCCTTCCCACTTAAGTGAGCCCTTAGACGGGAGGAAGATTGACCTCATGGGAACTTCATACGATACAGGGGGGTGACGAGACCTGACTGCCTATGATAGCTTGCGGAAAACTATCAGCAATTATCAGAGCACCCCTTGTACGAACACGTCCGCCGCGATATCCGGAAGACTTCATTATTACTTATGTGGATACGTTCGGCTCTTGACGGACATGTTCGGAGGCATTACGTGTTGTTCATCCTCCCGACTAACGCAATGGGCGACGATTACCATGGGGTGAGACGGAGTATCATCACTGCTTAGTAGGATTCAGGATTCTGGATCCTGGTTCGACTCCTTGCTCTCTCATCTCTAGACCTAAGTATCTCATGATATGACGTGTTTTCCTTTGCTCCTTATTCATTGATCACGGCAGCTTGTAAGCTCAAGTGACGCTACGATAAGCTTGTAAGTACGTGGAGAATTCCATGTTATGGATGGCGATATCCCAACCGGGGAGGTACTCGATCACTGATCTTCGAAAGCCCATCTAGGCAGTCATAGCCACGGTAGCTCGAAGAATGGTGAATAATGCCTCGGCTGGCAGTAACAGCAAGGGTTACCCGGTAAGTTAGTTGAACACACCTATAGAAAACATCCTTCCAGTATTCAGCTTACGTAGCGAAAGGGGATTGAATGACAAAGAGTTGTAATCCTCGCCACTTCTACTCTCTCGTATGTAAACATACTTCTGTTTCGAGAACGGTTGATGACGTGGCAACTCATGAGCGAGAGCATGCCCTTTTTGGCCGTGCCTCCTTTCCTGATTTAGGCTGATAGGATTTGCACAGAATAGAAACCTCTCGGCCCCTAAGGATCGAAGTGTCATAGCTGTCTGCGTACATGAACTCTAGGTGAAGGTCATTATATGACCTGCATGGCGTAGCGGCTGGCAAAAGGGCTCTCGACCTTGCTTTCGGTTTACGCGCTTGTCCCTCTCAACCTCAGTGGCTAGGTAGAGCAGGTATTGGCGCAGTGGGTTCAGACCAGTGATAATTTACTTCCGTGGTTGCGCCCGAAGAAAGTGTCGCCTAGCCTTGTTAATGTGGGACGGCTGGCGTTGACCTATCTGGCGCATATAGGCATACCTACCGGCCTGCAACGTCAAAAGGGCCTTACATCCCCTTCGGAGGTGACGTCCGCCAGGGCGTTCTCCTTGCGCCGAGGACTAACGAACTAGCGGGATCGTTCGTTCGTTTCTTCTTTCTCCTTCTTTTCTTCAAGATCTGGCCGCTACAACTGTAACAACACCAGAAGAAACAAGCTTGGAAGCGCTGATCTCGGTGCCGGCGTTCGGGCCCGGTGGAAAAAGTCTCTATCCCTCACCAGGAAGCCGCGTCCTGCACGGAGTCAGCCAGATTCTTCCAATGGTAATGTTTGAAGTCGAATTAGCTGCATCAACCCCCCCCCCCCCCCCTTATTTTTATTTTCATGCTGTTTTTCTTGTTTGCGTACATGCATAGATATAATTAGCAAGATATACGATGTGAAGCTCTCCGGCGACTGTTTGGAATAAAACCCCGGTCGGGTACCCGGTCCGCGTACTTGGTTCGCCGTAGAAGACGGTGCAGGGCCGGGCTTTACTTACATGTGCCAAGGACGCGAACAGTTGACCGGATGCGACCCCGGCAGCCAATGACCGGGAAACAAGTTCCCATGGAGCAGGTAAGTAGGTCGTCAGGTACCCGGGTAGGTAGTCTCCCGCTCTCTACAACACCGTACCTGCAATTGGCTGCTTAACAAGTGGTGACAACGACGAACATGTGCCTGCAAGTTCCCCTCCTCGCATGGCAGGTGCAGAATCTTGAAATCTGCTTGGCACCACATCGCCTCAACCCCCGACCTGCGTTGCGGCGTGCGATTCTAGGAGCGAGGAGCGAACGACGTTTCCCCCCCTGTCTGGCTTGCATATCTAGTGGGATTCCCATGCGCGAGGCACCTCAAGAAGGAACGCCGCTCGCCCGCCTCCCCCCCCACGGGAAACACGGCAAAACGGCGGCGGTTGCAGCGAGATGGCGGACGGTTGCGGCGATAATAACACCCAACGTACTTGCGGAGGTAGGCAGGTAAGCAGTCGTCGAGCCGCGTCTGCAAGGTGCGGGCTGACGGCATGGCATCCCCGGGGGGAAGGTCATCTGGAGATGGGGTCGCTGCGTTCCATGAGGCCGGAGGTGACCTGGAATGTACTTCTATTATGTATAGGTAATAGTTATACACCGTGCTGTATTGTACAGAAAGAACCACGGCACGGCCCATGGCACATGTAAAATTCCCAATCAGGTGCCGTGTCTGCATGTGAGGATGCACAAAGCACGGGCAGCTTGGAAGGTACCTACAGGTAGAAGAGCTGATGTGGTCTTAGGCGGGTGGATATATGGCGTAGGCAGGTCCCTCAGGGGGTGGTAGGGTGGAGTGTGGCCTCCCGTGTGGGGTCCCGAGGTCCCTCCCACCCTGGCTGCCGCTGCCTGGTGCGCGGGTAAGTAGTGGGTCTAGTTACTATGGGTCCCGCCCCGGAAGCAAGTCCTTGACGGTCCGGCACGTGGCATATTTGGAGACAATTGATTTGGAGACCCTCGATCTCCCAGACTAGGCAATTAACCTGTTTGCTTGACCTTGCAACATCGTGTACGAAGCATGCAAGGCGTCCCTAACACCAACGTAGGACGTAGGACGTAGCACGTAGGTACTCAGGTAGGTCAAGGGAAGGGCTTTGTGAAGCAGGCAACACGGATCTAGAACAGCATCGCGTTCCACTCGCACCCTGCTACTGCATCTCACCCTCACATGCATGCAGCTGAGGTTCCCACGCTGCCAGGAAACTACATAGGTGCCTAGTCGCAGTCACAGATATCTCGATCATGCAGCGAAACCGGTGTCGAGCCCAGTAGATCATGCCGGAAGGGTTGTCTAGCCAGCCATACACCCTCGCCCTCCGAAGGGACGCCCTATTGGGTCGGCATTCACTTCTTTACGTTCACGATCCGAGAAATGGATCGCTCATCTAGCTAGAGTTCTGCAAGATGCCCAATCTCGCAGTCGAGATCAGGAGATGAGACATCGGTTGGTATGTATAGCCTGTTGCTCTGAAGTACCTACTGAGGAGTCCCGAACCTCTTAACAATATATGTCATCATTGAGTACCTTGAGCACTCACTGCTTTACCGCCCACCATCCCCCACAAAGATGACGTCCCAGTCATGCTCTATGACACCGAGATGCTACATATACCTTGTTTTCGCAACGATGAGGATTCTGTTAGCTTGACGGGACCTGACACCATCTCCTTATACTCTTCAGCCCCATCCGCCCGTATACCTAACTCGGGATACAGGGAAACTCACTTGAGTTTGTTCGCAAATCCATCGTCGAGCCGCATACCGATCGACGAAATGAAGAGAAGGGCACGTCACGGTTGGAACCCCGCACCTCACCTTGCAGACCCCCTCTTTTTGGTATCACTCCTCGTCGAATAGACGGACTGCCTAGAGGTTGTATCGTAATATGTGTCTAGGCGACCTGGGAGAGACGCGCGGTTGCACCGGGATGATCGCACTCATCTCACCTATGACCTATGGGAAGCAGTAGCTAGATCCTATGGATCACATCGTCTCGGGGCGATGACTCGACCAGGTCTCTGGAATATGCACCACGTGGAACTAGTCTAGTACTTGAATCATATCGGTGCCGGCAGATGCTTGTTACTCTCGTATCATGCAGTATGTATGCATGTATGCATATCTGTATAGCGTCGTTACACATGTATAGTCGCATCACTGTAGCCCCCGTGGCTCTCGCGGTCAGCTTCCTTGTGCGCTACTATGCACAGCCTGATTCACCAATAATATTCCAAGTGCTACGTGCACGTAAACGTCCAGCCTCAGGGGTCGATGGAATTTACCTTGTTTCATGTATGGTACTTGGTAGCGACAGGATGTATGCATTTTACCTCCTGCCATCTGTCCTTTCAGGAACTAGGAGGAAGTGTCATGTCAAATGTTATTTTCCTCTTCACATCCTTGCTGTTGACAGGCCCTTGCTCCGGAACGTAAGAATGCACCCCTGCAACGTAACGCTCACTCATATCATTACTACACCGTAGGCCTGCGGCATGGAAAAAAGAAAGGAAACAAAATTCTCGGCATTTTGATGCTCTGCCCTCCCCGTTCTAGCCTTTCGTTGCCTAAGTCGTTGGACCCTGGTCATTTCTCGTTACAGAATTTAATTTCCGGTGCCATCTAAAGTAAGTCTTTAACGGTACTTTCTCGACTCTGAATATTTCCTCTCTGCCATAATTAACGACAAGGGCTGTCATTGGGCTATTGCTATTTCACTGAAGTATTAATCATGAAAGCGTACAAATCTGAAATGAATCGTGGCACCGGATCTTATGCTCCACGTTTCCAATCCATCAAATCATCTGGCTGACTCTGATATAATTGAGAGATGAAATATAGATGCCCCCGTTCTCAGCGAGTAGTTGCTACTGGAGGCGCTCCCGGTGTAGCGTTTGTCGTCGGTACCATCACAGGCACGCTGTTCTGGTTAACCTTGTATCTGAGAGTCCAGTAATTGCCTGTTTCGTTCAGGTTGACAATTTCCATCAGTGTGTAATACACAACTCCTCCCTCGATTCTAGGGACAGAGACGTCTCTCGAGAAGCTCCAAGAAGTCGTTCCGGGGCCACCGGTGGCAGGTTGTTCCACGTCCCGCCCTTCTGCCTACAATCGAAAGAAAACAACAAATCAGAAAATCGATCAGGCTAGCATAGGCTTCTATTTTGGACGCTTACCGTGCAATTGGGACATGGCGAGTGATTAACATAAACCCAGTTGGGACAGTTATGCGTGTAGAAGTACTTGCAACGGTACTTGAAGAAACCTCCGCTGCCACTCATTGTGGTTACAGGTTGAAGGCTCGGATCAATATTTGAGGTCGAGGTCGCCGGTATAGACTGGACTGAGGGAAGGGGTAAAGATGTGAAGGGAGTAGCGATGTGCTGCCCGCTGGCAGTCAAGCGGCTTGGGAAATGGGTTGAGGCTTAGAACCTTCAACACCAGTATGTAGGAAAGATTGCGAGATGTGCTCTTCCTACAGGGGTTGGAGTGAAAAAGCAAAGAGATCTACACCAGGGGAGGAAGGGCACCCCATGGATTTATACCCTGGATGGGAGCTCCCGGGAGCTGACATCGTCAACTTTCTTTCTTTCAGCCCTGTCTTCGGCTTATACATAAATAAACTGTGCGGGCCATTCTGCCACATCTGCGTTGCTACTTTGCACAAACGGCGCAACATGCATGGAGGGTTTCTTTCGATGCTGATTTGGTGTCAGACGATCCTACACTGCTTCGGATGACCCTGGTCCTGCATAACCGGGGAACTACTTGCGACAAGGGTCTTATTTGGACCCCCATATCAACCACCACCAGAACACCTAAGATATCCCCAGTACATAAGTCGGCTGGCGACGTGTAGCCAGCGCGCCGAGACGTATGGAATCGTCACTGATATTTTCCGAAATTTTCCACACTCGGGGTGCTTGACGGGGCTGATCTGGATATCCTAATGTGAGGTCTAGTTCGGTAGATATGTATGATGCGACGGGAGGACTCCTATTGGCATGGGCAGGGAATGTGGTAGTTACACAGCAGTAAGAAAAGGTAACGGATCGCTCATTGGCAGCAGATTGGATAGCAGGAATCCCTTGGTGGCATCAGGGCAATGGCATTCCGTGTGAGTTATGATAGAGTCCGCGTTCGAGCAGGTGGTAACCTGCTGGATAAATCAAGCGTTCCAGAAACGTCTATCTGGCGGCTCACATATACCACTCTGACAGACTTCGCAAGGGGAAGAGTGCATTGAAAGGAAATCATCATCACATCTTCCAACGTGGTGTAACATAAGCTAGTGGTGTGATAGGCCATGGGTGGGCTTCGTTGTGGGTTCTATACATGTCGTCTTAACGGTCTCCTCTCCATTCCATAGCTCGGGAAGGAAGGGATTGTTGTTTTGGTTGGACCTCGAGACTGCCGACCCCTCAGTTTCCATAGACGTGCGACTCCATGATAGTGACGTTTCCCTCTTAGTATCAACGATAAGCCTGAGCGTGAAGGCATACGACTGACTCATGTCGCTATAAGATGATGTCTTAAAGGCTAGGAATAGGAAGCGCGCAGAACGAACGAGTCAAGGTGGCTTCAATCCAGAATCTATTGGGCGAACGGCAGCACGAACGGCAACAATCCGGCAACAGTAACTGGAAGCTGGAAGCAACTCCAACGAGCAGGACGAGCAGGACGGGATAACGTCACCGAAAACGTGAAAAGCGTGGGAGAAAGCCCCATTATGCCCGTACAGCTCCCGTAGTAGGTCCAATCAGAGCATGTGGGGCCCCCAAGCTAGGCGGTCCGTTAGCCGCGCAAGTCAGTAAATCCCCCGTAAATCCCCTGAACGCTAGGTCCCGTAGTGCCCTGGTCCCCTGATCCCCCCGGCAGGAAGCCCCGGCAAAGCAAGGGGGAACCCCTGACACGGCGATAGCGGCCTTTCCCACACGTTCCCACACTTTCCCATGCTTTCCCACGTCTTCCCACACACACACCAGAACAACACGCGCCAGAACGCACTAGTTAAAGGCCGTCGACAATACAGTAACACGGAGCCCAGCTTCACGATGGACCATGGCGTGACTTCTTGCCTGTTCTAGCCTGTGCCCTACTCGGGATCATTCTTCTTGACACTCATTGGCCTCTCATCGTGAACGTCTCGGAGTATTTCGCTTTCAGCTTCACCCCCGTCCCGCCCCAACCATCGTGGACCGATTCGGCTTCGGAGTTCGCTTCCTGCATATGCGTGCGAAGTATATTGACGATGTTTGTTAAACTCAGAAGTGAGAACTGCCGGTTATGCTCCATACCGAACGAACGCCGTTCCATTCCTCGAGACTTTTCTACGAGCCCTCCCGGCATATTCCCGAATGCAATCAGTCCATGGTGCGTGGCCTTTTCTCTTTCCCGTAAATCTCGTAAGCCGCTGGAATACTCGTGACATTGAAGCCTTGGTCATCGATGGAGCCACTTTCCATCACATGCAGCTGTAAATATCGACTTCATGCCTTCGCCGACGAGGCTGCCCGGAGGACTGGTCATCGACAGTTTGCCACATAAAGGCATATGATTCCAGGGTCGCGATGTCCGACTTCGCTGGGGACGTACACTGTTATTTGACTTTGACGTTCGTAACCCCTACTCAACTAACACATGTAGGTTACTATGACTAGATAACTGCACCGGTTTGTCTCCCTTGGAGTATGGATCTACATTCTTCTCTCCCTTGAAACCACAAGATCTCCAAGTCCACGGGGACAAGTATCCTGTATCAAATATTCCAGAGTCAGCTGTTACGTGCGTAAAGGCAAAGCATATCAAGTTACTCATTATCCACAACCGCTGTCATTGTTTCAACTGCACGATACTAGCTTGTATTACACTGGCGACCCAGTCTGTAATAAAAGCGAGAGTATGCAATGCCTATATCAACCACGATTCCCAACACAAGGGAAGCCTAATAACCCCTCCCCTGTTACTCTAAGTGCTCGGTTGACCTAGCTGCATATCGACAGACCTAACTTCAGCATGATTCAGCTCCCTGGAAACTGAAGACCAACACGTTTTTATGGCATACCAACGGAATATCCATCGCTATTATCGTAAATATGAACTCTAGGCTAAAGATCTCGCTTGGTGGCAGACCAACCAACAATGGTCCACTAGTAGCTTCCAGATGGCTTTCTCGCCTTGTCTCAGCCCGATTCAGGTAAGCATAACGGTGAGAGTGGTGTGGTGTGTTGAGGCCGATAATGAAACATCTCCTTGCTCCCATTCAACCCTATCAATGGCACGATCTCCTCGAAGGCATAATGTATCACATATCAACCACTCACTTATCATAACTTCGAAGTTCAGTCATAAGAGTTGTTCGCAGACCCCTGGTAACATAGGTGCACGGTATGCGCCACATGCAGCTGTCAAAAACGCAGCTGAAATGCATTTCCTAGTACGAGTACGTGCCTTCAACCCAGGCACACACAAGATGAGGGTCTGAATAGGTACTGCTTTATGGCTCCTTGAAGCTCCAGACACCCTCACATACTAGCGACGTAGCGACCAAACATAAAACCGCCACCAACAAAATGTGGCTGGATTCCCTGGCAGTTTTCGCATTTAATAGCTGAATCGAAAGCACCGGTATGCCGTATTCTGCAATGGAGAAGCCTCGCAGCCATCGAGTATGAGAGCAAGCAAGCTGCACTACACCTGGCCGTGCAAACAGGTGTGGCCTACATGCAGCCCCCATCACAGGTTGGGTATGGTGAGCGTACTATGTATGTGCAATCATTCTACTCGGGTCACTCTGCAGGAAACTGGGCGGGCAAGTCGCCGTCTGCAGCGGCGGAGAACGGTTTGCCATTTTCGGCACATACGGTGCTGTGCTCAGTCCTAGCCCAGGTGCCCCCTCGAGCGACATAGACAAGTACCCTTTCACGAAACTTCCACGCCACCCATGGTGTCGACTTCCGCTAAGCCGGCATCTTATGCTGTTAGTTGAACAAGGAAGCCCTCACGATCCCGCGGGGTGCAGTGAAACTGCTGCAGAACTATACTTCTTATGCTATAGCACTCAGCCATGATAAGCCTGAAGACCTAGACGACAGCGGGTTTATGCCACAACCACTTACAGACGCATGGTCGCTGCCTAGGCCGTTACTGTGTAAGCTGTGAACGTAAGTAAATCCCTTTCGAAGCGCCATCGACGGACAGGTCTATTCTGTCATGTCCTACGAAGGCTTCTGGGGGCAACCTCCAACTACTAGTTATCGGCGATGTTGTTCGAAGGGCATGCAGGCAGACATTTGTTTCCGCCACTTACGTATATCGGTCAACTGAATTGGCTCACCTTCAACAGGGAAGAGTCCAAGGCCCTGATGCTCTCCGGATTCTGTTGCTCCTGCATGATTGCGCCCCCCCACGGAAGCCGCGGCCTTGAGATCCGCTTCTGCAACATGTATGCAATCGAGTCGGACGGCAAGGCTGAATACGCGAACGTGACCCATACGCGACCTACGATATATGGAGATACCACATCAGCTCAGTACGGATAGGGACTCGAAGCACGAGAACGATCGACCAAGGAAAATTTTGTATGGAGGTTTTTGGCCGGGGCTGGTTGCTACCCACGATGTACCTATGTGGTCACGATCGAGGCCTCAGATGCTGGCCGCAGTAACACCGTCATCTTCGAGAGCCAACGTATGCAAATCACCCATGGCAGTTCGCGGGCAATACAGCTGGCAAGCTAGAAAAACACATGCATAGATGGACGGATCGAGTGCCACCGGACGGGGTCATAGGCAGGATAGGTATCATCATTCTTGAAGTCCTATACCTATCAGGTCTCCAGGTGGGCTTAGTCTATGTAGTCGAGGACGTCAGGGCCCGCCGGTCCCCATGTGCTGGCTATCATCGTTCGGCCTTGTCACATAGCTGCCGTCCTAGCCCTGGTTCGGGTGGGTATCTACAACCGGGAGCCTTCTGATCATCCCTCATTTCTCGAGCGCTAAAACAGTCCGAGCAGTGCAGATCGAGTATTCCCCACGATCTACGGCCCAATAAACCGAAGCTCGACGAACTGTGCTACGCTAAGCTTCCGTTCCGCTACTACCAGGGAACACTGGGGTGTCATGACCAATGGGGGTATCAAATAGCCAATAGTACAGTATCGTCCCTTGGTAGGCACCCTTGCCGGCATCCTCAGATTACATGCCATGTAAGAATTTGGTATCTTAATTGTCAATACCCTGGCTTTACTACCAGGGATTTCAATAACACAGCTATAAGGAAGTATTTGGTGACAAGCTATAGCATCACGCTTGTAGTTGAAACATCCACGGTCAGGATGGCACGCTGTGCCATGGAAAGGTTCCGTGTTGCTATTGTTGACTCTGACGGCGCACCCTCTGTTCCCATGATACCCATATGTTGGAGTTGTTTGGCATACTCTGAACCTTTAGTACTCAGTGCGGGGACATATTGCTAACACCCTATATGATCTCATGACGGGCCTGCGGCAGCTTTCGAATAGGGGGTTGGTGAGGTCGCAGCGAAGGCAACAGTTGTCATCTGCCGCGTCGTAGTTTTCAATAGTAACCTGAGTTAAGCAGGTTGCTCATCTAAATCAGGCTGTCTGGGGGCGATCCCAGGAAGTGCGGGTAAACCGAATCCTGATGTTAAAAGATATGGGGGGTGGTTCCAAGGGAGCCAAAGGGGCAGGTAACCAAGCTACCAGGAGCTGGAGATATCAGGATGCACACTTCTGCACTAGTTGTGTTATCTTGTTCTAAGGGAGAAGGAGAAGGGGACAACGAACCAGAAAGGGATTGGGTCGACTGAACAGTCGTATGATGTACCTAGCCACCTGATTACCTGTCCCGGAGGAACATCAGGGCATTATCAGTGAAGTCTCCTGGGCCTGTCAAGCATTTCGGACATGCAAGAATTAGTGGTCGGGACACTGTTCCGATTAATAGTAAACATCTTTCACGTGGATGTACGATAGCTGACACAGTGTTCTAGATATCGTGAGATAGGCACCCTAGAATTGTCTGCCTCAAGCACAGGAAACAAATTCCCAACTAATGATCTTGACATACTATTCAATGGGCAGTAAACATCAACCCGTTTACCATGGCTCACTTACAAAGTAACTAGATGATTCGTACCGTCCATTCATTCATCCATTCGATCACTCATCTACCGATCTCGAGCTATTATATAGATCCGAAAGCCTCCTCCCGTCCATGCATATATACTTTCTTTCCTATCAAAACGCCGTCCGGCCCGTCCCAACCGTCCTCAGCACGCCCTCCTCAGCGAGCCTCTCGACTATATCCCAGAGCATGAAGTCGCAGCCGCGCCGCGCGACGACGCTGACGGTGACGGGCACCATCTCCTCGACGAGCGAGACGTTGCTCCGGTACGGCACCTGCCCGATCGGGATCGTCATGTCGACGCAGCCGTAGATCGGGCACAGGTTGGCGCCGTTGATGCCGGCGCCGGCCGGCGTCACGGCCAGGAAGGCCGCCGCCCCGTTCGCCGCCACCCCGGCCTCGACGAGCGCCCGCTCCCGGTAGCTGGGCACGCCCCCCGTGCCGATGTCCCAGACCATGACGCTCTCGCTGCAGCTGCTGGCGGCGCCGCCCGCGCGAAGCACCTCGGCCTCGAACCAGTCGACCGCGGCGCGCTTGGTCGCCAGCGCCCCCGCGTACCGCTCGGCCGAGTAGTACCGCTCGTCGTAGGCGCGCCAGCCCGGGCGGCGCGCCGGGTCGACCGGCGGGAAGCGCCCCCCGTGGCGCTCGGCCCACGCGGCCAGCAGCGGCTTGCCCACCGCCTCCCACTGCGTGACCGAGTCCAGCACGCCGAGCGCGTCGCTCAGCGCGTCGTACTTGGGCACGCTGTCGTCGGCGGCCGCCACGACGGCCGTGAGGTTCACGTGCTCGACGGCCAGGCCGCCGCCGCCGCCGAGCACGCGGGCGGCGTCGGCGAGGAACCGCTGCAGCACCGCCTCGGCGGCCGGGTTCGCCAGCGGCAGGTAGTCGGTCAGGTACAGGAGGCGCTGGGGGAGGCCGCCGGGGGCCGGGGGGGAGGCGGGGAGCGGCGAGAGGCCCGTGACGGCCGGGTCCTCGTGCAGCTCGGGGGCGTACCAGTGGCGCGCGAAGCGGGCCCAGGCGATGGGGTCGCGGGCGAAGACGCCGGCGGTGTCGGTGGCGGCGCCGAGCGGCATGACGCCCCGGAGGGTGATGAGGCCCTGGCTGGGCCGGTTGCCGTAGACGCCCGAGACGGCGGCGGGGCGGCGCATGGACGAGCCCGTGTCGGAGCCGATGGCGAAGTCGAGCCAGTCGTAGGCGGCGACGGCGCAGCCGCCGCCGGACGACGAGGCCGAGCACGTCAGCCAGCCGTCGCCGCGCGGGTTGAACGGGTACAGCTCGTCCTGCCAGTCCCACGGGTTGGCGCCCGACGCGAACTGCGCCAGCTTGTACTTGCCGACGAGCACGCCGCCCAGGTCGACGATGCGCTGGATGCAGGGCGCCGTCTCGTTGGCCGGTTCTGTGATCTCTGCCCACTGTGGAGGGTTAGCATACCTGGTTGCTTACCTTTTCCGCTCTTGTTCTGGGTAGCCTAGTAGGTGGACTTGAGAGTCGTAGATTGCACTTCAGGAGCGAAGGAAAAACAACTTCCGGTTCTCGAACAAACGGAGCTGAAATAGGGGTCGGATTATTCTAAGAGCTGCTTACCGCCTGGCTGCCGCCCGACGTCACGAGGCCCCGCATGTCGAATAGGTCCTTGATCGCGACGCGGAGGCCGGCGAGGGGCCGCGGGTCGCCCCACGCGTAGATGCGCGACGGCACGGGGATCAGCGGGTCCCATGACCGGGGCTGGAAGATCTCGACGCCGCGGAAGGTCGCCGGCCCCTGTCCATCTCCAGACTCGTAGGTTCCGTACAGGAAGTCCCGGTACGCGTCGCGGTAGAGGCGGTAGACGGCGCCTAGCGCGATGGAGCTGGGGGATATCGAGGCGGCGTACGGGCCAGGCGGGAGTTCGATCCCGCCCAATCCGGAAATGTAGCTCACCGATGCCTCGGAAGAATCTAGTTATATAGCAGCGAGACAAAATCAAGTCAGCGGCTCGGCTGCGTATGCGTGTATCAATAAAAGGGCAGGGAGACAATGAGACGTTCCGTCTCTTAGATGATGATTAAACATGAACATACACCCGTTGCTCTTCTTAAACTTCGCATCGAGAAATAGGTGGTTGGGCCCGAAGCTGTTCAGATACTCCAGGGCGCTGTCATCCAGCATGCTCGTGGAGCCGGTGCCGTTGTAAGCGACAAGCACGCCTTCCAGGAAATCCTCGGAGAAGACGTCGTCGCCTTCGAGGTAGCGCGCAACGACATCCTCGAGGTGCGCGCCCGTGACAACATCAGCCTCGGCGAAGATGATGGTGAGAGGCACCAGAGAGGAGCCAACTACGGAAGCAACCGCAGAGCAATCACCGCTCAAAGCCGCCTTGGGGTGCCGGATGTTGGCTAGGTAGGTCACGTTCCCCAGACCGAAGGCTACGTCGCCGTAGGTGGTGATCTGGACGTGCTTCCAGGGCGCGCGCTTCGTAGCGGTGGGCAGCCCGAGAGCGAGGGAGGCGCAGAGCAGGCTCGCCGTCAACGAGCGCAGGGGCTTGGGCATACGAACCTGGTGATCGAAGAACCCCATCTTAGCTAGCCGGCCGCCTAGTTGCGAGTCACTCAACCGCAGGCAGTCGTAGACTAAGTGAAATCGTCGCCACAGCCCTATCCAGTCGGTACGGCTTCTGGAAATACGAGGGCGCTGGATGTCTACCATATATACTTATGTACATGCATGTCTAGCTTACAGAGGATAACCCCCGAGGTCGCTCGTAGTCATATCCGTGTCTAAGAGTTCGTACCGCCAGCCCACCTGCTTGTCTTATCATGGCAGGCGGCTGGAGCTCAGCCGTGGTTAGGCTTGCGGGCTGCTGCCGAGACATGCATGATTCGGATATAGTTTGGGCTTTAGAGGCTCGGCAAAGCGAGAAGGTTCAATATCACTTTGTCCCCTCGGAAAGCCTTTCGGGCCAGGCCGATCCGGTGTGTGCAGTGTCAAGAGAGGAATCAAAGAGCCGAGGAACGAACGACCTACATAGTAATCCCGCGCTGTCGGTAGCGTCGTCGGATGCGACGCCGACGGAAAGGAGATCGTGGGGGAAGCTCTTATCAAAGCCCCGCTCACACTTGAGGGGAAGAAAGTATAGTATAACGTATGCAGTATAGTAGCAGTATATGCACGGGGTATCTATACATATGTATGTGCGGCTAGGCCCCGTTATTATGTGCGTGAAGCACGAGAGACGATGCATCCGAAGATAAGGTGCCGTTGCTGACTGCCGCTCTAGTGCCTCTTATGCTCTAGGCGCATGAGTAGATCCTGGAGTCTTGGTAAGTATCTGTCGCTTATATCTCCAGGAACCGGTGATATCATTGAGAATGGGCTCATCCAGGTGTAGTTGCGGGAAAGACCGACAGGAGTTCCAGACACAGACAATTGTCACTCACTACCTCGTGTCCCAACATCGTTGCGAATCGGGCATTGACACAATAACCATGGAGCGAACATCCAAGTTATAAAGACCAATCCCCGACCCCTGTAGGCTCGAAAGGGGACAGGGGTAGCCGCATTATAAGCTAGCTACGTCATCAATATTCGTTGGGATATGATACACCAATGAGACCGCCAGGCAGGCTATAGCATGGCTCATTTGCGGTCTGCTTCACTTACCTACGTGTACCTACGTGGTGCGCGATGAGGTATGACTACCTGACCACATACCTTGATGAGCTGGCCAGGCTAGCTCTCAAGGTGGCCAACTACGAGACTATTAGCATGAAGTAAGTAGTTCAGTCAGGTAGTTATATTGGTCTTAGGACCCCCGAGGGATTGCTCTGGGATCGTTGCATGAAAAGAACCATCAACATCACTTCTTCAACATTCGAGCCGTAACGAATAAACTAAAACCACATCAAAACCAAGGGCAAACATAGACAACAACAACAACAACAACAACAATGGCCTCAACACGTTCCACAACGGGCAACTCCCGGCCCCGCGTCCACACAACCGTATCGACGGGGCCCGAGCGCAAGCGCAGGTCTACCACCGGCACCACCACCACCGCCACGAAGACAACAGCAGGCGGTGCGCGACGGGGCCGGAAACCCGGCACCGGCAGCGGTCGCACAAGCACAGGCGCCGGGGTTCGAAAACCCGCCAGCACCAGCACCAGCACCAACACCGGCACTACCAACGCCGCTGCGCAGCCGCGGCGGCACCACCACCAGAAGCGCCAGCCGCACCTGGTGAGCGACAAGGCGGTAGGGGCGGCCGAGAAAGCTGCGGGCGCGGTCGTGGGTCGGCCGGGGAAGAAGGCGGCGGGGACGAGGAGGATGCGCGGGACGGATGGGAAGGGAAGCCGGAGCCGGAGAGGATGAGGAGAGGAGGAGACTAGAACGCCGGGTACTCGATAGTCGATAGGTGGTGGTGGAGCTAGGTAGGGAAAAGGGGGAGGGGGGAGGGGGGTGGGGGGAGAAGCATACTGCTTCTACCTCTCGAGAGGGGCCGATTGAAATTGAAGGGAACAAGGGAAACAGGATTTCCTGCATCTACTGTTATTTTATTACTTTCTTCACGTGTTTTTTATACTTGTTCCTCTCAGGCTGTGCATGGTAGACAGCATCGGTAGCCTGGAGTGACCTTATTTCGGCTTTACTTCTTACGAATTCTTGTAGGGTCTGAAATTGGGGATAGGGGGGGTTTGGATCGCGGTGGTGACTTACTGCTGTCTTTTGAGTCGTTCTGGTTCTAGTTGATTCTCTATTATCTAAAGATACACGACAGTTCTCACCCAAGTTCCAAAGTAAGCCATACTAAACCCCTTAGTACCTTGAACGCATATATTTGCATCCCGAATAGGGTATGCCCATTAGCATGCGTGATTGATATAAACCCAGCAAGGTTTTTCGACTGTTAAGTGACCTTATACCAAAGCCCCTAACTATAGCGCCAGTGTTCCCTTAGTCTTTGGTCTATTGCCAAGGATGCTAGTAATCTACTGGTACATGGTCCGCATAGTAATTGCAGCTTTCTACAGAGCAGCAAGATACGGGTCCAAATCCAAAGCGCAGCCCACGAACGCCTCGGCTGCATTCTAGCGGCCTGCTTTCATTGCATCGCGTCGTCGTTTCTTCTCAGAGATCGCCCTCAAGGCCTGCTTGATCTCAGGCTGGCCCTCCCAGGTATCGATATCATAGTAGGTGGGGGCAAGCTCCTATACCGATCATGTTAGCGAATCTGTCTTGCTGATGATTGAGGGCAAAGCTGGATGCTACTTACCAAAAGCCACTCAGGTCTGATGCCAGTGACCGTCCGAATGTATTGCTTCGTTGTCAGGACAAACTCATTATACACGACCCAATCGTAGTCTGTTTGGAGCACCGTGCTGGGGTGCAACATGACAGCCTGGTTGTTGTCCTTCATTGTTCGGTAGATCTTGTTGTTTTCCTTCTTGGCTACCTGCATAAAGAACCCAGCGACGAGAGCGCGACGAATGTTGGTGTAGTAATTCTTATCGTGGAATTCCGTGCTGAGGAGATCAATCTCATGCGTTTCCATGATCCGCTTCAGCTGCATGCGGACATTGTCCGCGCTAGACAGATGCCGATACGATAGGTAATGCTCATGGCACCATTTCTTAGGATCATCGCCTCGGTTCATGACACCTTTGAAAGCATGATAGACGTTCAACAGCGTTAGGTGGTCGCCATCGGGATGCCGGAAAAGATTCTTCATTTCATCTGCCTCTCGGCGTTTGTTGGCAGGTCGGACAAAAACCTGAGGGACTGAGAGGAGCGATGTAATGGACAGGATCTCGTTGGAACAGACGAACTCGGGGCTGTGTATCAGCATGACTGCTAAAGTGGGATCTAACGGGAACTCAGATGCGAGTGACCCCAAATCTGTCAGCTCTCCTTCGTCGTCGAGGCAAGCTAGATAGTTGAGCTCCTCGAGGGCTCGCATCATAGTCTCAGGTGCAGGAGGATCCATCAAATCGAAATGGACGAGATCCTCTACGCCAAGCTTCTTGAGTTCCAGAACCGTGCTTGACAGATTCGACCGGAGGATTTCAGGGTAGGTTTGGGGAATAAGTTCTTGCTTGAAAGCCTGCTCGGTGTAGAGTCTAAAGCATTTACCAGGCTTTGTTCGACCGGCTCGACCGGCTCGTTGCTGTGCGGATGCTCTTGAGATAGCAGAGACTAGCAAAGACTCGACTCTGATGCGCGGATTGTAGATCTTCTGTTTGCTGAAGCCTGGGTCTACCACATAGACGATACCGTCAATAGTCAAACTGGTTTCCGCAATGTTTGTTGATATGATGCACTTGCGTCCTGGTCTGCCGCCCTTCTTGGAAGGTGGCGGAGCAGGCTCGAAAATCTTCTGCTGCTGATGAGGGGGCAAAGTTCCATATAAGGGGCAAACCTTCATCGGCCCACAGTCGGTCTCCCTGATCATTTCATCAATCTCGAGCGAGATCTTGCGGCTAGTGTCCTCGATCTCCTCTTCTCCCGTGAGGAACAGAAGAATGTCGCCCTCGTCCTCTGTAGCATGGATTTGAAGGACAGTGCGTATAGCAGCTTCGACATAGTCTTTCTCAGGCTCAGGGGTGTAGAAGATCTCGACGGGGTGCGTTCTACCCGGAACGGCCAAGAGGGGAGCATCGTAGAAGTAGCGCTGAAACTTCTGGGCGTCGAGGGTAGCAGACATGACGATAATCTTGAGGTCGGGCCTTCTCTTCGCTATCTTTTTGAGCAAGGCCATTAAGATATCCGTGGCCAGCGTACGCTCGTGTGCCTCGTCGAGAATAATGCAGCTATATCGAGACATCTCGTGGTCATGCATAGCCTCTCGGAGCAGCATACCATCCGTCATGTACTTCAGTATGGTCTTCGGACTTGTCTTGTCTTCGAAACGAATGCTGTAACCGACTTCGCTGCCTATATTCACGTCGAGTTCATCGGCCACACGTTGAGCAACGGACATGGCAGCCACTCGACGAGGCTGGGTACAGGCAATAAGTTTCCTGTTGAGATGGGGCAGTTCATCGTAGAGGACGTATTGTGGAATCTGCGTGGTTTTTCCGGAACCCGTCTCACCAACGAAGACGAGAATTTGTGATTTGTGGTACAGATCGAGGAATTCCTGTCTACATGCCAAGAAAGTGTCAGGGACGAAGCGGCTACAACAGAAAAGGGGGGCGCCTCTGAGGATACAAACTGATCGACTCACCTTTGCTTATGTACAGGAAGGTTACGGCGCGCCTTCAGGATAGAAAAGTACTGCTGCGAGTGAGGCTCTCCGGTGAAAGGGTTATTATCTCCACTCTCGGCTTCGAATGCTTGCTGTGCGGTAGTTTGCCGGCGGGTGAAGCCAGATAATGGCGATCCTTTAGCATGACCATTGCCGTAGGCATCTTTGTACTCATCCGTATGCGCGAGGTATGGGTTGTATTTGGGCGCGACCGATTCCTCTTTCTTGACGGGTTTGTCATCTTCCGACTTGATGCGCTTCATAGGCGCGTCATCTTCGGAAGGGGAACTCAGGCGTTTTCTAGTCGCCATTTTGTAAACAAGAACAGCTAGAATCGGTTCTGAGGGATGGATTAGGTAGTCCCCAATGCGACGACGATAGAATGGAGGCTGAGGTTGAGGATCGCAGATTCGGAATCACGAGGCTGAAGAAAAGAATGGAGCGCAATTGATGTCGGGAACTTTTTTCTATCGATGTAATGTAGGAGCAGCAGGCCTGGCAGGCACGACAGGCTGGACTAACCTCTAATTGACTAGATCATCACCAGGTACCCACCTAGGTACTTATGTAGTTGCACGCTCACCAATGGCGATAGGGCGATAACGATAAGGTAGGAGGATGTACGTATCAGGCGTATGTAGAGGGATTGGAGTTCAGGGAGTTCCAGTCGCCTTACATACCTACCTTACTAATGGAAGTATCTACGTACTATTACTGTGCAATGACGGGAGCTCCTGGCACAATTAGGCCGGGACTATATGCCGATTACCTACTCCCTCAGCCATAGCAGTACGTACGACACCCCCTGAAATTCACATTTATTCACATTTATATAATTAATTAGGCTTGATATAAGAATAATATTCATTCAACACCAATGCGTGGCAGAAGGGAAGGTAGCACTTATACCACGTCTTCTGCCATGCACTTTTGCTACACTACTATCAAGTACGAAAGCAAAAAAAACCCAATGCGTACCGTAGCTCATGTTGTAAAAATAGACGAAGGTATAAGCAGTAAGACGTTTTGAATGTGGTCATGTCCCTTTTCCTTGACTCCGAGCCATACGCCAGCCAGCCTTTAGCACATTGTGTTGGATATCAACAGCCCCAGCCTGGTTAGTATGCTAGGGTTATACAGGCCAGTGATGGCATTTCCATGCTGTTGCAAAAGGTCTATCATAATCCATGAGTGGAACCGTACAAACTCCATGCCAGTAACCGTACACCCTGCAACTACCCTCTGCCAAAAATCGGCGCCTGTAGAGATTAGTTTTCTGATTTGGGTGATAGGTCTTGCTATCAGCGCGAGCTACTCGCTTTCATGGCGTTGTTGATGATGTTTTCGACCAGCTCCATAGACTCCTCCGATACTTCCGGGATCTCTCTCGTATGGGTGGGAGAGGCATTCGACATCACTGGTTTGATGGTGGTGGGTTCTGCGAGGACGTCTGATGCGGGTGGTATGACTGGTTGAGCTGATGTGGGCGAAGGCTGTTGTCGCTGTTAGGCACTGTCTGCGGATACTTCTGCCAGAAAGGTCCGCTTACATTTCTGGGCTGGACCCCTTGATTTGGCGGCTGCCTTGGAAATCCAGTTCCATAACTCATGAGCGGATTCGGAGCTTGTTCCTGGACCGTCGCAACAGTGGGACTGCCCGGGTTGGAAGGGCAAAAGGAAGGTCCAGGAGCATCAGACAAACACGGAAATGGATCGTTTGATGCATCGGGTGTAGTCACACCTGATGGGGCGTTCATGAATGGCCCAGAAGCTGAGATGGGTGTGCCGGCAGGTAATGGCGCATAATTAATAGGAGTCATAGGTGCTGCTACCGGCGGGGTCGCTCTCATGCCTGTGGTAGTTGGAGACGGTGTAGTCCCAGTTTGTGGCGTCTTCCGAAGCGCTTCCCACGGCCGTGGCGGAGGTATATATGTTTGTTTCGGGGCCTTCCCTGCTTGCGAAGCTCTCGTATCTTTAGGGTTCTCTTTCTGATCGCTACCCGGCCCTCGAGGCTCGGTTACCAGTTGCTTGGTTGCCGTGGTAGTCTGTACTCTGTCTGTCATGACTGGGGGAGTGGCCGCCGACTGCGGTGCTGGATTCACAGGCGGTATGGGGTCCTTAGCTTGCTCCTGGTAAGCCATCATCTCTGTATCTAGCATCTGCTGCCTCCTCATCAATTCCATTCGTATATGTCCTTGCAAAGCAGGGTGCAAATTGGATGCATAGGTCTGGCCCAGGTCCCAAGAATTCACAGAGGCAGGTGAATGATGATGCTCCGATTTGATCCGAGGTGTCGTTGGTGCACCTGGTAGTATGCTCGACGAGAGTCCACGATGACTAGACGAAGTGCTTATGGGAAGTGCTTGTGGGGTAGTCGGTCCCTGTGCGTTAATCGAGGACGTTGGCCCATTCAGAGCCGAGTTTGAGGTGTTTAGGTTGTGATAATGTCCATTCCTCAAGACAGGCGATGGAGTCGCAATCACGCTTGCTGACGAATCATTACTGAATGAGTAACGCATAACGGACGATGCTCCGCCTGAAATGTTGCTTGACCCTATTGACGACTTCTTGATGCCAAACAAAGCATCCGGGGTCCTCATCAGATGAGCCCGGAGGTTTCCCTCGTAGCCATTAGTAAAACCGCCCCATGGCGCATAGGGTGTGCGGTATTTCGTAGAATCCCTAGGAAAGTAATGCATTAGTCATGACAGGCAGAAGAAGCATTAGGGAAGCTTACCGATTGTGGTGCACCTGGAAAAAGGCATATTTCTGTACAACACTTGGTCTTGGAGGTTTGTTCGCAGTTCCGATGTTTGCTGGTTGGGACTGAACCACGTTCTGTCCTGCAGTACCTTGGCTAGACGCAGACGAAGACGGTCTAATGACAGATGAAGTCATAGGCGTGGTGAAAGACTTGGTAGAGGCAGACGAGCTTGACCGTGCTCTAGCTTGAGCTTGGAAAAGCTGCCCGTTTTGCCGTGACGGTGATGGTCCCAGACCAGGTGGTTGCGTAAACCCGTGGCTGAATGGTGACTTGGTATTCGTCTCAAATCGGCTGGAGCCATAGGAGAATGAAGATGTCCTAAATCGCGAGTCCTCACCAAATGGGCGGGCCGTACCTTTGTGTATATTGAGAGATTGGCTATTCCTCGTATGCCCGCCTTGCGAAGGTTTCGCCTGTGTAGGCTTGTTAGACTGGTTCTGGGACTGATGGTTGGCTTGTGAAACCTGGTTCGGCAAAGGTTGGCCTCGCGAAGGCTGCTGAGCTTGCGAGAGTTGCTGAAGATTCGTAGACTGGTACATGAGAGGATGTTGCTGCGTTTGTGGCGACTGTTGTATTGGTGAAGGCTGCTGGGCTTGCGGCTGGGCTTGCGGGGACTGCGCCCATGGAGGTTGAGGTTGATTAAGTGGCGGAGTAGCTTTCGCAGGCAGGGTCTTGGGCGCAAATGTAGTCGTCGCGTAATTCTGCTTAGGAACAAACTGTTGGGGGGTAAATAGCGACCGCTGTGGCACTGGTACGGGCTGTTGCGATGGATAAGGCGAGGGCTTCGGTACGAATTGCTGCGTAGTATACGGTGGGGGCCGTGGCATGAATTGCTGTGCCGTATACGGAGACGGTACAAAGGAAGGGGTGATGGGATTCTTCGGTTTGTACTCGTAAGGTTTTTCCGCTTTGGTTAGGCGAGAAGATGCAGGCATGTTTATGTGCGCAGCAAACGTGAAGCCGTGGGACTTGCGAGGTTGAGGCGGAGGGGCAGGTAGACGAGGAATGCTGTCCAGGTAATTACTTCGAGGATTGTGTCGACGTCTCTTCGGATCCTCTGTATATTGAGCCCGGGCTTC
This sequence comes from Diatrype stigma, assembly GCA_022225965.2. Classification (NCBI taxonomy): domain Eukaryota; kingdom Fungi; phylum Ascomycota; class Sordariomycetes; order Xylariales; family Diatrypaceae; genus Diatrype; species Diatrype stigma. Next base: position 374,573 of record JAKJXP020000039.1, on the reverse strand, counting down.
CGTCGAATTTCGTCCAAGGTAGTACCATATTTGGTTCTCTTTCGAAAGGTCCACTTTGACCTGTGCTTTGTTGGTACAACTGTGGGCATTGAACTCGGCCCAAGTAAACCCGTCGACGAATGGAGAGTCAGCCCGTGGAAGCTCCTCTGTCTGCCTCTTGGTGGCGTTGATCTTCTCCTTCGCCTTGCGTGAGGTTGGCATAGGAATAGCATTCGCCGAAGCCTTCGGTAGGTGGTAGTCAGCCGGATCTGGCAGTAAGAGCCACTTCCATTCAACCTCAACTCGGTCCCTAATGAATGTTAGCATCGATGTCGCTCCGCAGCGAATGGCATTATAAGTTCCATACCCATTTGGAACAATGTCGACGAGGAACGTTTCTTCATCATCACGATTCTCCACAATAACGCCGGCAAATATGTCGCCCCTGTAGTACTGCAGCTGGCAGATGTCGCCCTTCTTGAGAGCGGCGGCAGCTTGTCGGGTTCTCTGGCAACCATCCAAAATGTTGCCGTCTCGCTTTCGGTCTCGTTTTGTCCTGTGGAAACGGCAACTGAATTCAAATGCTTGCTCCTTATATTCAGTGCCATCTTCACCAAATATTGGAACTTCGCCTTCCTCAACCATGACGCCGGCAGCTGCTGCACAGGTAGCATGGTAGGATCTGGCACACTTCTTATGAGAGCATTGAAAGCAAGCACCCCTCTTAGATCGGCAGTACAAGCACTTCAGATCCAATCGAGCTTTACTTATTTCCGCCGCATTTGCAACCACCTCTTTGTCGTCGACCGTCTCGATCCAAGTCTCTGGGCTATACAAAGCACAAATGCGATGAGCCTTGCGTCCATCGTCGGTAGGCAATACTTCTGTGCCGGGTATGTCGTGTGGGCAGAGACAACAAGGAGGTTCGACATGGTTCTTAACGCGAAGCCGTATCTTCTTCATCTTCCGGCCGGGCTTCCGTTCGCCCTTGTCAGCTGCAGTGCGCTTACGTTTCCGTCCAGCCTGTCTGAACGCCACATTAGTGGCTTGCGGTGTTGCCACGTTACTATCGATATCGTCATCGTCCTCATCTTCTTCTTCATCTTCGTCCTCTTCTTCTGTTTCTTCGTAATCGGTCTCCTCACCCCGTAGCTTGCGCTCTATTTCATACACATCTACCCAAACACTGTCCTGGGCCTGGGCGCATTCACATCGCTTGGCAATTTTCCCCATAGGCAACCAGGAGTCCAGGGCAAAGTTAACAGCCTCTGCGCAGTTGTATCCCAGGTTATACCCAGAGTGGTACCCGTAGGGGTAGGTAACGACAAATTCTCCAGGATACGAGACACACTTGTTAACCTTGATGTTGAAATACTGCTGTAGATGATTTGGGGAGATTAAGAAGGCTTTGTGGCGAAGGAACTGGTCGCAAGCTTTGGCATCTGTAGGCCAGATGCTCTTCATGGCAGCTTCAAACCGACGAGCATCGCCCTGGGAAATGCTGTACCATTGCTTGGGAGCACCAAAGTGAAGGTAGTTGATACTGTATAAATCAACATCTTCGAGGTGCCATGCGAAAGTTGCCTTCCACATTCCGAGGTAGAGATATGCAGTGTTCACTCCAGGAACTTTAGTACCGAGCACATCCAGCAAATTCGGAAGTTTGTTGAGATTCCACGTGTCGTTGTCTTCGTCGAAGAGGGTTCCTGGTAGGTCGGCACCGTACAAGGGGGGTGCATATGTCAGCGTTTTCCAGTAAATGCGTTCCAGCTCTTCGCATCTCTCTGGGGTATAGTCCGAAATGTCCATTTTGTAATCAAACTCCTTGAATGCTTCTTCGTCGATTCTAGCTGATGCTTCGCGTCTCGCATATTTCCTTCTGGCCGAGATAGATTGCGTCTTATCTTTAGCCTGCCGAACTGCACCCATCCGGCCAACCTTTGGGGTGTCGTCCTCATCCTCATCCAAGGGCGTGCTGAGGTCTTGTTCCACCGACTCGATGGGTCTTGGTGAAACAGGTGTCATTGGGCGTTCCTCTGAGTCCACCACGTTGTCCTTAGCAGAGCCTCTCTTGCCTCGACCACGACCGCCTCGTCCTCGTCTCCTAGAAGTGGACGATGAGCGGGTTGTGGCCGATGCGGCGGCTCGTGTTCGAGGTGCAGCTTTCGGCTTTTCCTGATGGGCACGCCTCTCGCCTCGTCGTGCGGGAGGTTGATGTTCGCTTTGGTCGCAGAGCTGGCGCCACTGTGGAAGATTGTATGATCGTTGGTGCAGGATGTTGACTTGTCGATAGGTCCCATTAGTGCCCATGATTTCCTGTTTGATCGGTTGTCTGACAGTGACCTGCTTTACGAGGTCGTCCAAGGCAGGAAGCTTCTCTTTCCATTCCTCGGGAGGGATAATCTTGATGATACCAGACTTCATGCCGTATGGATTGACCTTTGCCATCTGTAGTAACGAGTCAGTCACACTGCAAATGATACGAGGGCAGAAGAAAGCGGGTGCGACATACGAATTTCTTAAAATCCTTGAACTGGTGCATGTCCGGCTTGAACACAGGGACATTTCCCGACCAATGATCAGGGAGGACATCACCGATATCCTCGTCTTCTTCCTGGGGTTCAGCAGCTGGGGGGTTTCCCTGTGGTGGTGGTGGGTGCAGGTCGGGAGCGGGATCCTCCAAGTCGCTGAGGTCCGAGTCGTCGCTAGTATCGAGCTTCATCGCATTGTTACTATCGGGTGGCGAATGAAGGCCGGTGGGCTTCTGAGGGTTAGAACTATTATCATGGTCCTTATCGTTCTTCATAGTTATGTCGTTCGTATCGATAGCAGTGGTGGATGGTTCATTTGCCATCTCGTCGTGAGCAGGACCTGGAACCAGTTGCGGCTGCGGCTGGTGATTATCGGGCGGCTCCATTCCGGCAGTCGCATCGGTCGACATGGTGTCGGTGGTGACTACATGCGCTCAATCCATTCATAAATTGTCTCTCGTTCTTCATTCAACCTTCCCGGGCGATTGCTGGAGAGAAAGGGAAAAAAGAAGAGAAGAGAAGAGAATCCAGGGAGATAGGACCGAGGCGTCGTCGAAGCCGCCGAGAGTATGCGAGTTACAATTGATGCATGTACGACAGCGGATTGCAGATTAGATGTTGAATGGATGGATGGACCTAGGCATGCAATAACTAACAAGTTGGCTGGGTTAGTTTTGAGGTGTCGTGCACCAGTCAGGTAGATGGGCTAAGTGGAGGGAGCACTGGCTGACGGCAGGTCGGCAGGCAGGCAGGACGAGCTGTGCAGGTGGACTGGCGACTGGACTGGCTGGATTGGGGGAGCTTGGGGGCTTGGGGGCTTGGGGGCTCGGGGCCTTTGGAACCTTGACAGCGGGCAGTGGCACAGTGGGCAGGTAGATTCCTGCTAGCGCACCGTAGTCGCAACCTTCAACCGCTGCTGCAGTGGATCGTTCGGTTATTCTGCGGGGGGATCTGGCCTTAATGTGGTTCGATTGATAACGTAGGAGGAGGGAGGTTGATTGATAAACAGTGGAGGTCTCCGACCAGCCGCATCCTCACGACTTGGCGCACTTGGAAGGGCACAAGGGTTGAAGGGCAAAGGCAAACCTTTTGCTACATACAGTACGTAATAAAACGGCATCTCAGGAAAGGGGTCGGTTCAACACTAGAGTGGTAAAAGAGGAATCCAGGTAACGAACGGTCTTTGGCCTGGACTAGGGATGAATGAAAAAATGGAAAATCATATGACCTATGTAGTACTTACTTAGTTCGATTTGCAATTTACCGACTTTGGCTTTCAAGATATTCAACGTAATGTCGACTTGTACAGCCGGTTGTTGGTTTTCTGAGGTTGCCGAAGTGCTTATGCAGTTAGATATTTGTTGGATGTTTCGTTAGCTGTTGCTGTTAGCGATAATGCAGGGGCGATCCAAATGGCCGAGGGAGGTGCGGATCAAGCTTTTCATTCTTATCGGTCGGCACTTTTTGCTCTATGACTCCGATAGACAAACTTACCGATGTACTGGATGTAATCGAAGTACCTACCCAATACTGTAGGTACCTAGGTATTTCTTACCTTCCATAGGTAGCAGCAACAGCAAAAGTTCGATTAAGAAAACTTACCTAAATCAGCGCAAATCAGCTGGTGTAGCTATGCGCTAGTCCTAATACAGCCATACTGGTGACGGGAGTATGTCAGTCTACACCTTATTTCATTTGCAAGTTGACATCAGTCTCAGCTACTTCACTCTATCTCTCCTTACTCAAGTCATTAGAGACTCACTACGGAAGTAACATTGTAACATTGCAACAATTCTCAACAAATACATGTGGTGGTCCTTATGCCACAGAATCAAGACAAAGGTAGTTCTAGTCTACATAAGGGAACCCACCTACACACAACAACAAGAAAGACGTGCCCAACGTTACTTAAATCTCCGACTGCTATAGACTATAGCCGAATCCTCAATCGATTTGTGTATCAATTGAGCCGCTGTCTTGCATCTTCGTTACCATAGGACGCGCATTTCAGCCTCAATCTTGGCGTCGTCATCCTATAAAGGACAACGTCAGGCAGGGTCAGGTAGCGGAACAGCAGCGGGTGTCCATCACGTGTCTCTCTGGCCGTGTCATAAGACAAGGATGGATCACAATATGTAGAGATCTAGATAGTGACAAAACACAGAGACTGCAGCGGAACAAATCCACTGGTGACTTAGGAAAGCAATGGGAGATGTTATGGGACCTTCACAGTGAGAACATCGCCTCGCGAAATACAATAATCTGTGCATGAGATGCTGATGGTTGCGACCTTGAGACAGGAAGGGGTGAAGAGCCTTCCGGTTTGATGGGTTGTGCATCACCATAGTCAAGGTAGGAGAGGGGGGCTTACGAATATCCGCATCAGGGTACGTGGACTATATGTTGCGGAAGGCTTCTACTCCTAGCCGGATGGAGGACGTATCTATGCGAAGGTCTAAAAAAACCGTCTCCCTCACAAACAGGGTGTTTACAGCGCAGGCTCCCATCCTTCGATCTTCGATGAGTTGATCAATCATGCAGCATGAGATCGAGTCTAGACGAAAACGACATGATACGGTTCAGCCTAACGTGCGTAAGGCTTCACTTTTGCACCGAGGCAATCAAGTCTTTAGTTCCTCTGTCTCCTTCGAGTTATGGAATAACCTCGGGTCGCTGCAGTAGCCTTACCTACTACTCACCATTATGCGAGAGGTACGCTGTCCCCTTTGCAGCGCCCGCAAGTTTTCATCCTTGAATCCGCGACTCTCAACTCTCTTTTGTTACTAAGAAACTTGACCCAGTCTACTCCTGAGCGGACGTATGAAGTCAGGGGTTGGAGTACCTGACTGAAGGCCCTCCCGTAAAAGCTAATAGTGGTTGTCATTATATTATATCAGCCAGGATCCAGAATCCAGAAATCTCGCGTATAGCATCATTGCACGCCAACCAATAGATAGTCCCCGCTCTATAGTCCTCACGGGCCGGGCTACGCTTTGCCTGCTTGGCAGCAGTGAGCAGAAGGGACGGGCTTTTAAGCTTAACGGCCAACACACTATCGCGACTCGCCGGCCAATCACAACTTGGGAGGCAGAGCCAGGGATCTGGGGAGCCCTGAGCCTGGCTGGGGCTAGGCAGCTAGATATCTGCATGCAATGTAACCGTTGTGGTAGGTGAATCCATGACTGCGACCCCCATAACAGTGGGCGGCTCACGCCTCCCACGCTTCTCACCAATGAGGTCGCCACCTTGGGGGCCGCACTAACGCAGTAGACTGCAGACGGCAGCAGCAGATCGAAGGATTAGCCTGCGGGTAACATGGGCATGACAGGGCAGGGCAGTAAGGCTACAGCAGTTAAGGGCTTAGATCATCACATCGTATACTCAGCTCACCATTAGATTAGGTCGAGCGAGACGCCTCCGTTATACGATATGCCCGGAGTAAATTATGGCTATGGTTACGCCAACGTCCCCTTCCCCTTGATCAAGATGTCTATACAAGTGAGCACTCGTCCGTTCTCTTTCCCGCCTGGATATTCTCTGGCCTATAACCTTATAAGCCCACAGACTCCAAAATACTTGCTTAGAACCTTCAGATTACTCTGCATTAATTCGGCGGCCCATTTCTGTGACAATGCTTTGCGATGTTTGTCTACAAGGCCTCGAAGGCATATGGGACCCATCCAAGTCCAAGCGACTCGGGACCACTGCGGAAGTCTTCGGCGCCAGCGAAAGCACCTTTGACCGTGCCAATCTACCGTCGACTATCCGGGTCGAGAGGAATGAGAGGGTAACGGCACAGAAGCTGGATCCAGAGCTCTACGTCTTCGGGCACCACGTCGACCTCGAGTCCTTCAGGAGGTCCATACGCAGGGGCTGCGTCATATGCAATAGGTTCCACTTATTGGCAGAGGGCGTGAACGTGGAGGAAAACCCGAAGCTGATAAGTCTCGGCTACTTCTCCGTCTTCACTGTTAGTCTGACGACTTCGAAGCGGTTGATGACTGTGCGCTATGGAGACGTCATAGGTGGCTTCGAGATAGAGCCATGCACAGGTATACCCCCCCTTCCCCCTTTCCACGTACATAGAGCGGGGGCTTGAGCTGACAGACTACCCCGATAGGAGACGAGAGCTTGAACTTTGCGTTAGCCAAGTTTACCGGGGATGAAACGACCTGGGAGATGGTCAACGGATGGCTGACCGGCTGTGACAACGCACACAAGTCCTGTCTCAGCAACCAGAGATCAAGCCATTTCGTTCCGACACGGCTCCTGGAACTGCAGAAGACCGGCGGCCCCAACGAGAATGAGAACAAGTTTCGCCTCGTCTCAGGCACAACAGTGGGCCCAGACGAGCGGTATGCCACACTCAGTCACCACAAGGGACCTCACGATGTACAGCCTAATACCACCACCGTACTGTCCAAGAAGACCGAAGCGTCCCTGCAGTCAGGAAGCCTCCTCGTGACACTACCCAAAACCTTCCGGGATGCCTTCGAGGTCATCAGCCGGCTAGGGCTACGCTACATCTGGATCGACAGCCTGTGCATCTACGAGGACGCGCCCGAGGACCGCTCCGCCGAGATCGCCGTCATGAACGAGGTCTACCGGAACGGGTTCCTCAACATCGCCGCCCTCGGGGCCGGCGACGACGACGCCGGGTGCTTCTTCGACCGGGATCCGAGGGAGGTCGCACCGACCATCTTCGGTCTGCAGTGCAGGGACGCCGCCGGCGCGAAGCCCGAGCCTCACATATTCAACCTCGAGCGACGCTGGTCGTGGCGGCTGACCCTGGACAGCGAGCCGCTGGTGCGCAGAGCCTGGTTCCTCCAGGAGCGGCTCCTGGCGCCCCGGACCCTGATGTTCGGCCGCAAGCAGGTGTTCTGGGAGTGCAGCGAGGCCATATCCTGCGAGCTGCACCCCGACTGGGCCGTCTCCAGCGACAGGATGGCCGCCTCCTCCAGCATGCAGTCGCGGCCCCAGCACCACTTCAAGACGCTGATCGGCGGGGTCTACCGGACGCCCTCGGCCGATCCCCAGCGCCAGCTGCTGCTCGACTGGTACAGCATCGTCCAGGACTACGCGGGCCTGGACCTCGGTGTCCCGGGCGACAAGCTCGTGGCCATCTCCGCCATCGCCAAGGAGGCGCGGGCCCAGTTCGCCCGGCTGGGCGCGCCCTCATCCGAGTACCTGGCCGGGATCTGGAAGCACTCGCTCCCGGAGGGTCTGCTGTGGAACCTGAGGGACTCTGGGCGCAGGCCGTCGTCGTACCGCGCCCCCTCCTGGTCGTGGGCGTCGGTCGATGGGCGGCTCAACATCCAGCAGACGTGGGAGGGAGAATCAGCCGTCTGGCTCGCATCCATCGTGGATGCCAGCGTCACCCCCGTCGGCGATGACGATACGGCCGAGGTCCGGGGCGGCTCGGTAGTTCTCAAGGGTCCACTTCCCATCGCTGAGGTTTCTAAACCGGGCAAGGAGTACCTCGTCCGCCCAGAGGACAGACGGATTGATTTGCTACGCAGTTCGCAGGGCCCTGGAGCCAATGTCGTTCTTTCGAAGGAAGACGTGGGCCAGGACGATAAGTACAAGATGGACTGGAGCGTTCTCTTCGACACCGCGGATGATGTAGTTGAGTGTTTCTCTTGCTTGCCGATCCGTGCCCAAGGCTCTCATGGACGATGGTGGGTGTCGGGCTTGGCGCTCACAAGAAAGGAAGATTCACCGAATGTATATCGACGGGCTGGGAATGCGACCTTCTATGTTCCTGATGAGCAGTCAGCTCGTAGGCTGTTTGAGCAATTCCCGGAGAAAATCGTCGAAGTACAATAGGAGGGAGGGTATGGCCCTGGTTCTTGTATAAGGCTGCCGGCACTTCAGGGCTTAGTTGTGGTTGCAAGGGGATGTGAAATATCATGTACATGACATGGGCTGATACTGGAACAAGTGCTGTGGTGCCTACTGCCATGATCGGACCTACCCGGCGGCAGCAAAGCCTGAGGCCTCGGCAGTACTCCGAGAATACCACTACCATAGCTATGAATAACGAATGCTTTCGCTCGAGTCCACAACACATGAAGTAAGTCTCAAAGCGGTCAGCAACGCTACTAGTAGTAAATAAAAGGGGTAGATATATAACCCCTATAAATTCGGCCCTCCGTTGAGAAAGTAGGAGGGACGAGCCAGCGATCATTCATTTCACGAGTAAAGCCCCTCCCTCCGTATCCACTCGATCATACGCTCGCTCACGAGGGTCCGCAAGAGGCTCCAATCCCGGCTGACGACCGCATCTCTGACCTTGGTGCTGCTGACGATGGCCGCTTCCTCTCCCACCCGCCGTCCAGCCTCGACCATCTCGACCTTCTCCGCCCACTCCGCCCTCCATCCCACCCCAACCAGCCCGCCGTCGCCGTCGCCGTGGCCCCGAAGCCCGTCCACGTACTTCCGCTGCGCCTCGGCATCGCCCCAGTCGGCATCCGTGCGCATCGTGACGCGGAGGCGCGACCGCGCGAAGAAGGGGTCCAGGGCAGCGGCCATCGCCGAGCCCCCCGTGCCCGTGCCCGTGCCCGGGTAGTACTTGGGGTTGAAGATGCGGATCAGCGTGTCGAAGCCCGTCAAGTACACCTGCTCGAACGTGGCTGTGGCTGCGGCTGCGGTGCTCTGCTGGTAGAAGTCGCTCTCGGCAATCGCCCTGCTCTTCGAGTGGAAGTACGGCTCCGTAGTCACGGCGATATCGACCGCAGTGCTCGCGGGACCGCTCTGCACTGCTTCTTCTGCACTTTGGGGGGCAGCCATCGCCGACAGCAGGTCCTGCGCGAAGATGTACATCATGGCGAGGCGCTGGGGGAACGCGGCCGGCTTGGGCGCCTTGTCCGCGTTGCTGGTCGCGAGCAGCAGCAGCACCCGCTGCGACTGCGGCTGCGGCTGCGACGGCGACGGCGGCGGCGACTTCGCCGGCACCGTCGCCTCCGCCGTCTCGGCTGCCGCCGATAGGGCCATGCGCAGGTGCGCGAGCGTCGGCGGGTTGAAAGACGAGTCGAGGACCAGCAGGCGCCGCGGATGCGACGTTGGTGGTGCGGGTGGAGCGAGAAGAAGCTCGTTGGAGGATGACGAAGAAGGAGAAGAAGTGGTAGGGGATAGTGAGCATAGGACCCGGAATGTCGTATTGGAGAGCTGATAGCTCTCGAGGCCTTGCGTGAAGAACGCGAGCAGGTTCTCGGGCAGGCCTTCTCCGTTCCCGGCTCCGGCTCCGGCTCCAGAAACGGGAGGGTTGGGGTTAGGAGCAGACATCACCAGAGCAGAGCAGGACCGGGTAAGCCTGGATGCGACACTCAGATAGATAGATGATCCCTGTTGGATTTGCGATATTTTCGGCTTGTTGATCTGGACTCGGCCACGGAACATTGATGTACGCTGCTGCGGTAAGTGTTACGGCTCCCGGTTTGTAGGCTCGGTCTATTCTCCTCGTATGGAAGCTGTCAAGCGCCGACGTGTTTGATGATGAAGTAGTCCAGGTATCAAGAAGTGATCGCGTACCGGCGCTACCTAGAAATAGTATTTGTAAGCAAATATAGCCGGCCAAAGTGGAAGTGGCCCCACATGCAACCCCCTATAAAGCAGGACTACCTATCGTAGACCGAATTTACTGTACGGTAGAAACCAAGCAATAATTCCAGGCCCCTATATTATCTACAACTGCCGGTCGGTATATATATGCAAATGCGTGTATGTTTAACCGGTTCGTACCAATAGTTAGTTAAACCGTCCGTCCCGTATGTGGACCTCCGGAGCCTGGTCTACGTTCACGAATAAACCTACGAACCATGGCAATCAATTGTGATTCAAGCTATGTCTCCTTGCAAGACCTAACATTGAGTATCTAACAAACCCATGGAAGGTCCACAAGCAGTCTTTCCTAGGTATGAAGCTAGGGCTTATGACTATCGCAACTACTATAATGGCTGGATGGATGTTTATACCATCTCGGCGAAAGCATAGTTCGTATACCATATTGCTAGTGAGACTCATGCCCAAAACCAGCAAACATGTACTACATCTTCAACTTGAGTTATGTCGTGTAGTATCATTGATTGTTGCGTGGTAGCTATCGAAGCACAAGGAATGCTCGTAGTACACCAAGGGAATTTCAACGTTGGCGTTGACAAGTCTGGATGAGCTAAAGCAAAATCCGATCGAGCCTTCGTAGCTCAGGCTAAGATAGTCGAGATCCCTTTTTGATGATGCGCAATTCAACTAGGCGTAGCCAAGAGTTGTAGTCAGTCCTACAAGGAACGTTAACAATACTCAATGGCACTGTGTGTACATGGCGTAAATGAAACTGACTGGAAAGTAGCTCGAGTTGCGTCTCTGACCCTGGTTCATCATAGCTCCGAAAATCAATGTTGATGCAATCGATGCCCACCAAGAGCTGCCCTCTTATCATGACCTTATGGCCTCGGATTCAGATACGTGGCGCGATCTAGCGGATTTCCGGCTCTCGCATGAAGTCGGGTACGCTAACTCCACCATCGCCAGGAACGTATTTCTTCGCGTTAGCTTTGCGTTGTCGAACCCTTGCATCGTGCTGCAGTATAGACTCGTCATCCTGATCGTGGATGTTTATTCTAGCCACCCTGTCTTGGTAGTTATCGAAAGCTTCCACCATATCATCAACAGGGTTGTTGTCGGCAGTATCAGCGCTGTCGTCTAACGCATAGACCTTCACTCCGCGGATATGGGTATCCTTGCCATTCTGGTGGTTCTCCAGTGTGATCACGCGGACGAACCAACAGCAGAGCGAGTTCCCGTCGGGACCGCCACCAGCTCCTGCGATAGGGACGTCGATCCAGCCTTTCGGCGTATTCAACTCCATAGTGGTGAAAGGAATGGTCTGGTTCGGGCCAAAGCCTGCAGTGATCTGGATCTTCGTTGGCGTGTAGCTTTCGTCAAGCTCATAGTCGAGATAGAGGCGTAAAGCACGGATCTCGACACGCTTGATGAAATGTATGTTTAAGCGATGAGGTTGGGGTCCGTCGGATCTGAAGACTAGCGTTAATAAGACCCCAAGACTATATAGAAAAGCTCACATACTGCCAGAATTGATTCACATCGTCATCACGAAGCTCCTTGACCCCGCATCCAGGCTTGTAGCTGCTCACTGTGAAGCTGGCGAGGTTGCTGATCTCCTTCAAGCCAATTGCAGAGGCATCGAATGGTGCCTCCTCACCTTCGTGAGCTTCGTCCTCGTTCTCGACGCCTTCATCATCGTCGGCGGCAACGGCATCTGCATCAGCTTCATCTAGAGCTTCATTCTCTCCATTTTCGAACGGGAAGTCATCCTCGTCGCCATCATCGGTCCTATCGTCTGAGCGCAACAAGTCAGACAAGTCGTCCATAGAGGTATCAGAATCAAACGGATTGTCTTCTCGAATTTGAATATCCTCTTGATCCTGGATGCTCCTGCGCCCTCCGATTGGCCCAAGTAGGGTACCACGGAGGTGGGAGAGAGGGTTTCGCTCGCCAGATGCCATCTCCTAAGTGATCAAGTGATTTCCCTCTAGAGATTGAATAGCATTTGTATCACTGGCGATCCAAGATATCTGGGGGTATGCTTCGAGGATCGGGGACGTAGGTCAATCAAGCGAGAGTGCGGTTGATGAAAAGTGATGGTATTGATGAAAAAAGGCTGCCTAAGGTAAGGAAAGGCATGAACCGACCTTGGGGTGTTTGGAGGTTCCATTGTCCAACTGGCCGAGTACGCGCATCGAGAGAGTTTAATAGCTCCCAAGGGCTTGCTCCTCCAGGCCTCGCAGCTGACGTCTGATCAGGCGTAACTGCCTCTTGCGTTGCTCGATCCGGCCTCAACAGCCGACGCTGGAATTCCTCTTGCTGTTGCCGTCGCACAGCATCACTTCCACCAGTCTGTCGCTCCATACTGAGTAAAAGAGAGGACCAGGTCAATAGTATGGGGTACCATTGAAATCAAGCCCAAGTGTTATCACGCAGTATTTCCAAACTGTCAATTGGGATTTGGTGTTGCCATTGTGTGGTGATGAACTATGTCATGCACCTGGTGATCCAAGCTGGATAAACACAAGGAAAGAATGCATTTCCATTCACAGCGATCCGGGATGCCAAGCATGAATTATGTAAGTAGGTCCTCTAAGTTGGAAATATCGTTAAAATGCTTAACTATCCTACAGCGTTAATGATACGAAATGCATTTAACAAATATGGGTTCAACCGAACACTACTACCTATAGTACCTAGGTAAATACGCTGATGGAGAGTTGCATCCTTGCACCCGTGGCTGCTATGGATAGATACCCGGACGGCATGTTGCTGCACGTTGGAAGCTATCTATCCCTTTTAATCCCCAATCCTGTATCGACCGTTCTAAATTGATACTAATTCCCGGACAACCAGCAACCAGGACTACCTTGGCTCATTCCTTGCTTCATCTGTTCGGGAATGGGCAGATCAGTCTCTAGCTATCAATCCCAAGACGACACGAAGACTGCCTATATGTATCGGGTTCAAAAGGGGGAGAGCTCTTAAAAAGCAGGAGCTGCCCAAGGTATCCTCATCGGTTCTTCCAGGTCGTGATTAAGAAATCCCTAAAATTTTTAATTGACTCTGGCAACTACTACCTGCTAGTCTTGGAGCTTGTCCCGGTCCCGACCTTAAACGGACGAGGCACGGCTTCAGAATTGGGTATGATTGGGCCAACCACAGGCTCCCGGGTGTTGGCCCTGCGCAACGTCACTGCGACTGCCAATCAATCCAACATTGCTAAGAGGGGTTGGAGGGGTTGGAGGGGCAGTCGTACCGCTGCTGTTTCTACCTATTTAACTTGTCTAACATCAAGGAGATATTCTTCCTCACTGCCTCTCACAAGCCCACCAAGCTCATTCTCACCACCATTGGACCAGTCCCCCCCTTTAGCACCTGCACCCCCATCGCCTGCCAATTTAAGCAGTCGGTCTTCGCCGCGACCACCGGCGTCAACTTGGACCCACTCATCACCAGCTCAACGTGGGGCAGTTCCTTCCCTATTACCTTCATCTTCTAGACACTTTTCAACATCACCTCGAGCATCCTGTTCCGCCATCATACCCTCTTCAATCATGGCAGACAGAGAGATTCTTCCGACCACGGTCACGCCGTCTCACTATGATCTTTCCATCACCTCTCTCGATTTCAAGGAGTGGACCTACCAAGGCAACGTGACGTAAGAATCTAACCAAATATTTGCTGTTTCCCATGTATACTTGCACTGGCTGTATTGAATGCATACTTATATGGTGCTTAGGATCAATGTCTCTGTCAACCAGCCCACTAAAGAAATCGTTCTTAATGCCCTGGAACTCAAATTGCTAGAAGCTCAGGTAGTTGTAGCTTCACGGACGGTGGAATCTACATCATTCAGCTATGATGGGAAGCAACAGCGTGCAACGATTGTCTTCCCGGAGGAGATCCCAACTTCCAAGGAGGCTAAGCTGGTCATCAAGTTCCAGGGTATCCTGAACAATGATATGGCCGGTTTCTACCGGAGCAAGTACAAGCCCGCTGTGACGGCAGCAGCTTCGGTTCCTCGGGATGATACCTTTCATTACATGTTCAGCACACAGTTCGAATCTAGCGATGCCCGCCGTGCATTCCCTTGCTTCGATGAGCCACGACTCAAGGCCACCTTCGACTTCCAGATTGAAATCCCCGATGACCAGGTTGTCTTATCCAATATGCCGGTCAAAGAGACCTCGAAGACGAAGGATGGACTTCAGCTAGTGTCATTCGAGCGGACACCAGTGATGAGCACTTATCTCCTGGCATGGGCCGTTGGCGACTTCGAATATGTTGAAGCTTTCACCGACCGCCAGTATAACGGGAAGCAGATCCCAGTACGGGTGTATACGACTCGAGGACTTAAGGAGCAGGGGCGCTGGGCTCTAGAGCATGCTCCCAAGACCATCGATTTATTTTCTGAGAGCTTCGGGATCGACTATCCACTGCCCAAGTCTGATCTGCTGGCTGTCCATGAGTTCACACACGGGGCTATGGAAAACTGGGGGTTGGTCACCTATCGGACCACGGCTGTGCTCTTTGATGAGAAAACTTCTGATGCGAGATATAAAAATCGTGTAGCATACGTCGTGGCTCATGAGTTGGCACACCAGTGGTTCGGAAACCTTGTCACTATGGACTGGTGGGACGAGCTGTGGCTCAACGAGTCTTTCGCGACATGGGCAGGTTGGTACGCTGTTAACAAGTTCCATCCTGACTGGGAAGTTTGGGCCCAATTTGTCAACGAGGGAATGGAGATGGCCTTCAAACTCGATGGCATGCGGGCTTCTCATCCTATCCATGTTACAGTGAAAGATGCGCTGGATGTGAATCAGATCTTCGATCACATTAGCTACCTCAAGGGGTGCTCAACACTGCGAATGCTCGTAAACCACCTCGGCGAGGATGTCTTTCTCAAAGGAGTGGGTGTATACCTCAAAGCTCATGCGTACGGAAATGCAAAGACAGAGTCTCTATGGAAAGCTTTAACCGAAGTGTCCGGAACCGATGTCAATGCTTTGATGGGTAACTGGATAGAGAAGATCGGCCACCCGGTATTGACCATAGCGGAAGAGCCTGGACAAATTTCCATCAAGCAGAGCCGGTATCTGTCAACTGGCGACGTAAAGCCAGAAGAGGACGAGACCGTGTGGTGGGTACCGCTTGCTCTGCAGGGCCAGGCTGGAAAACAAGACATCCAACGCTTGGCCCTCACCGATAAAGAGGCAACAATCCGCGAAATCGATGACGAGTTTTACAAATTGAACAGCAATGCTACGGGTTTCTACCGAACAAACTACCCTCCAGCTCGCCTAGCGAAGCTTGGAACCCAACTCGACCGACTGAGTAACGAGGACAAGATCTCCATTATTGGTTCTGCTGCCGAATTGGCATTTTCGGGAATTGGTACAACGCCTGCGTTGCTTTCTTTCATCGAAGGTTTCGGTGCGGAGACCAACCACCTTGTTTGGGCACAGGTAAGCACCTACAACCCCTTATCTCTTTTACTTGTCTACTTCTAAGACTTGCTGCTCGGCGCTTGCCGTTGCGCTGGTCAGAATCTATCCAGAGTCAAAGTATTGATACTAACATGGGACCCAACTTAGGCACTTGACTCTTTCGGCTTGGTTAAGTCGATTTACGGGGACGATGAAACTATCAAGAGCGGCCTAGAGAAGTTTGCTCTAAAACTCATTGGCAATGCGGTAGAAAAGGTTGGCTGGGAGTTTTCTGAAAATGAGAGCTATCTTGCCGGTCTTTTGCGAAAGCGATTGCTTTTGAACGCTGTTGCCAACAACCACCCTGCGTAAGTCGACCATACAGCCGCATGATACCCCCCCCCCAAACTACTTTGTAGTAATTAATCAACTATTGTCCTATTTGTTTACTAATGTTTGCTTAACAACAGAGTTCTCGAGAAAGCGAAGGCATTGTTCGACGCTTGGACGAATGGGAACGGGCTGCACCCCAATCTGAGAACTGTCGCTTTCCGTGCTGCGATTAAGACGGATCCAGCTAAGGCAGTTGAGGCCTTGAAGAAAGAATGGTTTACCGGCTCATCTATCGATGGCAAGGAGGTCTCTTTGTCCAACCTAGGCCACGTTCGTGACCCAGAGCTAATCACGAAGAGTTTACTACCCTTCCTCTTCGACTCCTCGCCGCCGGCACCGGCCTCGGAATCCGTCCCTTCTGGAGATATGCACACGCTGGGTAGCGCCCTAGCATCAAACCCGGTCGCTCGCCCGCTCCTGTGGAAATACTTCCAGGAAAACTGGGGCCAGGCAACGGCCAAGATGGCCAACCCGATCATCTTAGACCGATTCATCAAGCTCACCTTGAACAAGTTCACCGACGCAAAATACGTCGAGGAGATTGAATCGTTCTTCGCGGACAAGGATACGTCGAGCTTCGGCCGGACCTTGGAACAGGTCAAGGATGCTGTTCGTGGACGGGCCGCCTACCGCGCCAGAGATGCGAAGGTGATCAAGGAATGGCTGGCTGCTAACAGCTACCTTTCCTAAGGTCACATCGTTACTT
This sequence comes from Diatrype stigma, assembly GCA_022225965.2. Classification (NCBI taxonomy): domain Eukaryota; kingdom Fungi; phylum Ascomycota; class Sordariomycetes; order Xylariales; family Diatrypaceae; genus Diatrype; species Diatrype stigma. The sequence continues at coordinate 357,969 of JAKJXP020000039.1, read as the reverse complement.
TTGTGGGGGTGGGGTCCTAAAAAGCAGCATTCAGTAGAGTAGAGCCAGGTACGAAGGTAGCGGCCAAAAGTCGGTTTACATCTGGACAGACCCCCCTAGTGTAGTTTTGGCTTATATATACTGTATACTTTGCTTATATAATTACCTGGCGCGTAACACAGTATCATGTGCCTGGAAAGGTCCGCTAAAGCAAAGAGCTTTAGCGGTATTAGCGCTATGCCATAGCACTGAGTCCCCGAAGTCTTATGTATACTGTACATGGCAATGCTTGTATGTACTGTAAGTGGAAGTAGTTGTGTTAACCGACTTTTGGCCGCTACCTTCGTAGTGTGATATAAAAGCCAGTCAATAGGAATGAATCAATTCCTTCATTACTCGTCAGGGCTCTAATCGCCTTCTGACCCACAATTTAACGGCTTCGCCATTGGGGTCAGGGACAAGCTAAATGTAATGTAAAAGCTAAATGTAAAATTCTTTACATAATTCCCCATACAAATTAGGTGCAACTTGATGTATTCCACCTTATGCCGATATTGCCTTATACATTAATATTGTCCGCCCGCATAAGTCGAATTATGGAATAAAGCAATACGACTTTTCACCACTCCCTACCTACAGCACCTACAGCACCTACAGCACCTACAGCACCTACAGCACCTACAGCACCTACAGCACCTACAGCACCTACAGCACCTACAGCACCTACAGCACCTACAGCACTTATACAAGTTATACGGAGGCTAAATAATGCTTTGCATAAGTTGCGCGGTAACTAGGTAATAAAGAATAGCCTTATGCATTAATGCGGGCAATTGCAATATAAAATGCTACCTTTATTTTAGGTAGGAACGCATATAAATTATAAATAGCAAAGAATTTTACATTTAGCTTTTGCATTACATTTAGCTTGTCCCTGACTACATCCGCGAAGCGGGCAAAATGTGGGTCAGAAGGCGTTTGGAGCCCTGACGAGTAGACCCTAGTGTTCGTTTTAATAATCATGAAATTGGTGATAACTGCGAAGTAACATGGGCCAGCCATGGGCATCCCAGGGGCCATATTTATTGTCGCGGGCCGTCGGCAGGTGATCGATGCTTTGTAGCTGCAGGTGTTTAGTCAGCCATCGGGGCTTGGCATCTAGATCGGCACTACCCGTACTTGGCCAAGTCTTCGAATTGCGCATGAAGATATCCAATTGAATTGAATCGAACGGCCGTCGCATCACCATTCAGTCAGTCAGTCGTCAACGATATCGTCGTTGAAGAAAGCAAGAAACATGCAGCCAACGCGGTGTCTCCTGAAAGGCCGATCGGTGTGGAAGGGTCAGTAATGCCTGCCTTAATCCTAGTCTTCTTCCTCCAGCTATCCCATCCCCCATCCATCCAGCCAACTTATCCTATCCCATTTATCCCATCCTATCCCCCACCATCCCCAAGGAAGGTCCCGTGGTGGCTGTCGCTAACATACAATACAATACACATCAGGCCCTCACATCGTCCCGTAAGTAAACTCAAGAGCGAAACGAGGAAGCAGACTCTCCGAATCTCCGAACACCCACATGCAACATCCATACATACCTCTTCGTTTTTAATCTCGATGATCGATTCTCGATTAACCCCCTCGCGACCTCTAGTCTCCCCCTCGTCCGCTACGCGCCCGGCGAGCGCGTGCGCCCGATCAAGACGCAGGCGCGCGCCGCCACGGTGCTGCCCAACTTCGTCGGCCTCAAGTTCCAGGTGTACAACGGCCACATCTACAACGAGGTGACCATCACCGAGGACATGGTCGGCCACAAGCTGGGCGAGTTCTCTCCGTGCGTCTCCCCTCTCTATCTCTCTTCCTGTCTCTGCCTCTGCCTCTGCCTCTGCCTCTGCCTTTGCCTCTCACCTTTCGCGCCTGGAGACCGGAATGGATGGGAGGAGGTGGATTGAGCGAGGACGGTGGGAAGGACCTAAGTCAGATATCACTTACTAACTGCTGGCTTGCTTGCTTGCTGCTACTTTCGCTGCAATCTAGGACGAGAAAGCCATTCATATGGTCTAGGACGACGTAAAATATAAAAGCTGGGACAAGGGGTAGAAGTGCTAGATGACGACATATTATACATACCCTGGCGTTTCAGACATTTCTATAGACGAAGCATAAAGAAGAAGGGTTACGGCTATATCAATATCACATGTGTAGAAACGCACGAGCAGTTATGAAATCAGCAAAATGCAGTGGTATCATTCGCTGTCCATGGACATCGCAGCAGCTATGTACCTTGTGCTGTGCAGGTCCGTTATGATAAATGTAAAATGCAATGAAATCAGTCCTCGCTGTGAATCTTTCCTGGGCAGTTGACCGCCCCAGATCACCCCTTTCCTAAACGCCTATTCCCATGACTCAGCCCCAACTCCCCCGCCGCCCGTACAAAAAGCACCAGTGAAAACTTGGCCGCCCGCGGCTTATCTGTAGAATTCGCTGCGCTTGACATTGACGCCGTATTCACCAACTGCCATGCCGAGGTCTTCCATTGTGAGCACAGTCCGGTTCTGGCTGCCGCCCTGTCCGCCGCCACCGTACCCTGCTCGTTGGATACCCAGCGGGCCGCCGCGTCCTTGATCCTTCGCACCCTGCTGGGTTTGGCCGGGGATCGGGATGCCGACTGCCGCACCCAGGTTGCCCATTGGGTTGTTGGCATTAGTGTTTGACGCACGGATGCGGCTGTATTGGTACGCGTCGGCAGCAATGTCCGCAACGAACTTCTGGACTGCGAGGGCGATGAGGTGCGCAAGGCGAGGATCGGTGTAAGGCGGCGGCGGTAGGCCGGCCTTTGTCAGGTAGTAGTTGATAACAGCGTCCGGAATCTGTTCAGAGTTAGAGCTAGCTCTAATGACACAGGTAGTTAGAGTTTGCGACATACGATGGGAGCGTAGTCATCCATCTTGGTCAAAAATTCCTTCAAGGAGATGTCCTTGCGCGTAGGCATCTTAGACTCTGCGAGAGCAGGGATCTCATCGTCGTGGGCGAGCTGCTGCTGATCCAGGGTAGGAACCTGCTCAACGTTCTCGGAGGGTACGTTCGCCATTGTTTTACTTGGTAGAGGGTATGATGGGGAACGGATAGTTTAGATGGATGATTAATAGAAAGGCAAGGCCTTGATAACGTGTTTGTACAATTGAAGAGTTGTACACGGGAAGAAGCCCGGATAGTTATTTGATTAAGTTTGGGAGTTCTGCAACTAATCGGTTGCCGCCCGTGGAGGAAGTGGGGATTTGCTGTTTACTGGCGCTGAGCCTCAAGCTGCTCAATGTTGCGCGGCGGAGACGAAGAACGCGACGCGAACAGATATCTGCGCACGAGACTGACGACTACTACGTAGTAATCCGAAGGGTTCAAACAATTCGGGTGTTCTCGATTCAGTATTTGATGTGATTGAGATCGTTCACGAAAAATTGAGGGTAGAGCGAGCAGAATCTTTGTGAGGAAGGTTCAAGAAGCGGTTGAAGGTTGAAAGGAAGTTGGAAGTCTGGCCCAGAGGTAAGGTCAAGGATGGGGTGGGCCTGGGGAAGCGGCAGAATCTACTTACCGCCTTTCCGTTCTGGGTACTTCCTTAAGCTCACGAAGCAACTTCCCCCACAGTAGGTAGAGAGGTAGCTATCGCTAATCGTTATCTAGGTCGTATTCAGTTAGCTCAAGGTTGTGGATCGTGGGGAATCCTTGAACTTCACGATAGACTTGGGCCGCGATCGGCTTGGCCACGGGGTTTTCTGGTACGGCGATGTTATTCTAGAAAAGCGAGGTGTCCTTGTTACTTGAACTAGCTATGTTTTCACTCGCTTTTTTGGCTAGATACAGTGCAAAAGACATATGAGAGTAGCCAAGAAAACTCTGGATTATATATAGGCCGTCACAGAGAACAGCCGCGTTGCGAAACATGAAAGTGTATATTATCTGGGTATCTATGTACAGAACATCTACCAAGAGAGCCGCTCTTGAGCCATTATACTTATTGCAAGTAATCCTCAGCTTCGTCTGAGAGCCAGAGTCACCCAAGGGACTATGAATCTAGGAGCTCTATATGCCCCTTTTTCAAGTTGCATTATTCTCCCTTGCCATGCTGCCGGGCTGGAAAATATGCTTTGCTTCGTGCGCAAGTAGCTTGTCGGCGCCATAGAGAGTTCCCACTAGATCAAACAGCTGAGCTCCGGGTTTGTTCAAAGCAAACTCTAGGTCTTCTGTCTGTTCGATGGCCTGAAGTAGATAGCAGGTGGTGATTGGTGATTGTTTGACTTTGGTGGGAGCTGAGCCTCTATATTCCAATATCAATAGAGTACCCTAAGGGCCTTGTAGCATCAAAGACAGGATTCGGCAAATGCTTAGTGTTGACGATGGGCTGCTTACTTGGGTGAGAACATGGTTCATCCACCTCCAAAGTGTGTTGCTCTGCAGATCGCGCGATGCCAATCTAGTCTCCGGCATGGGCACATGGTCCTTTGAACTCAAGATGCTGGACCTTCTAATCCCCCAATGTCCAAGTGCACTGAACGACCTTGTCTAGGCCAAGGGATACTTAGCATCCTTTACATATCTCAACCACTTCCCACAGGCTCAGGCCGATTGGAGAACACGAGTTTGTATTTGACAATCTCGACTACCTCGAGGTCATCTTTCGTGCTCTCGGCGCTTTCGTCCGCCATACTGGTGTCTTCTCCATCCTGGGCACGCTTCCGAACTATGGCCAGTGCTTTTGGCAGCTTCTTGACTTCTCCGGTAAGTCTCTGGTGCTGACCGACATACAAATGCACTCGTTTCATCCAGGAGGTACTAGAGGGGTCCTGCGTTTCCGGCTGATAGTTTGGGAATGAGATCCTGCCAATAGAAATTTCGGGAGAGCTTCCTTGCTCCTCTGGGTCCGTCTGTGGTAGGTTGATAGTGCCCTGGAGTTCTAGAACCGCCAATCCCGTGGGTGTGTGGACGAGTTGCGGAAGAGGGTTGTCCGTGGCAGGGTCGCCATTCAGCTTCTGAGGATAAAGCTTGACCGTAGAAGCCATTTTCTACTTTCCAGTATGTGCTTATACCTGTTTGGGTATCTGGGTGATCATCAAGGGTCGTAAAAGCGAAGCTGCGGTGCTCTAAAGATAAATTAGGGGTTGGCTCACTAGGGTACCAAGACAGTTAATTCCATACATGCAGGTGTATGTACATGCACTCAAGCGCACTACCTGAGGCAGATGTGGTCTGTGCACAGAGCGCGGCCCTAGATGCAGTACGTGCTATCTCTGCCAAGCTTTCAGACCCTCAGACCCTCAGACCCTCAGACCCTCAGACCCTCAACCTTATCGGACCCGCCCGCTCTTATCAAAGCACCGAAAATTTGCCATTAGCGAGCAAAATCCAGCACAATTTTCCCTCCCAACTGCGGGTGTGTGTGGCTACCTAAACTTTTGGTGCCGATTCACTCTATTCACATTTTCGGCTTCCTCTCTCTTCGACAAGACAAACTAACCACCCAGGGTCGACCATCGCCAACCAACCGCCGAGATGAAGTTGAACGTTTCATACCCTGCCAATGGCAGCCAGAAGCTGATTGAGGTCGAAGATGAGCGAAAGCTCCGTGACTTCATGGAGAAGCGCGTACGTACCGCATGCCGGCGATTGGAAGGAGCATCGACGGGATGCAGACATGCTGACGCCTTCTTTCTCTCTAGATGGGCCAGGAAGTGCCCGGCGACAACCTCGGCGACGAGTTCAAGGGCTACATCTTCCGCATCACCGGTGGAAACGACAAGCAGGGTTTCCCTATGAAGCAGGGTGTCATGCACCCTACCCGTGTCCGACTCCTCCTCTCCGACGGCCACTCCTGCTACCGAGCCCGCCGAACCGGTGAGCGCAAGCGCAAGTCCGTCCGCGGCTGCATCGTCGGTGCCGACTTGTCCGTCCTGGCCGTGTCCATCGTCAAGCAGGGCGAGAGCGAGATCCCCGGCCTGACCGACGTCGTCCACCCCAAGCGCCTCGGCCCCAAGCGTGCCACCAAGATCCGCCGCTTCTTCAGTCTCAGCAAGGAGGACGATGTAAGTTCTGCAACACACGTCCTCACCTGCTCGGTCGTTGCTTCTGCGGGATGAGAGAGAAGAATCCCTTGCAATGTACACCACCGAGTAGAGTCTGAGCAAGAAAAAAACAATACACACGAGGAAGATATGGAAGACTAATATACCGGGTCTCCCTGCTATATAGGTCCGCAAGTACGTCATCCGACGTGAGATCCAGCCCAAGGCTGAGGGCAAGAAGCCTTACACCAAGGCCCCCAAGATCCAGAGACTGGTCACTCCCCAGCGCCTGCAGCACAAGCGCCACCGCATTGCGCTCAAGCGCCGACAGTCCGAGAAGGTCAAGGACGAGGCGGTACGTTACAAGCCCTATTCAAATCTTACACTAGCTCTACCTATGAACATGCGTACTAACGACTCGGAATGCAGAACGAGTACGCCCAGGTCCTGGCCAAGCGCGTCCACGAGGCCCGTGCCCTCAAGGCCGACGCCCGCAAGAGAAGAGCAAGCTCTCTGCGCAAGTAGATTCTTACAGGCGTTGGTTTGGTGTCTTCTGGTACTTGCATTAGGGAATCGATCATGGCAGTGGCAACGGCAATGGCAATGGCATTATTGCGATAGGGTTAGATCACTCATGACGGCTGAATGGGCCGGATGTATTCGGCATAAAAATATGAGATCAAGATTCCCAAGAAGAGACATTGCTCTGACTGCGGTCTCGTTTATTACCTAAAATCCGTTTTTCTGATTATGATGATGATAATGATGGTCATAACCGACCAAGGTCTACCGTGCCAAGTGAATCCCTATTGCCCAACTACAGTTTGTTGGTCACTGCTGATTACTATTACGTCTAAGCACGCTTGAAACCCGTTTGAGGCGAGATCCCGAATGTTATATATCAATGAACAATAGAAGGTGAGATGTTAGACGAAGGTGATTAGCCAGATCGATTTAATGCAGCTTTTGTATTAGTTGCGTAAGTAGTTAAATTTGATATCTAGGACCCATGGTGCCATTCGATCTCGATATATGCATTTGACTGTTCTTTCAGTTCCCCCATCTCTTGCCCATATGTCACGCCCACCCAACGATCGAGTACCTCTTCTCTTCTTTCAAGTCAAGTCAAGAAGAGAAGGGGTGTCTTCCAAAACAATGTCCAGGGCGAGTGCAAGAGGGGGTTTGCCATGCCATGCCATGTATACACCTATTTTATCTCTTTCTATCTCAACAGACAGTCTAGCAAGTGACGTGACGGATTATCCTAGCGAGCAGTCTAGCTATCTGTGAATCGCAATTGGGGTATGTACGGCTTTAGCCCCCGTGCCATCCCGGCGAGGGAGGACGGACTATGTATCATAGGGGGAAGGCCAGAGCCTGTAGTGTAGTGTAGTGTACCTAAGTCATTCCAGTATGCACCCAAATCCCGAGAAACGCCCAAAAGCACAAGATCGAAGCCATGGCTTCTTCCCCGTCTACCACTAGTTCCCAAGTTACCGTTCGTTCGTTCGTTCGTTCGTATGTATGTACACCGCATCATGAACCTTCGTGCTCGTGAATGAAATACTCTCCTGCGCCCGGAATCACCGTAAGCATAACGACTGATTTGATTAAGCCGGGGCATGGCTGAAGAGGAAGCTACAAGTCGGGTGGAATTGGATTAGCTCGATATCGTAGGAATAGCCTACGCCGGTGACAGTGACGCTGAGGACGGGTACAAAGCTTACCTGACGCTCTCTCCATTATGTGTTCTCCTGATAGCCTCTGCTATCGTGGGGCTCACATCGATGACCCTGATCTTTTTGCAGCGGTTGGCCTTGTCGCCAAGAGGAACCGTATTGGTGACGACGACCTGGCTCAACACGCTGTTGTTCAGGATGTTGATTGCATCCCCTACACAAGACACACAGGTCAGCAAGCAGTCCTCTCATGCATAAGGCCTAGGCCGAGAACTGTCGTCTTACCACTCAAGATGCCATGTGTAACGATAGCGATGACTTCTCGGGCCCCATGTTCCTTTACGGTAGCTGCAGCTTTCCTGTATGGCATTGTCAGTATTATACTCCCTCATATGACCCTCTGGTTCAGTTGGCCGACTTACGCTAGAGTACCGCAAGTGTCTGCCATATCGTCGACGAGGATCGCGACTTTGTCGACGACATCGCCAACAAGCACCATTCGGCCAACGACATTGGGCCGCGGACGTTCCTTGTGGATAAGGGCAAAGCCTCGGTCGAGGCGGTCTGCTATCGATGTAGCCCTGTGGGAAGAACATGAGTTTCTCTGAGTTCTTGTTGCACAATCGAAGCGCTCATCGAGATCGGATTGGATCAGCCTACCTCTTCGCACCGCCCGCATCGGGACTGACGATGACAATCTCCTGCCCCGTGAGGTTCTCCCGGATCCACCGCAGCACGCTGGGCTCAGCATACAGGTTGTCTACCGGCACGTTGAAGAAGCCCTGGATCTGTGAGGCATGGAGGTCCATGGTGATGACATGGTTGCAGCCGGCAGTCTGCAGCATGTTGGCGATGAGCTTTGCGGAGATGGGCGCGCGGCTTTTATCCTTCTTGTCCTGTCTTGCGTAGGGGAAATTGGGGATGACAGCGGTAATCCGCCTGGCTGAGGCGGTCCGGCAGGCATGAATCATAATCAAAAGCTCCATCAGACCGTCGTTGATGTCGCCAGGGGCGGTGGACTGTAGGATGAAGACTGTAAGCACCGGCAGTTAGTGACAGCCCCGGTATCTGGATGCGATTCAAGGTCGTATTCTCATACCATCCTCGTCTCTAATCGATTCGCCCACGGTCACGCTTGTTTCTTGGTTCGAATAGTTCATGCTCATAGTCTTCGCGATCTCGATGCCGAGTCTGTTGGGTAGAAAGTGAACTTATTAGCCGTCACTCGTCACTCCTGAACTTCTCCACCTTCCCAATGCGCCCATCCATATTTTGGATTTCGCATCATTTTATACTCGGAATAGCGAACGGCGGTGGGTAGCGTGCAGACAGCTTTGTTGCGATCCATCCCTCCATGGTGTCATGGCCCTGAGCCGTGAAACACGGGAAATAGGCATTGTATCTCCAATAGCTTGTGGCTTACTACTAATGGTACGCAGTGTACGCAGTGCAGAGCATCCGATGTGGGAAAGCGGGAAGGGGGAAGGGGGGAGGGGGGAGGGGGAAAGGAGGCGGGGGGCAAAAACGTACCGGTCGGCAACGGCCTTGGCAAGGCTCGGGTGGCTGTTGCCCGATAGCAATTTGATCTCGTTCGCCATGTCGGCCATGTTGAGCAGAAGGGAAGAGGAACTTGAGGCCGCTACTGGGCTTCACAAAGTTTTATTAAGCCTGGGAGGGACAGGCAGCGGGAGCACAAGCACAAGCACAAGCACAAGCACAAGCACAAGTACAAGTACCAAGAGTAGGTAACCTGGTCCTGGAAGGTAACCCGGGTCGATCAAGTAGCCTGGAGCACAAGCGCGGTTCTTTGCCTGGACTGCCCTGGGTTACAAAGAGCGACGCGACGGGATGGGTACGGGCACGGGCACGGGCAGGCACAGGCACAGACACAGACACAGGCACAGTCTGCGGGCGGCGCTTGGACACAGCGTTAGAAAGGAGCATCAATCAGAAGCAGAGAAAAAGAAGAAGAAAAAAAATAGTACAGTACTTGTGCTTAGGTTGCGTCATGCACCGCTGGACCGGTCAAGGGGGAAAACGAACCAATGGGGACAACCAGAGAGCGGCGGGGTAGCACGAGGAGCCGTAGAGTTTTTCAGGGGTTTTCGATATTGTAGGAGGGGTTCGAGGCTTGTGCTTTTTGGCTGGGTTTTGGTTGGACGGCGCGGTGACGATTACTGCTTCTGGCAGGAGCAGGAGTCGGGGTTCAAGCTCTTCCTGCCAATTGCTGCCTACCTAATCAAAGCCTATAGTAGGTAGTGGCGGTGGTTGATTTTTCGTAGGTTCGATAAGGAATCGGCTCGATAAGAAGTGCAGGTGATAAGCAACGTCGAACGAGGTGTTTTAGGTAAGCTCAGCAACTTGAGTAGATGTAGAAAGATACGCATGTGATGGATGTAACGATGGTTAGGATGGAAGAACAAGAGGTGAAACTAAAAATCAATGGGCATCTATATGTAATTCACCAAGAATAGAAAGAAGGAAAGCAGAACTAGATCCAAGGGACCAAGACAGCCAATTAGGTAGGCTTCTACATATATGTAAGTACATACATACATACATACATACATACATACATGTACATACATGTGCCTACTAGGTTCTTACCCATTCGTACCTGCTAGCAGCTGTAGTATAGGGGACCCGTAGTATAGTCCAGTATAGTCCGCCACTACAATACATACAGTAGCTGTGACTTATAACCGATGATCTATAGTATACATAACCTAGGTAAGTTCCATAAACTGCTACCTACTAAGTACCTATGCAGGTATGTTGCCAGTCAAGTACCTACACGAATAGCCTCACAAGCACAAATCGACAGGATTCACAAAACCTTGGCATCTATTCGTCAGCTATGGCTAGTGGCCTATGGGTCCTATATTACAATGCAATGGTCTTCGTAAAGCATCCTGGCTCTTTCTTCCCCGAGCGACTGGCCTGAGACTGCTAGCTACACCGAATGGCCTGCACTCCATCAGTATAGACAAACCTGCCTAGCCAGCCAAGCTCCGGTTTCATGTTCCAGGTTGGTCAAAAGAGGCTCTCCTTTTTTGGCCCCTTTCCCCCAGCAAGCAAAAACAAAACACATCGTCCGTCTCCGCCTCGCTCCACGTATGGACTACGCGAAGCCAAAATAATCGCTACCCGCCGTGATAGCCTTCATCAGTTGTCGGCGCAGTGCATCGTAGCTTTCATATTCAGGAAGATCGAGCTCTGTCCACGGTAGTTAGCATCTATCCGGTCCATTATTGCATCGAGCGGAATCGGGACTTACGGTTGAAGCATGTGTGAGAGCTTGGCAGACGGTCCTTGTTGCCGTAGTCACGGTGGATGTTGAATCGATTCACCCCGTTCATACCCTCGAGCTCTTTGAATCCGTTGAGAGGGACTTTGCTGGTTCCCGTCACGAACTGGAGAAGCTTCGCTAGTTCTTCCTTGTCCAATGATCGAACTGCCCGCCAGAACCACTGGATCTGCGGCGAAGATGGCGTGTAGTTGTGGTATTCCGTGTTGCTCTTCCAATCATCCACAGAGATATCCGGTAGGCCAGAGATCAGCAGCTCCAACTCTTGCTCATTGAAGATAGAGATCAGCTCGGCGGGGATGATTTCGTGGAAACCTGTGATCAACGTTAGTCTTGATTCGTAGCACACGCAGCCGCTTCAATGTAAACTCACCTTTGAGGAAGTTCTCCATTTGCTCCTTGACAGAAGATAGCAGTTTATGCTCAACCACAAGGCGAACATAGTCGTGCTTGTTGTCCTCCGTGACCGGGACGTTGCGACCGTCCTCGCAGAGGTCCTCGATTCTGGTCACACCGAACACGTCATCTTCGACTGAGAACGTTTCCGTGATGATATCAGTGATGTCGTTCTCGAGCATCCAGACGAGAGATTTGTAGTAGTCGGGGTCGAAGGATTCCATGTCTTTGACCGACACCGGCTTGCCTAGGATCCGCTTGTAGACAGCCCGGCTGAAGTAGCAGTCGAGTACACGGCCCTCGTAAAGAGCCTTGCCGATGACTCTCCCAATAAACTTGAAGAACATCAGATGCTCGTCGTTGATGCCGCTGAGTTTGTTCGGGTGGAAAGTGGTTCGGTCGCTTGACACCGGCACGAACAAGGCGTAGTTTGGGTCGAACATCTGCCGTGACAGTACCTGGAACCATTCTCTCGTAACACCACCTGCATCTACACCTTCTTCTCCATGGAATCGGATACTCAGTTTCCCGAACTTCATCTCGTCACCACTCTTGAAGTAGAGTGACTTGAACGAATCATGGAAGACATGCTCCCGTCGCACCTGCAGTTGAAGGGTGGGGAAACCACGCCCAGGAGCTTGATGGTTCCTGTTGTGGACGCTACGGTTGAACCAGTTGCGTTTGTTGTCAAACTCTAGAACCTTCGGGTTCTTTACCAGGTGCGAGAATGTGCCTTTCATTAGTGAAGGGTTATTGCGGACAAGCTCGTTGAGGACCCGGCGATGCTCTTCAGTGAATGTGAAGAACAGACCGGCCATGTGATCCTCTGGCTGCGGGCTAGAAAGCAACATCTCCTTGGTTACCTGGCTCTGGGATTGCTGTGCCTCGGTCTGACCTGTGTCTTTGCAGACCACCATGAGGGCCTCGATCAAGGGTAGGAGAATAGTGGCCACATTCATCAAGTTCTCCCGTTGGCGGATAGCGCCTAGGCAAGCGCCTAATTGATCCCACAGAGCATTGAATGTAGAGTTGCGGTAAAGAGTTGCCAGGAGGTCCTGCTTCTTAGTCTCATCTGCAGTTGCATCAGATTGTCCACTGGTATCCGACTTCTTTTGGGCGAACAGGTGGTCAAGTGCTGTCAACACACGGAGCAGTTTGTTTTGGTCCGAAGCGCCAGGAGAGAATTTCGATAGCGCGACGCCTTGGATTTCTGTCCCTGAGGAGGCTTTCTCGATATGTGGCAGAAGCTCGTTCAAGTGAATAACGATCTTTTCGCTCAAGACCTGAGCCTGGCGAGCTAGCTCTTGACCAAACACTAGCATGGCCCCAGGGATCGCAGACAGATTCTTGATGGTAGAGAGGGTCTCCTTGAAAGTCCTCGAACTGCATTCCCTCGCGACGAAGATGTTGATAATGAGGGTGAGGTTGTGAACAGGAATCAAAGGCGGATGAAGGTGCTTCACCTTTTTGAGAATGGCCTGCTTCTTCTCTAGGGCTTTAGACTGATCGACATCGGCACTAGGTTGTTCTGTGGCCGTCGCAGATGCCGCCTCGGGAGCGCTCGGTGCCGCTGGCTGATCTGGTTCAGTGGCGGCGGGCGTTGTTGTCTCTGGTGGATGTTCTTCGGCATTCTCATTGGTAGGTGCGGCATCGCCCGTTTGTTCGGTGCCATCTGCCGCTGCCGCAGTAGGTGTTTCAGGCGTAGTCTCGAGCTTTTTCACTGCTTCTGCTGCCTCTTTTTGCTTCCGTTCAAGTGCGAGTAACGGGAAGGTGACCCTGCTTAGTAGCTGAGAAAGGCTGTCCATGAGGGACGAGCTTTCCATGACGAGGTCCCGATCAAGCAGTGCCAGTAACGAGTTGATTGCATACTTAAATGCCTTCAAGTCTTTGCCCTTGCCCTTGCGGCTCAAGCTGCGCTTCAAGGACGGAACGGCAACGTCGTGTTCGGTAAGGAACAGCGATGGCACATGCACATTGGATTCGGCTAAGTAACAAAGGAGGTCGAGGCATTGCTGAACGATCATGAGCGGCGAAGTCTCAGAGCTTGGCTGGACCGGGTTCACGCTTCCAACGTTGGTGAGTGTCCGTCTAAGCCCCTGGGGAGTTTTGGGGTCCTTGTTGTTATCTTTGGGTTGCTTGGCCTTGATGGAGAGATGGGTAAAACTTCGTTCTACTGCATCCACGTCCGTTGTGCCGTCTTGTAGGATTTGCAGAAGAGTGCTGACGACCTCGAGACGGTTTTGTCTATTCTCGCAAACATCCTTGAACACGTGCTTCAGATTGCTCTCGATCGAACCAGAACCGCCCTTAACGTTGATAAACATGAGGCGGAGCAAGGTTGCAACGCCAGACTTGTCGAGCATCTGTACCACTGTCTTTCGCTGGGTTTTGCTGTCTCCATCGGCTTGCCCACTAGCTTCAGCAGCCTCCCGCAGATGTCCACCAGCACTCACCGGTGCTCTAGCGTGTTCCGCGATAGGATTGGTAGATCGCACGAGTCTCCGGGCCTGGGCAGCCATCTCAGGCGGCAAGGAATCCATGATGTCCGCGCCTTGATCCATAAGGACCTGCTCCCGAAGGGCTGGCGGGAAGGTCATCAGAATGCTTGCCGTGTCCATGTCTTGGGCCTCGGCTATTTGACCCGGGATAACGGCTTGTCGTCTAGCTTCCTCACGCTCGCGGCGGCGCTGTTCTTGGCGTTCCTGCTGGACAATCTCGAGGCGAAGCTCATCAGGCAAAGCGTCTAAGAACTCCTGGAACACTTCGGTCTGCTCTCCACTACTACGTGGGGCCTCTCGGGCTTGAGCCCTCCGTGTACTGACAGTCTGAGCGATAACTTCTTCTCTGAACTCTTCGGGAAGGGCTTCCAGATAATCTGCATCGATACCGAGTTCAGTGACGTCCACCTGAGCACCCCTGATCGTAGTGAAAGCGCGTGGTTGTGAGGCGCCTGTGGTTTGCGCAGCATCCGCCGCGGAATCAGATACCTCCACACCTTCCATAGCGTCCGATTCGGTGTGGTCTTCGTCGTGTTCGGCTTCGGGAACCTCGACAGATTCTAATTCGGCTTGGACTGCTTGAGCCTCGGCGGCAGCACGTTCTCGTTCCTCGGCCTCCTTCTTCTCTCGGGCAATTTTCTCCTCGGCCTCTTTAGCCTCCCTTGCCTTCCTCTCTTCATCTTCTCGCTTTTTGCGTTCTTCCTCTTGTTTACGCTTCTGCTCCGCCTCTCGTGCCTTATGTTCCTTATCGCGCTGTATAGCCGGAGGCACCAGATAGGATAGCAAGGCCGGAACAAGCTTCATTGACTTTTCCCCATGCTGCGCTCCAAAAATCATCTTGACTTCTTCGGACCATCGACTTGATGTAGATTCTGCAGAAAATGTCGTCGCCTGCCCGGGTTCCTGGAAGGTGTCTCTACGGCCGTCCGAACGACCTTCTCGTCCAAAATGATCAAATGGGAGGGATACTTCTCTAACTTCTCCGCCCGGGCCTGAAGTGATCTGGAGGTGAAGGGCGTGCCCGTGGCGCGATAATGATGCTGGCAAGGAGGCCACGAGATCATTGATGAGCGAAATGGGGCTATCGAAGTTTCCTCCACTGAGTAAGCCTCCGGGAAAACCTAATCGAACCATACTGCCAGGGTTAGGGGGTAGAGGAGAACCAGTTCGTCCGGCCTCATTTCTCCGAAGTAGGGGGTTCAAACCATCCTCATTGTTAGCAGGTCTTGCATCGTGTCGATGTCCCCGAGAATGGAGACCACGCGGATCTATGAAAATGTTAGCTCCTGAGCGGGTAAAATAAATCAAGGTTGGAGGCCCCAAGCCTTCCAATAGATAGTTCAGTATCTAACGTACCGCCAAGGTTTGCCAAGGGGTCTCCGCGAGATCCCACGAAGAATGGAAGAGGGAACGGGCTACGATGTCCGTGACGATTTCTATGGTGATGGCCAAAGATAGGGGCATGGTCAACGACCAGAGTATCCCATCCCAAGCTTGGGGCTCCAATGTTGGGAGGCGGAGGGTCATCTTGACAAGGGGTCAGTATTGACGGGGGGGAGATAAGAGAATGGAACCTACTCGGGAAATCATCTTCGTATGCGTATTCGTCATCATCTTCATCATCCTCGTCTTCTATGTAGATGTCAGCTGTTATGTTAATGAAATAGACAGGGGTGGCCTGTCTCCACCAGTAAGGGGTAGATAACACTCACCATCTTCATCATCGTCTGCGGTGAAGGGCCGGTCGTTTATACCATTGATATCATCAATGGAGAAGTCTTGTTCGATGGCACGCATGATGTCGCCGAACCGAGGCGGTTCTTCGACGTCGTCCAAACCGTGAATTGGAGCTTCATCAAGGTCCTGGGCTTCAGCCTCGAAGTCGATCTCCTCGTCGTCGTCCTCTTCATCGACAGACTCGCTTTCCCAAACAGACGCCCCGTCATCTTCGAGCGGATTTCCTTCGTCATCGATGATTTCGATACGATCATCGTCGTCATCCATACCGTCAGATCCAAGTTCATCGTCATCGTTACTTTCATCGTCGTCGTCGTCGTCGTCCATCTCCTCGTCATCCTCTTCGTCATCATCCATAGTGACTTCGACGACGCCCAAGTCACCGGGGAGCCCTTCAATGGGTCCCATGCCGGCTTCTTCTTCGTCCTCGTCACTGACATCTTCTTCGCGATCCTCGGACATGGGACCCTCTTCGTAGTCCATTTCGTCTTCGTACTCATCATCGTACATATCTTCGTCGTCATCGTCTTCAGAATCTTCCGAATAGTCATCTCGATCTCTACCAGGTTCTAGCATACCGAGGGCTGAGTTGCGATAGAGGTCGGGCGTTTCTTCGCGGTCGTCTTCGATCTCAGACAGGGAAGTAGCAGATGCAATCTCATCGTCAACTGAGTCTTGCGTCGAAGATGCAGGAAGAATATTGGAATGGCTGAGGTGAATGGCAGTGCTGGTCAGGATCCGAAGCACACGGAGAATGCTTTTGATAGTTCGCTTGACCGGGGGGTAAGCGAGGTCGATGTCCGCAATGGAGCCGGTTAATGCCGCCAGATATCCTTTCTCATACATGAGACGCCTGATCTGAGCTTGCGAACGATCCGGTGTATCGTCATTCGCAGACCGAGATGGAACATCTTTGTCCTTTCCGGCCGTCATCAGATGCATGACATCGGCCAGAGCGAGCATCCTGGAGTACCTAGTTTCGAATGACTCACTTGACACCGACGCGTCTTTGTACGATTTCAGGATGGTGTCGAGCACGAATTTGCGGACAAAAAGGAGATCCGGCTCGTCGCCCAAGTCGAACTTGTCGCGGGTACGGTCAGAGGGTTTCTCTCCAGTCTTGCTAACAAGAGCGACAAGTAGATTCTGCACCTGAGATGCCGTGGCATGCTTCTTCTTGACGGTAAGTGTGTCGGATGGGCCTTCAATATGGTTCGCGCATAATAAATCGGCAAGTAGGTAATTTAGGATACTGGAACGCGGCTTGATTGGGGTATTGGTCTGAAGAGGCGCACTCCGCTTGAAGTTGATGAACTCCATCTTGGTCCGGTTGTAACTCTGGAGCAGCTCAGTGAGACAATGTAAAAGGAAACAGCGGTAGATGAAGATCGGGTGCTCGTCGGCCTTGAAGGAACTCTTTGCCTTCTTTTCCTTGTTGTCGCTAGTCCGGTTTTCAGGCTCGGAGGAAGCGCTCGAGGTCGTGGCAGTAGCATCGGGACCCTGTTTGGGCTCTTTCGAAGGTTGAGATGGTTCCTTATCGTCGACTTCTCTGTAATTCAAGAGTTCGCAGAGCAGGAAATGTACAACACCATCGGGGTTCTCAAGAACAGGTCGCTTGGACTCTTGTGAAGCTGCTCCTTTTTGTACATCCGCCATAGTCTTGTCTTCGCTCTCAGTCGAAGGTTTGACATCTTGAATCGATAGGTCCTCAGTGGCGCGGACAGCTGGCGCCACATCGTCCTTAAGCACGTCTAACTTCGGATCTTTGAGAACGATGGATTGCCTCACATTGCTATCTTGGGGCGACCAACGAGATATCTCCACCATCTCGTTGGTAACTTCCACGAACAATCTTGGGTCCCGTAGAGCTACGTGTGAAAGTTGGCGCAGGTAGCTTGTTGGATCGGGGGGTCGTTGTGTTCGTTCCAAGTAGTTCCGGATTTCGCTCCTCATCCTCTGCTTGACAACTTCCTCGTCCTCAATGACATGACGAAGGACAATTAGTATGTGCGAGGTAATTCGAGTTTCAACTAGACGCTGAGAGCCGACGCTGGACAGCTGTTTGGCCATAACGAATAAACGCTGGAGGTTCTTCTTGTCGCCAATCAGACGAGCGACAGTGCGATCCCGGGTCAAGATTACCAAGACACGCAACACAGACACTGCGAGGGACTCTTCTTTGCCAATGCGTGGAAGGAGCTCAAGTACGGAGCTGAGAAGGGTCTCGCGGTCATCTCCACCCACGTTAACGTCCTTAGCAGGCCATTCAAGAGGGGCAGCCGTCTCGTCTTCACTCGTTGGAGGCTTCCACTTGAAGTCGCCTAGTTGTTCGTCGTCGCTCAACAGAATCTCGAAGACCAGCAGAACGTAGGGTATCCACGGTGCAAGTTCCTCGGATGCTGGAGATGTCGGAACCTGCAGGAAGTGTAGGAGTGGGCTCACGTTATCCTTCAGGGTGCTCACAGAGGCTCTAAAAAATCCTCTGTCCTGTAAGAGTAGAGATAGGAGGTGGGCATACGCTGCAATACTACGTCCATTGGATTTGAGATCATCGTCAGCCGCAAAGGACAGCAAAGCGTTAATCAGTGTTTCTCCGATTTCCTGCTTAGCGGATGTATCTTCAGAAGTCCGAAGGAGAACGGCTGACACCAGCTCGGAGACCTCATACGTCGAGCCAGGATGGGCTCTTATGACGTCTAGGCAGCGATCAATAAGATTTTCTCGAAGATGAGTGCGTTCCTCATCAAGATCCTCTCTAGCCACTAGCTTCGCATTGTAGCTCTCGCTCTCCGCAGCTGTCGAAGGACCCTGGACAGGGCTAGTTGAGGCAGACGCATCACCACTCACACCTTGAGCATTTACGGGTGGCATCGGTGTGTCACGATCCCTTCCACTGCGAAGCGCCTCGGCCTCTCTGAGGTGACCGATTAGATCTTCTCCGAGAATGGACGCGGGGATATCTGCAGGAAGGTCCAAGGCCATACGTTCGTCTTCACCTGAGGACGGTACAGCGACCTCCGCAGTTGGGACAGAACTGGCTTCGGGATCCAGAGGGGAATCTTCCGGAGGGATGGGATTCCGCGTACCTGCTAGGCCAGCAGAGTGAATCGCACAATACTCCAAGGCAGGTGGGCGGGTGGAATTCGACCGATACAAAGCTTCATGCGCGAGCTCTTCCGAGTTCCCCAACTCTACGAGGTGCCTAACCTCTGCGGCGTTTGCATTTGACCAACGAACAGATGTCGGTGGCAGATAAGCCGGTGGCATGTTTTTCTCGGAACGCGTATAAGCATTTGTCTCCGTATCAGCAAGAGATATTGATTTCAAGATGCTAATGATCTTCGCAAGAATAGCTGCCGAATGTTTGCCATCTTTTTCGACGAGTGGCGTGTCCCAGAGCTCTCGTACGACCGGAAGAATAGCCATCCGCAACTCAACCACCAAGTTATGCGCAACTTGGGACTCGGTGCGTCGATCCGGATTGCTGTTGGTTCGTTGAAGGAGATTTACCAGAGATGTGGCGTCAGTGACCACTTTGCCATTGACCAACAGAGAGTATAAGTCCAAAATCTTCTTGATGCCAATTCCCGCAAGTTCGGGTAGGGACGAATCCTCCGTAGCAGCGTGTTCGTCACAGATCTCATTTTTGAAGATCACCAGCATAGTGTTTAGTTTCTCCAAGCCGCCATGTTTCTTGAACGCAATCAATACTGGTGCGATGAGCTGTAGTGAACTCCTGTCACTATGCCGGGCGTCGAATTTACGGTCAACCAGCATTTCGTAGACGGTGTGCAACATGATGTTCCAATAACGATAATCATTTGTAGTCTTCTTCCGGTCTGGTACTTCCAGTTGGGCCAGTATTGTCTGCGCTAAATCTTCTGCGAGGCGTACATGGTGCACTCTTGTGTACTGGTCTCGATCGCGACGAGGCAATAGGGCTCTTCCCATGGACTGGAGCAACGGGAAGGTGGTAGACATCAGGGCCTGAAGCAAGCCACGCAAGGTCTGATAGTTGCGGTACCGCGGGCTTGACTTATCACTCTGAGAAGGACCTTCAGAGGGCTTTACCGGCTTCTCATTTGACTTCCCTCCTGCAGTAGAGGATATGATTCCTGACACAGCTGTGTCATCGAGATCACCACTAGCAAGTCCACCACTCTCTATCACAGAATCGATAACTGATGCACCGACCTTGCCCAGACCTGGGTCCTTCCGCGGCGTCCAATTCTGGGGAACACTGTTCGCAATAGATAGTTCCTCAGATACGATAGAGTGCAACAGTGGTCCCAATGATCTCACCAGCTTCCCATAGTAATCGAATAGATTGATCGGATGTAACGTGACTGTCGAGGTTCGAGATGAATAGGGGAAGCAGTGATATAACGTCCTAATAAGTGACTGGGCACGGAGAAGTGCTTTGGCCACTGATGTACCCTGCGCCAGCTTTTCAATCTGTTCTGGGCTTGCGTCATTGGTTACCTGAACATCGGCGTCAACGAAGCGGGCGAGGTAGGAATCAGGGATTTGCGCCTGTATGGTCGCAAGTAATACGTCGAAGGCGCTTTGCGTCCGCTTCAATAACGACGGGAGCCCAATGATCGGCGAGGCCTCGACAAGCTGGGAAATCGTGATCTCCAGGGTCTTCGAAGCAGCTGTGTCCCCAAAGTCATGCGGCAGGCTAGGCGAGGTACAGAGATCTAGCAGTAACTCTATTCCACCCTTACTGATAAATGATGTCTTCAGATTGGAATTGGCGATGTAGGCGCTCAGAAAGTTGGAACATGCAAAGACATAGGGTGCAACGGATGCATAGGGGGACGAGTTATCGGGGGCCTCTGCGACTTGAACTTGCAGCGTATCCGCATCGGCCATAGCTACGTCCGAGTCATCGGCGTTGAAAACTGCTTTGCCCTTGCCCTTCCCTTCATCTGGCGGAGGGGCTCGGGGGTGGCTCGAAAGCTGATCGTCAGCCACTAGGTCTTTACCTTTGGCATCCCTTACGAGAAGCTTAGCACCCCATCCCGAACCCTCTGCTTTGACCTGGGCGAGGTGGGTCACTCGTGCTACCATGTCCAGGACTGCATTACCAATAGCAGGTCTAAGATTTGGGTGGTGGCGTGCGAGCTCGTCGAAATGCGTGCCTATGGTGCTGGGAAGTTCGATATCCGTTGCCATAAGCCTAACGTGCTCGGGGCTCTCGAAAATCTCAAAATAGCTATCGAAGGCATGAGAGGACACGACCATTTTCATGCCGAGGTTATTCAGCGATATGGCGTCGAGCACAGTTGGGACAATCGAGATTGCGTCACTGGAAGGAAGGATACCACGGGCTGGAGGTCCATCTCGAGGCGCATTGAGCAGCTCTGGCGGCGGAGGATGTGGCCGTGTATCGTGCTCTGAAACATCCGGGGCGGGATTCTCGGGGGAGCCAGCTTCTTCTTCGGTGGTCTCGGGCTGTCGCGCGATCACAGGTTGACCGGTGACGGCCTCAAGAAAGCTCTTTACAAGACCAGCTTCGGAGATTGCCGCAAAGCTCGTTGGGTCATTGTTGAGGAAGTCACTGAGAATAGTGACAGAGTTCGTCCATACTAAGGAGCCAAATTGGGATTTGTTCTCAATGATATCGCGAATGCTCCCAAGAAGGGCGGTCTTATCAACCAGGTTTCTCAACAATCGGTCTGTATTGCCGCCGAAGGCAAATGAGTTGGACATCATGTGATGGATAAACTTGAGGAGAAACTTAAGGTTTTGCTGTTGATAAAAGGGTACCTCGTAGTCTACGACTTGAGAACGATGTCCCACGGGCGTCCCTTTTCCCTCAATGGCAAGCCTCTTGGCAAGCTCAACCTCGTGAGTAACAAGGTTGGTGACAACCTCCAGCCCATCGGCGCTGACCAAAGTCTGCAACGAACTCTGCACGTTGTAAACAAGGTTGTCCAAGAATCCCACAAGTGTGCCATACGTGCGCTCGGCTATGCTGGACCTGATTGTGAGGATTTCGACCATAATATCCAGTAGCCCGGCCGAGATAATTTCGGGCGTACCGCGGGAACCATTGCTCATTGCCATCGTGATATGAAGGGTAAGAGAGAAGAGATTATCACGCCACTCATCTTCCTCGGTCCATTGATCTCCATCATCCTCCTCCCTCATCTTCGCCACGGCTTTTCGTATGACGTAAAGGAGCACCCCGTGGTTGACAGTTGCATTCAAGGCAGAGAATATGTCGGGTAATTTTGGGTTAAAATTAGCAATAGCCTCGAGCAAAGATAATGCGATTGCTTGCAAATCAATAGGCACTACATTCGTGCCATCTGTTCCCGGGTGGATCAACTCAGCAAGCTGGTATACCAGCTGAAACCGACGCGGCTCGTCGTGGTCATGACGAAGGACCTCCTCGATAAAGGTCTTCTCACCGTGGATATACGCCAAGTTCTGAATAGCTAGAAGACGCGCCTTCAATGCTTGCTGTCTGGACTCAACCGACCCGGTGAGTGCTTTGGCGACTCGCAGTCGATTTACTACCTCGTATCTCGTCTCTTTAGGGACATCCGCAGGTATCCGCTCTAGAAGTTGATATATAGGGGTAGAGGCAACTGCAGACTGTGAGATCTCCCAGGTCTTTTGGCCGGGCGGGCTACTGTCATCATGCTCAAGTGCTGGGGTACGAGAAGTGGGTGTCGGACTATCGTCTGGCGGGCCCTGGCGGCTCGTGCGGGGTGTAGTTTGTGCAGCGGTATTTGTGCTACTCCGTCTTAAGGGTGTAGGTGTTGCGGGAATGGATGAGGCACCCCCTCGCTCGGGAAGCGTCTGATATGCCTGCTCTTGTGTAGTAATGGTTGTGGGATAATATGTAAGTTTCACGTCGCCCCATCCATTCCAACGGGCATCAGAACCCGAGGCCTCCGGGGAATCTGCTTGGGTAAGAGCGCATAGATCGTTGGCGTACATCGTAGCCACATTCTTCGAGACCCCGCCATGGGCCTTGTCCTTGTTCTTGCTAGTAGAGCTGGGCGTTGATGAGGATAGCGAGGCTAATGGCTTGTTGATTGGGGTTTTGATGAAAGGCTGCGCCATCTGCTGAACGCGATCCAAATCAATGTTGTAATGGTTTGACAACAGAGCATTATGAACCTGTCGAGGGTGCATCCCCATACGCTTTACCGAAGCTTGATACCGTTGAGCTAGCTCGACGCCGACACGGAGCGTGGCACAGATGATAGTGAAGTCAGTGCTGTTGAGCAGACTATTCAGATGGGTACTGCTAGCATATATGCTGCGGTTACCGCAATGGTCGAGGAGCATCTGGGTGAACTTGAGGATAGATACGACTAAACTGCTGTCGCCGTCATCACCGTAGCCCAGTTCAGCGAGCTTCGCCGTTTTGTCTAGTCGCTCATCCCCTTCAGCTGCTGGTGTTCCAAGCAGCAGGTCAAGGCCGAAGTCTTCCGTCTGGGGACCCTCCGTCAACTTATACCTAGAGCAGAATGACTCTAGGATATCATCGAATCTGTTGAGCAACGGTATCCAGTGATATAGGTCGCCTCTGGGAAAGGGCCATCGTGCCGGAAAGGTGGCGAGGACCTTCGGTAAGAGAGGTAATGGTGCTGAGGAAGCCTCGTCGACATATTCCTGCAGCCATGGAGACTGGAGAAGATGGTTGTTAGCCGGTCGAGTCCATCATGACGGAACTGTAACACCCCTAGAACTCGTAATCCAGGGCACTTACCAAAGTCTCCTTATGCTTAGGTTGGATGGTCTTCGTTATTTTCCCCATGGCGAAGGCCGGCGCGGCAGAGGCCGCAAATTAGAAAGAATCAACTCCCCCTCCACTACCAACGGTTCATGTAATCGACAACAACTTGACTTGCCGCTGCGGAGCGTCCAAATGAATTTGGACCACCCCTTTATCTCTCGTCTCTCGTGGTAGGCGTGTGCGGGTGTGTCTGGCTTGCGATAAACTCGTAGTAGCAGCTATGTGCAGTTTGAGGTGGGGTGGCAGGTGGGTTTGCCTTGACACAGAATAGAGCCTCGTCTGACTTCTAGATGTTGGTTGGTTAGCCTTGACCTCATGAAGAATAAGTACGGCACGTAAACATATGAAGCTGCAATCGCGACAGCTTTATCTGTGTGGCAAGTATTGGCCCGGCTATCGAGTCGAAGCTTGGCTTGGCTTGCTGCTTGTTGCAACGGGTAGAGGGTGAAGCTTCCAACAAGATAGGAAGTCAGTAGCCTTGATGGGGGATTTGTACTCACATGCGTGCTGAGTGTGTAGAAATCGCAAAGGCGAACAAGAAGTGCCCTTGAAGTCAGCCACAGATAGATCGGTAGGAATAGAAGGTAGAAAAGTCCAAACGAGTGCAGGTCGTTGGGCTTTCTGGTTGGTGTTGAAAGAATGGCGAAGACTGAAAACTGAAAACTGAATCCTCAGCTCTAGCGTATGTAGGTCGGCAGGTAGGTAGGTGTTAGGTAGGCAGTAGGCAGTAGGCAGTAGGCAGTAGGCAGTAGGCAGTAGGCAGTAGGCAGTATGTCGTATGGCGTATGGCGTATGTATGTATGTACGGTAGATCTCCTCTTTCCTCTGGTCGAATGAAAGTTGCGAACAGGATGGAGAAGAAGAGAAAACCTTATGCGTATGCGTATGCGTATGTGTATGCTGTGCGGTACCTTGACTGCCTGAGCTGTAGGCAGGTAAGGTTGTCAGAGATGTGTTGCAGTTTGGGGAATATGGTAAAGACCTTGGAAGGTTGAATGTCGAAAGTGCTGGAGGTGCATTTGCAGGTGCACGGCTGATGATGATGATGACCCAAAATGCAAATACACTGTACCACTGTATGGCTGTATGTAGGTACCGATGTATGTACCTACATGTATGTACTAGACTTTTGCCTAATGCTTCCAAGGTTCTCCTACCCAGCTACCTATGTTAGGCACGCTTAGGATGTATATACACGGCACATTAGCACTCTCCCACCATCTAGGTACATACATCTCTAGCTTTAGATCCCAGCTTAGCTGCGTAGCTACATACATTGGAGTAACTATATGAAAGTATCCAGTGCGTACTGTGTATACATGCCTACATGTACATGAAGCAGGTCCAAAGAACCTGGAATTCCATCAGTGAGCTACCCCACGTCGTCAGGCTTTCAAAAACTTCTGCTCAGTCAGCCACTGCCAGCCAGTCAGATTTCAATGTTAGTGAATTATATGTAGAATAGGTGAATAGCTCGAGCGATTACTGCTTCCAGATAGTTCCTGGTGTCCTTCACCACCAGCTGCATACCTAGATAGTCGAGGATCACAGAACGTATGAAATGTCCATGTACCAAATCAGGGATTTGATCTAATTGCTCTGTTGCTTGCCTCCATCTATTATCTCGCCTCGATATCTTGATTGATTGATTGGCTCTAAGTCTTCCGCCTTGCCTTGCCGCCTAGGTATACATATGTCCGGCGGGGCTTCTAATACACGTTGGATTAGGCATTTACTTATAAGGTTTTACGATCTTGTATATCAAACCATCAGGCATGAGCAAAACAGAATATCCGTAACAAAACTCTCATTTATCTTTGCTAGCGAAACAGACAACGACGGTATGATGATGCTAAAACATGTAGAAGTGGGTACGAGCTACGTAGTACTACCTAGGTAGCTATGTAGTATTGTAGCGCCAGCTGGTAGTACCTAGTACTCTATACTGCTGTAGATAGAACATGTAAATATTTCCAAAGAACGAAGAGACAGGAACTTATCATGCCTGTCGAGATACCTAGGTTGAGATACCTAGGTTCTGCAGTACATATATCACTACCCAAGCAAGAGACTCCTATATTCCGAGCATACTTTAGTAACAAGATGCGGAGGGTAGTACGAATGAGTTACCGGCTCCTCAAAACTCTCGACCTCTTCCCTGTCTCGCCCCCCGCAACTACATAGCTACATGAAGCTAGAGGTAGTACCTACTAGAGCCTGGTCCCCATCCGGCCATCCAGCTAGACAGCCACTGGGCGATATATAAGCTCTCATATGAAAAACTTTTCAACTTCCTCCGAAGTTCCAGGAGGGTCTTTCGTTAGGTGGTCGTCCGTATCCGACGATCATCGCAACGTCTCGGGCTTGTGGTTTAGTGGTATAATGCTCCCTTAGCATCTGCTAATATGGGAGCGGTCCGGGGTTCGATTCCCCGCGAGTCCAGCTATGATGGATAGAATCCCTCATTGCACCCTTCTTTTTTGCCTGGCCTAGGTCTGGCATCCGATTCGATCGTTTCTCGTTGCCGAATGTTGCATTCCAGCTGGAAGGTTGTTGTATAACTACCTAGGTACTTGCCTACTGTTATCTTCCTGCTTATCAGTGCCTTCCCTTGCCAGGTTTGCAATCAATAACCCCGCACTGGGTTTCTTCGGATTTGTGAGATTTGGGAGGGTCTCATCAGGTGACATTGCCGGTGAATCACGTATAAGTGTACGGCCCAGGACATCCGACCTGACGTTGAAATAGTCCGATCGTTCCGGGAGGCAAGTGCAAGGAAGTGACTACCTACTTACCTGTCCCGAACAAACGCATTGCGCATTTACCCGACAAGTATGAGTGTCTGTCTGCCTTGCAAGGGCACAGGCAAGTGCTACCTGCCAACTGTCTGTATAACACAGATTATATACTGCATACCTACATCTATTATACCACACCGGACTTAGCTTTAGCCCTACGTCATAACGACAATAACAGCAACCTGGAGGATAAGTAAATCTTGGAAGATTACTAGATTACTGGCTTTACTTTCACTGAGTACTGGCCCATCTACCAGAAAACTGCTTTCGAAGCTCTTTAAAGCTCCTAAGCCTTGGGCCAAGCCTTAGACCATCGCGTCGCCTTAGCCGCAGGCTCTTACATGCCTACTTACCTATGTATAATGTTCCCGTCTACCATCCCACTTCTTCGTGCCAGGGAAATGATTATGCCCTTACGACAAAGTCGTAGCATACATTATGCATATCAGACTATTCGTCCAATTTCGCTCATCCCCGGTTAGATGGGTACGCATCTCATCAACAATACCCATTCATCACTGTCGTTGATAATGGCAGTCTAGTGCACACCCTAGCTTTGACCCAGGTGTCAAGTGGCCCCCTTAACTAGATGCTTCATAGGGAGGGCCCAAGGTATGATGCTATGATCAGCATGAGAATTTATAAGATGTCAGGAAACAGTCAGCCTCATATGCAACATCTGTTTATACCGAAACCATCGAGTATATTAAGGCAGGTTACATAATAATAGGTAAAAGCCCAACAACGCACTAGCAACATACAGCCCTGGGTTTCTTTCTATAATGGATGCTTCGCTGCGTATTGCCCCTTTCGGCCCATTTTCGCCTCCTCGAATAATGGCCCAAAGCACGGAAGCAAGTTTGAAAATTCAACGAGGTAAAGAGAAAATACTTCCATAAGTCAACGACCGGTGATCATAGTCTCATGTTTATGGCTGTCAGTGGTGTTGCAACCCGGTTGAACTTTACCAAGGTGGTCTTCCGGGTCAAAATAAACTCAACATCATTTTCACATATCACGCTAATCTCGAACATTTATAGTCAAATTTCTAGTTTGGTGGACTTAACCTTTAGTAAGTCCCTTCATACAACCATTCCCAGTGCAGCAGCGGACCTTGGCGTGGCAGGAAAGTGTATTTTAATCTGGTTATAAACAAGAGCTTGAACGCCAGGAGATGAGAGGCCATGGAGTCTGTGTTCTCACGATGACTGAAACTGAAAACTTCCCAAGGTCCAAGGTCCAAGGTCCAAGGTCCAAGGTGTACAAGACAAGGCCGTTATCATCGTCCTGGCTTCTAGCGTTCGGCAGGTCTTGGGTGCTTGCTGAGACGGGTCTGCTAATCGAGACCACAAATGACTGCAGACGTCTAAAACCCTGTTCACCATCGAGAGGGGGTCTTCCTAATAAGAACAGGTAGCCCCTATACGGATGAAAATGCAATACCCAAAACTAGAGGTCCTGTCCAGAGTATACTCGCAGTCTTGCACGTTCGCAGGGTTTATCAACAACCAGGGAAGGCAAAATTTTCTGTCTGTTTTGTGAATCTGCAGATTTGATCCATGATTAAGTGAAATAGCCAAGAAATTAAAGTCATGCTACCACTTTTGCTTCTCCGGCTCGGCTCGGCGTTAGCCAGCTGATTGTGGCACTATTGATTGAGGTTTATATCGTCTTAGTTCTGGGGTCCTGACCTAGGAGTTAGTTGAGCCGGAAGGAGTGGCAGTTAATTACTGATGGTGGTTATATTGAGATGAGGCAGCGATATCAGGTACAGAATCCAGTCCTGGTGTTCCTGTCTCTGCTTTGGAATCATTCCCCATGCACTATAGGAACCCGCCAACGATGCTACAGAGTGGTAACCAGGGATTGAGGCATACAATTTCACTACTTTCGTCCACTTCAGAGCACACAGGTATGTTGTCTATTTACTGCTTGGTAAGCTAGCTTGCGTTTGCTTAGCTCTGGGCATATATAGGCACAAACCCACCCTCGGTGATTTCATAACTGTACGGACTTGACAGCCAGTAGAAAGAGTAGAAGGATTTTCCTGGTCAATAGTAGATATGGCCTGAAATAAGTGCGGATGTATGTGCTCATCACCTGATATCATGACGGCAGGTCATCATATATCACCAGATGACACCGTCTAGCAGGACCCTCGTTCTACTAGCTCAACATGGTGTCCGTGGACACTGCTGTAATAAACATTCTCATACATATATTACAATGTGGTTGATATATACTGGATGACTGGCGCCGATGGTCTATGCCGATATCCCGGGGAATATTCAGTTTCTGTGTATTTATGATTGCTTGCTTTACCACCCAAATAAACAAATACAATCAGTATTTAGAAAGAGAATACTGCTTATACCATACTCATTCATGGTCTGCGTGAATGGTAGGAGAAAGTACATGTCGTTGCTATATATGGCTGCCTCATATTGCCATACATACGATGTAGTATTTAGGGGCATCCTACCACCCAGGAAATACCAATTTTCTCTTCCTTTCCAAGTCAATATAGATAGATACAAGGAGGTTGACATCAGAGGATGCCCTGATGCCTAGCAAAGCTGAAAAGACTAGGACGGCAAAAGTAATTGACATATTACGAATGCGGGTAATGCTAGTTACTCCACCATATTATTTCAGATTTGGCCTAACAGAATACCTTATATGTAAGGATATAAGGTCGGTTGGTCTATATAAGAAGGATTCATAGCAAGCTCTAGGGCTGCTGGTTGATATGAAGCCGAAGTATTCGTACAATACACAAGACAGCCACCTCTGGAAACAACCGGGTTAACATACATGGATACATGTGTGTTCCTATCATACAGTTACCAACCAGCGCCAACTAATGCTAGTTACATATCTAGTTCCTTTGTACCTGCTTGGTGCATCCCGGGCCGGGCTGGTGGTTTTCTACCACCTAAGGTACGTAGTAGCTGAATAGGTAGATCATCGATGCGGTGTTACACGCCGTCACCCGGGCTGGGACAAGTGGCTGGGCGGCTGGGATAGGCCACTGGTTAAGACAACGGACGACCTGCTCAGGATACTAACTTGATACAGCTAGGCCAGATAGAAATCCCCTTTCTTTGCATGCGTGCCGTGGTGCACACTGCACTGGCAGACTGGAGGTGTGTGCACTGACTGACTGACTGCTGGTTTGATGGGTCAAGCGCTAAGCAGGATGGAACCTCCTTAGATGCATGACCAATGGCATCCACTTACACCAGCCAACCCCTAGAAAACGCCTAGAATGGGCCACCTCAGCAGCTCAAGCTGTTAGTTAGGACCAGGTGCCATACGGGGCTGGTTTTGTAAGGTCGGTGTCACTAACTCGTACCTACAAGGTGACCGTATACCGTATCACCACCAAGACCGCCAACCAACTGCCTACGCGTACAGGTGTTTATGGGATGGCTACCGTCCATTCATGCATACATACATACCTAGATATATGGAGTAATCCTGGCCAACAATCTTAAAACTACCCGTACTCACTCCGCCTAATATCGGCCCATTCGCTAACGCTCACTCCGGTCGCCAAGTCCTATATTGGATATGTAATTATATTAATGCTTACGATATAACCTCGCATTATATAATTTATATATAATTCGAATATATACCATCATAATTATAAATTTCAATAAATGTATAAATAAAGATCCCGATATAAAATCGTAATATTAAACGCTATGCCATATAACGGCTTTAGCTGCTTACGATTAATTTTAATATAACGTTAAACGATAACTTCGAATAAAAAATAAATACTTATTTGCGTAATTATTATAAAAATTAATTGTTTTAGGCCCTAATAATAATGAAATAGCTTTAAAAAAACGTTTTTCGATTAAAAAAATCGCTAATGTCGATAAAATCAGGCCTTAAAAATAATGAAATAGCTTAAAAAATAACGTTGGCTTTATATTATTAAAAGATTTTCTTAAATATCGTAAGATTTGTATATAATTAATGAAATTAATAATTATATTTCGGATTGGCAGTTTTTTATAAATCGTTAATAATAACGTATTTAAAGTTTTTTATTAAATTATACGATTTCGAATATACTTTATTAAAATTAACGCTTTTATTAAAACCCGTTATTTTTAAACTTTTATATTAATTTATTTATTTATTTGCAATAATTGCAATATATTTTCTTAAATTATTCGCAATAATTAATTATACGTAGCCGTTAATAATTTTAACGGCCTTATTAAAGTTTGCGTTTAAATAGCCGTTAATAATATTCTTAACGGCCGGTTTCTATCGGCGGCAGCGGCCGTTCGTAATGCGAATGCATTATACCGACGAATACTTAATCGTATTCGTAAGCATTATTCTAAAAGCAGTAACGATAATAAGCCATTATTAAATAACGTTTAAAACTTGGCGCTTCGTATTTATATGCATCGTTAAATATTAAGCGGCCATTACGTTACGAATGCCATCGTTTGGCGGGCTATAAATAGCATTTTCGGTTATAAGAACTAGGAATAAAGAAAGATTTACATTAATCGTCGATAAATACGTCGTTTCCTTTAAATTAATTCCCATTTCCGTCGAATTAAGGCATAGCCGAAATCCATATTTCGAAAATTGGCTGCTTGCTGCGTTAAATTAAAGAATTAATTCGATTAATATTAGCGCTATAAAGCAAAAAACGATATTTAGCCCGAATACGAATAAAACGCGGACGAAAGTAATTTTCGAATCGGCTATATAAATAATACTTAAATATAAACGTATTCGAATATAGCTAAACCCGAATTGCCGGATTTTAATATACAAAAGCCGGCCATTATAATCGAAAACGTATTAGCTTTAGGCGTTATTATATTACCATTTATTATTTTAAAAGAAATTAATATACCTTTAAAATAAATTACGAATTCTTTCGACGATAATGTTATATTTATTATAAATAATAATGGTTAAATTAACGATATGATCGCATTAAAATGGCTAAAGCATTTTAATAAGCTTATACGTATTAAAAATCCTTAAATCAAAAGGTTATTGTTTTTAAATAACCATGGTAATTATTTTACGAAAGCATTCGAAAACCGTTATAAAAAATTCGGCATTATTGTATTTTCTTTGCCGGCGCATTTTATATATAAAATGCAATCCATAAATATAAGCATTTATGCTTTCTTAAAAAAGTATTAGCAATTATTACATTTTAATGGTATTTATTAGGGCGTTTATTCGTATAATCGGAATAACTTTTTTAACGGTTACCGCATAATTCGATTTCGAATTATAAAGCCGTATACGATTCGTTAGGCGTAAAAAAATTGCGGCTTATATCCTTTTAATTCTAATGTTATTTTAAATAAGTTATTAAATCCTGTTTTATCGATTCCCGCCGACGTGCCTTTATAAATCCGCCCGGGGCATATATTTAATATGGGAAATAAAAACGATACTTAAAGTACCGAAAAATAAAAAAGCTTTTCCGATAAAAAAGGCAATAAAAAAAGTTCGTTTATATTATCGTTTATAAAAAATTATAATATTGGCATCCATAATATTAAACGTCGTTCGATTATTAAGCTTAAATCGTTATTATTAATATTATAAACCCTAAAAACGCCGTTATTAATAAAAGGAATTACCATTAATCTTATTAAATCCTTTCCGCCTTTTATCCCTATTTTTCGCCGAAACTGGCCCGAAATTATCATATTTCCTATGGATATACGGATAATAAATAAATATTTACAATACGTTCGGTATCGTTTAAAAACCTTTACGTTATTCGGATTACCAATTATTCCGACGGTAAATAAGGCACAGGCCAAATACGATAAAACGGTTCGAGCTATGGCTATTAATAATAATACCGCCTTTAATAAGCTTTAGCGGTTGCGTAAAAGTTTAATGAAAAAATAAAAACGGTTAATTTTAAATACGCTTATTAAAAAAACTGGTCCGATTAAAATTAAGGACGCTTGTTTTCGAAAGGTAAACGTTAAAACTTGGCGGCAGGTTAGAATTAAAAAACAAACTATTCGAATAAAAAAGCATTAAAATAACGCGGATCGATCGTCGCTTAAGGCATAATTCGTTCGTATTCGATTTAACGTTTTAAAAAAAAATGCCAAAGTTTCTGTTTCGTTCGAATAGCTTGGATATGCTAAAGATATTACGATTTAAAATACTAATAATAAAGGTCGGCATATCGAAAAGGTTATTTAAGGCGAGATTTAAAATCGATATAAAGATTTTCGCCCTTTTCCGTATGGTAATATAAAACTTTATGCTTTATGGAATATTTAACGGGAATTGCGGCAACGGTTTGCCGATGACGATAGCGTTTTTTAAGCTTGAAAGATTAAATTTAACGATTTGGCCGCTTGTTACGGCTTAACTATATAAAGATTCCGACGTAATTATTAATTATTCGAATCTTTTAAGGAGACCTTTGAAAAACCGTTCCAAAATTCGAACTTAATAGCGATGCCCTTAAATTATTTCGATTTAAGCAAAATCATAGGAATAATATAAGTTACGAATACGGTATAATATAGATTTATTAAGGGCCGCCGGACGAAAAAAGCTTAAGCAACTTTGTAAGCAGCTTCGCAGTTAATTTTATAAGCTATGGAAATAAATTTGCAAATAATTAAATTCGGGGATTATAATAAGAATAAAATTAAAGATTTCATAATTATGGCTATTAATAATGATAAGCAAAATTAAATCGTTAATTAATGGATTTTTCCGTTATGCCGTTCCATTTATTCGCGGGTAATAAAAGGGATTTCTTAATTTTACGTGCCTGTAATTATAATGCTTGCGAGATTATTATAAATTTGTTTCGGTCGTTTCGATTAGGTATGGCGTTTAAATATAATAATTAAATTATAATTAGAATAAATTAAATTGTTTTTAATACTAGATCTTTCGGAAAAGTTTAATTTTAATTATACCAATAATGAAATTAATAAATCCGAAGCTTGGATAACGAAAAATCGAAAAGTAGCGTTATTATTATTATTGCAGTAATTAACGTAGTAACGGATAAAGTAAAAAGAAAGTAATTATATTAATCATTTTAATTTAGGTAAAAGGTGGATATAAAGATATAAAGTTTTAAAAGCCGGGGAATTATTTAAGCCAATAGGCGTATTATAATACGTTTATTTAGCCTATTAATAATGGCCCATTATTAATTAAGTATATTATAATACGCTTATTTAATTAAGCAAGCTGGCAGGCTAATAGGCTGGTTAACTAAATAAACTAAAAAAATACTATAATACGCTTATTTAAATAAACGGATAAATTAACTAATAAATAAGAGAAGCGGTTAATTAAATAAGCGTACTGTAACATATTTAGGTACTTGAACGGGCAAACTGGAAAAGGGGGAAAAAGGGGAGAGGTTTAAAGATTAAGTTATATAAGTATATTATAATACGCCTACGAAACTGGACGGGCAAATCTGGAAAAGGGAAGTTATATATAAGTATGCTATAATACGCCTACGGAATTAAACGGGCAGATCTAGAAAAAGGAAATTATATATAAATATATTATAACATACCTATATAACTGGGCGGTTAAACGAAAGAAAGAATAAGTTATATATAAGTATGCTATAATATACCTAATAAATAATTCCGTATTTAGGCTACAGTTAAAAAACGTCCAGTTATTTATTCGGCCGCTTTTATTCCTCCCTTTTATTCCAAGAAATCGCAACAGCAACAAAAACAATAACAGCAGCAGAAATAATAATAACAACAAAAACAATAACAGCAATAAAAACAACAACCGCTGCCGTTACCGCCGCCGCCGTTACCATGTCGTCTTTTATTATTTCTTCGGGCCCTCCGGATCCATACGAAATCCCGGATTCCCCCCCTTTCCGGAAAAGAAAATCGGCCACAAGGCCCAAGCCCCGTCGCCGCCCGGATTCCGAAGGTATATAATTTGCTATAAATCTGCCTTTATCGTACGTATATTAATAATATATAACTTTTTCGACAGCATAAGAAATTATTAAAGCAACTTACGAAAATATCCGCCGGCGGTATATTATAAGGCCAACTGCGTTATTCCTAATTCCTTTGCTAAACCTTTCGGTTCGACGATTGCTTCGCTATAGGCCTGTCCGAATTGCGGAAAAATTTAATTTCCCCCTTATTATTTTAAACAATAATCGCAACGTTCGGACGGCTTTATTATAAATATCCGGTATTATTATGCAACAAAAGTATAGCCGTTACGCCGAAAAAAAAAACCTTTAAAATAAATGCGTTACGGATATAAACGGAAGTTATATTGGCTACTTATATAATGGGCAAAATAAATTTTACCATCGTAAGTATATTATTTTAAAATCTAAAGCTTTTTATTAATGAAATACTAATTATTGGCCACGTTTTAATGCCAGTTTTCGCCCCGGCCGAAGCTCCAACGTTAAATGCCGTCGTTTTTATTCCGGACCTAAGTACTTTCGTATCCGGCGGCCTTCCATTTGCTAATATTTAATTTATTAAGATAATATTGTAAGAATACTGCTAATACGTATATATAAATTTGCAAAATAAATATCGAACGATAATAAAAGAATAGCTAAAAAAGGCCGATAAAAAAATACGTAAGCGCTTACGGGCAATAAACGAAATACGAAACGAAATAATTGCGGCGAACTTGCGTAGCTTTATTAGCTTTGTTTTAAACCTTATTAAAAAAAGGATTTACGAAAATATCGATTTCGTAATAAAAAACGTATTAAAGTTTATTTATTCCGACAAAATCGCGCCTCGGAAATTAAAAAAAACGCTTAATAAATGTACTTATTATTTTAGCTTTTAAATATAATTTTAAAAAGAATTGCTATAAGTAATTTGCTTATTAACATAATTGCAATTATTACTTATTTTTAAAGGTCTTTAATAATTGGCATAAACGATAATATTATTTAAAGGATATATATATCCGATTACCATATAAATTGTATGGCGTTAAGAAGTATATACGTTAATACAATTACATGTCTAATGTAGGACTTGGCGACCGGAGTGAGCGTTAGCGAATGGGCCGATATTAGGCGGAGTGAGTACCGGCAGTGGAGACCTCGTGTTAAACCGTACCTAGCCTATCGCCCGTCGCCCGTAACCCATAGCCCATAGCCCATAACTCACTAACTCACTAACTCGCAACCCATAATAATTCACGTTAACCCTCAACCCAAGGGGAACCATCCAAGGGAAGGAAACATTGTCTCGCCATACTCCGTACTTCTTTTTAATCAACCACAAGGAGAACAAACGAAGACCATCCTCCCGAGTAATAGGATAACTTCGGTTAATTTGTGTTGTACACCGACGGTATCACCGGACCTTGATTCTGTCTTCGCTTCTTTCATGATTCCGACTCCTTTTTGTCTGTTACGCATGACGAGTCCCGGTTCCCTGTTCCTTACCTAACGCCGTAACGACACTTTCTATGTTTTCTTTCCACGTTTAAGAAGCCCCTGGTTAACGGCACATGCGATATCCTCTTGAGCCTCAATCAATGGCCTGCATGCTCTCCGAGCCCACCTCTTGAATTACTGACGCGATCCTTGTTTCCCTCACCTATATTGCTTGGGACGCGGTCTCCTGAGATATCTCGTTCTTTGTCACAGAAGATTAGCAGACAGCATGTCTGCGCAGGAAGAACCACAAACCAAAGATCCCGTCCAGGAACCCCCAGCATCACCAGCTGCTTCTGCTTCGGATAAAGAGACGGTGAGCGGACCAACCGACTATAAACATATATGCTAAGGTTGCCACATATGCTAACGTCTATCACAATACAGGACTTCTTTGAGGATGCCGTCGATACCACTTCCATTCGATCGCTAACCGGCCGGAAACTCTCTGGCTTGCCAGCTACGCGACCCCTCAGTGGTGACACAGATGGTCCTTCAGACCCCCCAGCATCCCCGGAACCCCCAGAAGACCCGGTCCAACATCCAAAGCAGCAGGACGAGGAGGGTGATGGTGATACAGTCAAGGGGGAGTCCGAGGATGGGATCCCCCCAAGCCCAGATCGCCTGTCGAAGCGCGTGTCCACCCCTTCCCTAGATAATATCGACCTCGACGACGAAGCAGTCGAACCCAAAGGTTAGTGGTCTGGATTGCGGACACATGCTGGATAGGAGAATAGAAACTAACAAGCTCCCAGAAGAAGAGCCGCCTGCAGTACCAGAGAAGGACCCTGTACCGGAGCCTGTACCGGAGCCTGTGAAAGAGCCTGTACCGGAGCCTGTGGCAGAACCTGTCAAGGAACCTGTGAAGGAACCCAAGAAAAAGCTATCTCTCAGCAACTTCGCAAGTTCCTTGCCTAGTATGCCCTGGTCCCCAAGTCCGGAACCAGCTCCTACCAAGACTAGTCCTCCCCCTACCTCAAACCCAGCTGCAACCCCCGGCCAACAAGGACCGCCCCCAGCAGCATCGCGGAAGTTCGCGAGCCCCTTCTCTTGGATGTCCCGCAACTCTACACAGAAAGACCCTTCTACCTCGTCGCCTCCGACCACGGGAACAAATTCACCCCGGAGGAATACAGCTAGCTCTATTGCTACTCTGACTAGTAACCCAGAGATGATGCTTAGCAAACTCGATGAAGTCAGTGAAGTTTCGAGTACAAATGGGGGCCCTCGCCCAGTACGGAATAGCCTGCGAGACAGGTTCAAGATAGTGCGGATGCGGGAGGAAGCTGGCATCGCGCTAGCTGATAATGAGGATGAAACTTCCCACACGGCTGTGGTTAATGCCGCCCCACGGCCGGCCACCTTGGGGGTTGCGAGTCCGACAACTGACCTCAACTACGAGGGCCAACCAATGTCGCCTATGCCGTTGAGCCCCAACCCAACCTTAGCGCCAGGCACGGTATCCGGAATCGAGGCTGGACCTTCAGCGATGATAGACGGGCAAGTGGATTGGGACCTATGGCAGTCGGTTGTTTACGAAGGGCCGGCGGCTGTTGCGAGGACCAGTGCCGAGGAGCTCAACAGGGCGATTGCCACGGGCATCCCTAATGTCATCCGAGGCGTTGTCTGGCAGGTCTGTGCTCAGAGCAAGAATGAAGAGCTTGAAATGGTATACAAGCAACTGGTGGCACGAGGAAATGAGAAGAGCAATAGGAACAGCAACGGGACGTCCCTGAGCAGTTCCAGTAACGGGAACTCCAGTAGCGATAAAGAGCCACTTGCATCTTCTGCCTCGTCCGTGCATTCAGAACAGTCGGGGGCTAGTGGCGCTAAATCTTCACCATCAGTCGAGGCAGCGGAGCCAGCTCTGAAGATTCAAGTCCTCTCTGCAGCGGAACGCAAGAAGAAGGAGAGGGAGGATGCCGCTGCACTACAGAGACTAGAGAAGGCTATCCGGAGAGACATGGGCGCGAGAACAAGCTTCTCGAAGCATGCCGCCGCTGCTGGGCTCCAGGAAGGGCTGTTCGGTGTTTGCAAGGCCTACGCTCTCTTCGATGAGGATGTTGGCTACGCCCAGGGGATGAATTTCCTCATCATGCCGCTCTTGTTCAACATGCCCGAAGAAGAGGCGTTCTGCATCCTGGTCCGACTAATGAATCACTACAAGCTACGTGACCTCTTCATCCAGGACATGCCTGGTCTCCACAAGAGCTTATACCAGTTTGAACGGCTACTTGAGGACCTTGAGCCAGCTCTCTACTGCCATCTCCACCGCCGTGGTGTTTCTCCTCACCTTTATGCCACCCAATGGTTTCTTACCCTGTTCGCTTACAGGTTTCCCCTCCAACTCGTACTGCGGATCTATGATCTCATTTTCTCGGAAGGCCTAGAAGCCATCCTCAGGTTTGGTGTTGTCCTTATGCAGAAGAATGCAGCGACTTTACTCAAGATGACGGACATGGGCCAATTAACGACCTTCCTGAAGGACAAGGTATTCGATGTATATATCGATCAAGCGCCAAGTGCTGGCAGTATCCTCGAGAATGGCTTCTTCGGTAGCAGTTCTTCGAGTATAGATAAGGAGGTCTACCGCGCTGACCAACTAGTCCGAGACGCTTGTGAAGTCAAGCTGACTCCCGAGCTGCTCAAACTCTACACCACAGAGTGGGAAGAGAAGACACGGGCAGAGAAAGAGCGTGAGGAAGAGTTGCAGAAACTCAAGACTACCAACCTGAGCAATGCGATCAGGATCCGAAAACTTGAGGAACGGCTCGAAGCTAGTGATCGCGAGTCGGCCACAATGGCAACGGACCTGGTCCAGACGAAGGTTGAGAACGAAGAGCTCAAAGATCACAACGAGAGTCTTGTGGGCCAAGTCAGGGAGCTACGAAACGTCATCGAGAAACAGCCGGAGGAATTAGAGGCAGCCTGGCAAATCGAGCGCGAAGACCTGGTGAAAAAGCACGACACTGTCCAGGAAGAGAACAAGAGGCTGGAGAAAGAGCTCGCCGATCTTGAGGAGCAGCTTGTGCAGACCAAGATGCGATATGCCGAGGTACGTCGAACAGGTGTCATGTACTGCCCCAATATGTATAACTTTGTGCTAACAATCTGTCTCCCTTTAGATCAACTCGCACCACGAAGCTCTCCAGAGGAAATGGGCGGACCTCAAGCGCCATATTGCTTGATCTTCCGCGAGCGATTAGCCAGCCACCTGTTGGCCAACCCTGCTTGGTTTAGGCAACAGGCCCTGTACGAAAATTGTCTCCTTGGTCATCGTGATACGGCACAACTTGCGATTTCACCCTAGGTGTATGCCACGGCAAAGGGGGACGAAAGCCGCGTAGGTGGATGGATGGGCCTTGCGTCAGGCTCAGCCCAGAGTACCATCATGCATATAAGAGGGAAGAGAAACAAACATCCGTGCCATGAGCTGGATTAATGAGGCCGGCTGGGTGGCTCACCCTTAGGTTGGTTCTCTCTTCAGGTCTAGAAAGAGAAAGGCAATGTTGTCGGTTTGCCGGCACTATTTGTTTATCCGTCTTGCCTTTTGTTTTCTTGCTTTATCCCATTCCGCATGGAAGGGCGCTTTTGTATGTCAGACGACTTGACTGCTCTTTTCGTCTCGGAAGGGGAAAAAACAAGATGCCAGGAGGATAGATGTATAAACCCATTGAAGCGGGGCAAGGATTGAATGAAGTAACGGTTGGTTTTTTGCATGGGATGGTGGTGCCATGAGCAGGAAAGAGACACAGAAAGAGAGAAAGCAATGTCCAAACTCACGTCTTGCGGGTTTCGAAGTATTGTATAGAGACAGAACGAGAGAACGAGATAACAGAAGAAGCATAGTTAGAAAGTGTCACATTTAGGCTAGCTTAGCCCCTTGGTGGCGTACCCAGCCACCTAAGGAAGCGCACGGGCTTGGGTCCATTACCCTCATTTCTCCCATATAAATTGGGTGTAAAAAAAGAATAACGCTTACCGCTCCTTTTGCTTTTTTTTCTTTCTATAAAAATAATTAATAATCCGATACCAATAAGTCATTTTATTTTTATATTACGGATGCGATAATTATAAACCCGGTGCTTTAGTTAATTATAAAGCTTTATTCGTTATATTAAATCGTATAAAGTTAGCTAAATAAATTTTCTAAAAGCTGCTTTTTTTGCGTATAAACGTAAACAAATCGACGCGTTAATATCCTAAATTCCGAATAAAGGTATTACGACCCTAAAGCCAAATTAAATCTAATAATAAAGCACGATATTTAATAAAAAAATACAATTAACGACGGCTTTATTACGAATATAAAACTGGATACGATAATTTAACCATTACCAAAAGCAGGATTATTTTATCCAAATCTAGCCGTACGTAAACCCCGATATTAACGGTTCCGAACTTAAACGACCCACAATCTTAACCTTTACGGCCGCTATCGAAAAAAAGAATTAAAAATTAAAGATCGAATACCGACGAAAGCTTAAAAAATGGGCTATTAAATAAATTCCAAGAAATAACCCCGTTAGAAAGAAATTCACTTTTATTTTAACAAATACTTTCGATATAACGGAAAAGAAAATCCTTTAAATTATATAAACCGACGTTCGAATTCTTTTTTAAAACTATTAAATTAAAATAACGACCTATACGAAGCTTTAAGAATGGATTAATTTAATAATAAATAATTCGTAATTGCGAAATACGCCGATTAACGGTTTTTTCCGAAGGACGGTCCGAACCTTTCGATGCAATATATTCCTTATATTTACGGCCGAACGAAAAACCGTTTAAAAGGCGTATCGCAGCCTATTAAAAACCTCGAAATCGACCGATTTCGAAAAGTGGTATAAAAAGTAAAAAAAGGCCCGTCTCGATGCCAAAACCTATAATGTCCCTAATATTTAAGGCTTTTTAGCAATAAATAACTTTCTGGTTTGCGTTAAAAAGGTTGCCTTTATTTGGGCATTTTATTAACATATAATTAATAAAATTACGAAGGTTATTTATAACGAAAAAAATATAAGCCTCCGAATTGCTAAAGAATTGTTTATTAGTTACGTTAAGAATTAAGAAAAAGAAAAATACGGTTACGTTTTTTTTACTTTCGGAAGTGGTAATATTTAAGAAATTTACGATTATTTTTGTTCGATTCCTAAAATGAAATATACGTAGCAGCCGAAAAATTGTCGTATAGTTTTTTGCATTTTCGAAAAGAAATTTTATCCGAATAAATTTAAGCTAAAAAAAGACTTTATCGAATAATGTAAACGGAACATTAAGGAACCCAAATAAAAAAACCTTTTTAAAAAACTTAAGAAAGTTTTAACCGAATCTTCGGAATTTTTATTACGCTGGCCATTTCGTAATACCGTTGCTATAATTTTAAACAATAACGGGCCGAAAGCGGATTCCGTTTTTTTATTATACGAAGCATATTTTTTATGCTTATTAATATTATATAATAATTATATAAATACATACGTCGTAAATAATCTCCGGTTCTTATTAAAGGAATTCGTAAAGCTTATTAATTCGTTTAATTATATATTCGTTAAGGATTTATCCATAAGTATTCATAAAAAGGAAATCCGAATAATGAAGAACGTTTTTAACGGTTTTAACGGTTTTAATATTAAGGATTTTACGTTCAAAAACGTAACATACGTTCCGGGATTTTACGCGAATATAATCTTTAGAAAAATGCTAAAAAAAAAGGCCGAATTATGGATAATAAAGTACGACATAATATTGAAATACGGAACGCCGAAAAATAATGTAATTATAATAAGCTTAATAAAAAAGTTTGAAATTACGGTAACGCAATATATTAAAGCTTTTTTTTATTTTTTCGGTTTAAAGCTTACGTTATCGGTATTTAGTTTATTCCAAAAAGATTAATAGTATATATTATATTATTATTAATCGTTCCGAAATCCTTTGCATAATAAAAAAGATTCCGTTGCTTTATGGTATTTAAAAACTGGACATATAAGAGCTAACGCTTTTATCCATTTAATTAATCGGATTAGGCATATAAAGGTTAAAGAATTAACGTCGATTCATTATAAGGTTTGTTTTACAAATAAGGCAAGCCAGATTATTTTTCGAAAACTTTCCAAAAATAGGTCCCGGTAGCCGTTTTGGCGAATCCGGCTTAACCTGTTTTTTATAAAGGAATTATACAATAGCAACAAATATTCGTTAAATATTTCTAACGAATATAGCAATTATATAATATATTATCGTTTAATGCTAAAAACGGACGCTTTTAATAATATATTAAACTTTAAGGCGAAGATTAAGAGGTATTTCGGCCTTAGTATTTGCAAAATAAGGATAAATAAGGATATAACGTTTATAAGCCTATTAAGCAATAAACCGTTATTTTTTAAAATCTGGGCTGCAAATAAGGGCATCGATTTAAAGTTATTTCCTTTTGGAACGAAAAAACCGGTAAAAAAAAGGGAAAAAACGGAAAGTATAATATACCGAAAATTAAAGTATATAAAAGATATTGCAAAGTTATTACCGGATTTATGGCCCGAATTTAAAGCGGTAACCGCTTATTTATATAATATTTCCTTTATTTAGGAAAACGGATAAATATTCTTTATTAAAAAGCTTAATTTATGGTTTAAGAATTATTATAAGTAATTCGTAAGATATAAGTTACGAACGTTCGATTTTAGGCCTAATTAAAATGGGATATACGTTTACGAATATAAATGCTACTTTTTAAATATTAAAGCAAAAAAAAGGAAATACCTTAAT
The DNA here is from genome assembly GCA_022225965.2 of Diatrype stigma. Lineage (NCBI taxonomy): Eukaryota > Fungi > Ascomycota > Sordariomycetes > Xylariales > Diatrypaceae > Diatrype > Diatrype stigma. Next base: position 315,532 of record JAKJXP020000039.1, on the reverse strand, counting down.
TATTACAAAACTAAGCCTTAAATAAACGTCGATTATTTAATTAAATATATAACTACGAATTTATATCGTATTTAAATGCCAATTTTATATAAAGTAATTAATAGCCGAAACGTAAAATTTAATAAAAAAAAAATTTTCGATCCAAATAAAAGCAAAAAAAACGCTTTATTTGTATAATAAAAAGACCGTTTATAATCCTTGAAATTAATACGACCAAATTACGATTCCGTAAAAAACTTAATCGAAATTTTCGACGAAATCCTTTATTTTATTCGGCTATTACCCATAATAGCAAAGGAATCCCTAAATAAAAATTCGAAAGTAAGGGCATAAAATAAAAAAGCATTTTCGTTACCATAAGGAAATATATTAATGGAATTTTTAGATCCCTTTAAAAACGATATACCTATATTAAAAGAACTTTTTATTCCGAAAGGCACGTCCGAATTGCCTAATTAAAGGAACGCTTAACGGCAAAATAACGGTTACGATATTTTTAAAACTTTACGTATTACTACCGAATAATTATTTTTACGTATTAACTTAAAGCAACCATTCTTACGTATTACCGCCGAATAACTATCCTTACGTATTATTACCGAATAACTATCTTTACGTATTATAATTAAATAGCTATTATTACGCGTTACAAATAAATAACCAAAACGGCCGCCAATTTTTCGCTTAAAAATTAGGTTTATTATATCGTTATTTACCGTAAAAGATATAAAAAACGAAAAAAAATTAAAGAAGCAGGAATATACGGGCGAATTGGCCGAAAAATTGGACATAACGTTTATTTCCGAAGCCGAATACGAATCGGCGGACGAGTTTTTAAAACCGGATATAAAAATCGGGCCCGCGGAAAATTCCGGATTTCAGGATAATGCTAATATATCGGCTAATTGGCCCGAGCCTTTAATAATTTGGATTGGGCTTAATAATTATGCCGATAAAACGATAAATGCCGAAGCAAGCAATATCGTAAAGTAAGTACCCTTAATAAAAAGGATTCGAAAGATTTAAGTTTAAATTTATAGGACGGTCGTTATACGAAGGAATTCGCGGAAGTTATAGCCTAGGCAAAACATTTTCTCGGTATTTCCCGCAAAAAAAAAAAACCAGCCCGATAATAAAAACGGCGAATTACGTACGTTTTATAATGTATTCCTAAATACGGCTTAGGATAATTACAAATTATATCGGAATTAATTATTTAAGGCATTAAGGAATTATAAAAAATTCGTTTATTATCCGAAAAAAACCGAATTTAAGGAGGCATATAAAAAAGAATTCCGAGATCTTTTAAAGCGTAAAACGTAAAAAGTAATTAATAAAGGAACTATTAAAAGAAAGCCATTATTTTTAAAGTGGATATTTATATATAAGTTCGATAAAAACGGCTACGTAAATCGGTATAAGGCATGCATTATTATACGAGAAAATTTACAAAAAGACCTAAGCAAAAGTACTTACGTTATTATTTTTACAATTCGTTTTTTCCGTATAATAATAGCAATTGTTACGAAATATAACCTTAATTATAATTAATACGATATTATTAACGCCTTTTTCGAAAATCGGATAAATAAATCGAAAGGATTTATTTATATATATCTGCCTAAGAAATATAATAAATTTAGTTTTCATAAGCCTAATAAAGAAATGGCAATTATAACCGAATTCGATAAAGCCTTATACGGATTTAAAGAATTATTTTTATTATGGTATAACGAAATTACTGCAATATTAAGGCAAGGAAATATAAAACCTTTTACGAAGGAACTATGCATATTTATTAACGGCAAAGTGTTGCTATTTATATACGTAAATAATATCCTGGTTCTTAATAAAAAAAAGAACAAACAAAGTGCGAATAATTTAATTAAGCACCTTAAATCGAAATACGAAATGCGGAATAAAGGGGTAATGAAATGGTTTTTTGGGATCCGGATTATTCGTAATCGAAATAAGAATACCGTATAATTTTGTTTAAATATTTATATCAATAAAATCGCAAAGCGCTTCGGATTTATAAATAACCGAATAAACCCTTTAGTTATTCCCCTTTTTATACGGCTTTTTAAAAAATTTAAGAATAAAGCTTTTAAAGAATTTATATACGAATTTTAAAAAAAGGTCGGATTTATTTTTTACGTTGCAATAATAACAAGGCCGGATATAATTTATATAGCATTATAACTTTTCCGTTTTTTTATTAATTTATTTTTCGAATATTACGTTATTACAGATTATATTATACGATATTTATACGCCATTAAGTTTTTCGTTATTAAATATAACGATAAACATAAAAAAGCTTTGGTTATAACGTTAAATGCCTTTTTTGCGAATAACGAAAAATTCCGGAAATTAATATATAAATATGTAATTATGTTATACAAAAAGCTTATAGCCTGGAGATTAAGACTATAATTAACCGTAATAACGTTTATAATTAAAATAAAGCTTTTCGGCGTTAAATACGTCGCTAAGGAAAGTATGGCTTTATTACGATTTTTCCGGGATTTATACCTAAATTTAAGGAATGCTTTTCGTATTTTCTGTAATAATTAATAAATTATACGTTTTATAATAAACGAGAACCGCCGGTTAAATATACGGCTTCGTTACGTTAATATATAAAACATATAGTTAAAGCAGGAATTCCGTAACGGCATTTTTATAATAAAGTATTTCGAAATAAGCAAGATATTCGCTAACGGCTTTATAAAGGCTTTATTCCGAGCGAAATTCGAATAGTTTAAGGGATTTTTATATATAAGGGATATCCGGAAAAAGGTCGAAATTACCGGCAGGAATTAAAATAGCGAATTTCGAAATTACCCGTTTCGAAATAGCTAAGTAAAAGGATCGCATTTAAAGTTTAATATTATAATTTATTTAATTAAAAGTTAATTAAAATGGCAAAATAATAATACCTATTGGATTTTATTTGTATTAAAAAAAGGACTTGATTTTTTTTAAAACTTAATTTGCGGCATTATTTTAACGTTTATTTTGCGGCATTCGCTTATAATTCCCGAAGGAACCATAGGATTTTTCCTATAACTTATTAAATATATTATGTCGATTTTTTTTTTTTTTTTCGGTAATAACGAAGTTTAACGGTTTTATATCTCGAATAGGCATATTTTTGCTTATTTCGTATATCGGCTTATCGGTTAATTTCGTTTTAATAAGATATTATATTGCTAAGTTTTAGGGTTATCCCGGTTTTTTATGAATTTACCACTTTTATTATAACTAAAAGCGCCTTTATATAATAAGCCGGATAAAGCGTTTATTAAAGCTTATTTTATAAAAAAGGGATTTTTAATTACTAACGATAAATTAATTTTTCATTATTCGAATAGGAATTTTTTATTTATTTAAAGTTATATATTTAAGGCATACCTATAAAAATAGAAATTATGGCCGCGCTTATATAAATTAAATATAAGTAACTAGTATTATAACTTCCGGCTACCGGCAATTACGAATTGCAAGGAAATTTCGGAACTTATTTTTTACAGCCGGAAAGGAAATAAGGCCATTTAATATAACCGTATAAGCGCATCCTACTTATTATCCGGCATTTTTTATCGATTAACCCAAAACCTAAAAGTTAAGGGTTTAATTTATACATATAAATAGATTTTTTTCTTTATTATTAAACCTAGCTAACGGTTTAAAGAATATATCCAAGGCCCGAATAAGCAATTGCAATGCTTTCGTTTATTAGGCCAATTAAAATTAATTACTTTAATTAACCTAGGAGATGTGTTATATTTAGGCTAGCTTAGTCCCTTGGTGGCGTATTTAGCTACCTAAAGAAGCGTACGGGCTTGGGTCCATTACCTTTATTTCTTCCATACAAATTAGGTATAAGAGAAGAGTAGCGCTTACCGCTCCTTCTGCTTCTTTTTCTTTCTGTAGAGATAATTGATAATCCGATGCCAATAAGCCACTTTACTTCTATATTGCGGATGCGACAGAAAGAGAAAGGAGTCACACGAATAAATCATCGTCAATACGCAGACAGACAGACATACCTATATACATACCTAAGTACATATTGCTTGCTATCTGTCATGGTGCGTACATGGCATCTGCAGTTGCGCATAGAAACCACTATAGGAATTCCCAGTGTGACTTGGAATTCTGTATCCCTTTTGGTAGGGGACAGGGTGGCTCAGTGGTAGTGGTCTGGACCTCCCATGACACTATCTATCACTTTGACTCTAGTCGTGGTTGACAGGTAGAGCAGTAGGATGAAGCGATATATCTAGTAAGTGACCTAGCTTGGAAGTTCTGGCTAATAACCAATTCGAACTGGGGAAACGAAACGGAGGATCATCGTCTGGAGATACTTGAGCATATGTCTATATACTTGCTAGAGTGGGCTGAGCTGGCTAGCATGTAGCACCATGTATCAAGTCATGAGAATTATATGACGATGTCTTCATAGCTTTCTGCTCCTTTAGATGTACAATGCATATCTCTTCCGCATATTACCTAATTACAGGCCGGGTGGCTTGGGTAGTAGGTACGTAACCTTTTTAAGGCTTGCGTATATCGTAACATCATCCAGGACTACATAGGTATCATATCAATACAGAATCACAGGGGACCGCACGGGCAGAGTAGACTTTAGACGGAGGCTTCTTTTTGGCCTTGGGAGGATTTTACTACTATGTCACGTCGTCCTGTCGGTGGAGCGACAAGAGAAGAAAGAAGAGTCGTTTCGACGCACCCCGGAAAAAGCTCTTTAGTTCATGTTTTATTCATCATCCGAACCTTCATTTTCATGGAATGAAGAGTTCGTGATCCGTTTCCCATGCCGAATACGAGTAAGAATTTCCGTGAACACCGATTCCAGTGCAAAATAGTATTTATCTTTGTCAACAATGCAACGACGCTTTTGTCAACCACCTTCTCCGCCACCCCCCAAGAGCACGCCCCGTCTACTTGTGCAGCTTGCGCTGGTAGAAGGCGAGCTCCTCGCCCTCCAGGATGTAGCCGTCGGAGCGGCCGCTCTGGCCGGGCCGGCTGGCAATGACGGCGTACAGGCGACCGGCCTCGAACTGCTTCTCGAGGGCGTTCTCGACCTTGCCGCTGGCGTCGAACCGGGTCTTCTGCTTCTTCTGGACGGAGTTGCTCTTCTTCACAACCTCCTCCTCCTTCTTCGCCTGGCGTCTGCGGCCGATGGGCTGGCCGTAGTGGGCCTCGTACCACTGGCGGAAGGGGGCGGCATCGATCTGGACGACGGCGGACTTGGTCAGGGTGTTGGTCCGGACCAGCTCGTTGTTCGAGGGGTGGTAGGCGACCACGATGACACGGGTCTTGCGGGTGATACCCTCGGACGCCCACGCGAAGTTGCCGGAATCGAGACGCAGCGCGCGGTACTTGTGGTTGCCGCCCCGGGTGCGGACGGTGTGGATTCGCTTAGGTCCGATTCTCGTGTTGGCCTCCTGTCGGCCGGCCTCGAAAGCGCGCTTCTTCCCTGGTGAGGAGGTCAGAACGTATGATCATTCATGCTGAAAGATGCATACGGGCTTTCGATGGTGACTTTCATCCCCGAAGGGACTACTCGAACACGGCGAAAAAATAAGGATTGATTATATTCAGGACGTACGGTAGTAGGCGCGCTTGGCACCGGAGGCGGAGCGCTTGTGGCGGGAGTCGCGAGAGATACCCATGACTGCTGATTCTGGTTGAGAGGGGGTTTGTTGTCAGCTTGGTTCAATCTTGTTATCGAGGAGTGGAGGATTGACAAGAAGAAAATCTGGAGGGGAGGGGAGGGGAGGGGAGGGAGAGGTAAAAGCCTAGCCTGAAGATCGATTTCGCACTTCGCTTTCCCAATTCGCAATGGAAGAGGTAGACGGGATATACGATGGACGAAGCCTAGACGGACAGCATAGAGCAGTTCACCATGTTCTGCATCACATACCTGATGTTCACGCTGAGGAGTCGGTGGGCGGTGGGCGTTGGGCGTTGGGCGTAGTTGGTCGGAATGGGGAGGGAATGCTGAAGCCGAAAATGTTCACACCCGTGGACTGCAAAAGTTCGTAGAAGGTCAAACAATTTTGTGAAATTAAGTGGGTGTGGCCGGGCGATGGATGTGGGTGGACTTAGCCCGATTGCCTGTTTTTCCGAGAGGAAGGTACGTACCTAGGGCTTGATGGGCCAGGGTGCTTACCTAAGGGTTCTTATCTCTTATCATGTGTGGTGGGGCATGTACACTAATAAGAACGTCCAATGAGGACATGTCAATCAGTCAACCTCATCCATCATCCATCATCCATTACCTCTACTGATATAAGTCTTCCCACTACATGGTACCTACTACGCTCGCGATGCATCACGATTACCACAGCATGTCAAGTCAGGTTTAAGCTTCAGGTGTTTCTCATAACTACTGAGTAGCCTAGGTACTCTATCTAGGTAGCCCGAAGGTGTCGAGATCCACTCCATCCCCCAATGGAGAATAAACCTTATGATCCTTCGGTGCCAGTCTCAAGTAGACGTAGTTGGTTAGGTGATGTTGAGAAGTCTGCACCTCGATGCCTTTTTTCTCTCTTTTTCCTTAGCAATCAGCAGCAACTCTGCGAGTGAACCCTGCATGGCCTTCAATTCGTTTCCCCTCGAATTCTTATTAGCTGGGTGCCCCGGCGACAGCAAACAGTGAATCAGACTAAACTCCGGTATTCCGTAAACAGTATCCGTAAAGTACAAAAAAATGCCCTTGGTGAAATCCAAGGCAAGAAAGGGTTGCCAAAGGTTGCCAAGATCTCCAATCAGTTCCTCCTCCGAAAGGCGTGCTCGGTGAAGGCGGCCAAAAGGTTGTTGATTTGCTGAACAGGTTGGGCGATTAGACTGGCTGGCTGGCTTCACGTTGACGAAGCAGCCGAATGTATGGTCTCGAAGTGAAGGTGAATTACGAAAGGAAGAAAGCATCAAAACTCCGAACAGAAAGTGTCATGTCGAAATGACGGTGAAGATGAAAGAGAGCATCAAAAACTCGAAACCGAAAATATCATGTGGTGTAGCAAAACAAAATGGGGAAAACTATGCATGCTCCAGTCTCAAGTCGTGCGTGAATGGATGTTGAGAGCGGCATTGGCAGGCATGACGAAGAAACTCTGGAGCGACGGCTGTGTCGGAGGCGATGTCGGTGTAGATGCGAGTCTACACGTACGCATGAGTATGGAAGTCGAGAGCGTCTTACTCGATGCTGTCGTTGGCGGGCTCGGTCTCGGCAATGAGCTTGGCCGTGATGTCGTTGACCTCGCTCAGGTCCACCTCGGTAGGCACCTCGAGCAAGGGATCGGCCTCGTGCTCGAACACCATGTCGTACAGCGGCGACTTGGCAAAGGGAGCGATCTTTCGCTTATCCCAGGGAATTCCCTTGCCGGAGAGAGGCAGGTCGTACGGGCGCCGCAGCATATAATGCCACTGTTCGCTCAAGTAGAGCGAGCGTGGGTGGGGGAGGTAAGGCCCCTAGCCTCTCTCCCCTCTCTCGCTCACGCTCGCCCTGAGCTCGGCCCGCTCTGGCCAGGCGATCTGTGCCTGTCGAAGGCACTCGGTTGTCCATATGGAAGGGCGGCCCATCACTACCGTCCCCTTTCCTTCCCGCTCCAGATCAGCTAACTTCTGGGCGATCTTCGGTTTAGCGGGCAACGCATGCTCCATTGCGCCACCCTCTCTGAGGTGCTGGCGGGCGGCCAGCACTTCTTCCTCCTTCTTTTGCACATTTTGCTGCGTCTGCTTTCCCTGCAGGGAGACATGCTTCTCTTTGTGGTGCAAATACTCGCCAAACGTCTTTGGTATATATGGAGAAGTATCCGTGCCTGCATGGCGGGTGTCGTGCTGCAGTTTTCTGAATTGCAGCCTCTCCTTCTCCGCAAGACTCATCCACGTCTTCGTCTGCGAGTGTGTGATGTTATCATTGGGGCTGAATAGTGCCCGTTGAGGCACCTGCCCACTAGAGTTTCTGATACGATCCTTGTAAGGCTGATACACCGTGAAGTACCGAGACGTAGACCTCGCGGCTCTGTTAGCCTCGGTAAGAAAATCGTCTTTGCCAAAATCGGCAAAATCTTCCTCCTGGTCCGAATCATCATCGTCGCTAGAATCGGAATACTCGTCAGAATCGTCGGTTCCCTCATCAGAGGAACCAGACTCTTGGTTGGCAGATCGAATATCAGTGGTCCAATCCAAGCCTGTGAGACGACGGTAAGGGATTGCCGGTCTAATTTCATACGCTGGCTCCGCTGTCTGTCTGGCTAGGGTTGAGGTGTATGCCTCACATGTTTGCACCGGTCTACCGGCACGGAGGTCTTCTAACGAGAGCATTGCGCCAGGGGCGCCATTCTGGGCCTTCGCTGACCACCTCGCCTGACACCTCGCCTGAAAGTAGGAGCGACGCTCTTGGTCCGTCATTCTGGCTCCGGAGCTAGCCCACTTTCTCAAGGCCTCAGCGCGAAAACGATTGTCGGCCAACTGCACAAGCCTGTTGCCGTGCGTTGCTGGCCTACCCTTGAATATGTTTTCAGCCTTCTCAATGGCATACTCTAGTTCGCAGGCCGAGAGTCCCTTCGAGTCCCAGTCATGTCTGCGCGGCTTTGGATGATTAGTTGGCCACTCCAGTGGGGGAAACGGCCCGCGCAAAAACCGGGTTGGACCTTTGTCGCTTGACGCCGACAACGAGGAAGTTACAGACATGGTTGTTCCGATTGGTGCGTTCCGAGAAGAGGAAGAAGGAACGTCTCCGGACGATTGGTCTATGACCAGAGGGCAAGGCTGAAGATCTGTAGAGTCCATGGTAGAATGAGAACGCAGCCGAAGAAGTGGGGGGTGAATTGGGTGCCTTAGGCGTCCTTATATGTGGCAGTTGCAGAAGTACGGGACTACGAGTGCAGGATGAAGAGCACCGTTAATGGGGGTCGACGTTGGAATTGATTGGAGAGTCAACAGATCCGGAAGTGGGAGAAGTGATGTACTGCAAACTTTAGGCAGTGGCAGATACAAGATGGAGAACACCGTCGATGGGGGATCGAGGTGTCAACGTTGCTGGTATGATATGTCACCGATTCCGGAATCGTGAGAAAGGATGTAATGCAGACTTCAGGCAGTAGTAGTGATTGATCCTAGGCTCCAAGTGGGAGAACTGTGGAAGGTGGAAGGAAGGTTGTCTGTGGAAAGGATTGCTGGACAGCTTGAGACAGCTTGACAGAGAGCCGACGGCAGGGTCGACGCGTCTTTATCGGGGGAATTGGAGGTTAAGAAATCCCGAGCCCGGAATCCTAAGAAGTGACACGATGCAGACTTCAGGCAGTAGATGATGATCCTAGACTCGAAGCGAGAAGTATGGGAGGTGGAAGGGGAGTTGTCTGTGAAAAGGATTGCAGGACAGCTTGAAGTTGGGAGAGCTGGCTGTACAGTCGGGTATGGAGTGTGAAGAATTTGACAAGAGTGTGGGTGGGATAAACAGAACAGGAAGAGGTAGGTATGTGTGTAGTTCCGTCGGTGGGTGATTTGCCTGGGTGAAAGGCAGTAATTTCGTCGGTAGGCAACTTGTGTGGGCAGCACGCCGTTATTCACTTGGTAGGTGATCTGCCTGGGCAACAAGTAACCAAGTAGCTTTTTGTGGTGGGAGTGCGTAAAGTCGCGTCGACGTGGTGCGCGATGGTTACCCAGGTACCCGTGAGCCTGAATCGCAATTGCCCTAGAACGCGTGCTACACCTTGGAGGTACTTCATGCCAGGAATCCAGGCTACCGATGTTTCTGTGCCTTTGCCCCCGGGTAGCTTTCAACCACAAATCGCCTTGTTGCTACAGCGTATGGCAGCGTAAGGCAGCGTAAGCTACTTGTGCCAATGGCTAGGTATACTTGTTGCTGCAACACCACTGTATCGTATGTATCTGATGGTACCTACCTACCTTGCTGTCCAAGGTTGTAGTTCACTGGGCATGCTTGGAAACCTGGCTTGCGTTTTTCAATTAGGGCTTCTTCACTTAGGGTTCACAGGTTGCCAGAACATGTAGCCAGAAATATCTCCTCAGGTATGTTGGCGGTAGCCAGTTCAGGCTTCATTGGCCTCGCGATCTAACGCGTCAGGCGCGCCTGACGCGTCATATACCTCGTGCACCTTGATGGACAGGGACTACAGCTTGAACGATTGTACTTCCCTAAGTATCTGATCTGGACGTGAAAGGAGGTCGGTCGACGTTATTCTCCGCACATCACAGCTTCAGCTTACCAACAAACACCGGCACACAAGAATCAGTGGTACTTTTGCCTCCAGGACTGTATTTTGATCCGTTTACTCTCAACGTATTGAATATGGTTCATAGCCATCCGGCTTCTCGCAGTTACGTGTGGTGCTGCCCTCCTTCCAAGTCCCATCGACTTTCGCATTCCTTGTACTTTCTTCTACGCTGTTCCGATGTCCCTTTCTAGCGTCTCCTACCAACTGGTAGTCTCCAAGCCTTTTACATGCCCCCAAGATGTACATTGCCTACACAGATATATGGTGCGTAGAAAGAACAAAGAAAAGCTTGACCTATTGGTATGCATAGGTTGTTACCAAGGCAATTTGCTACCTAGACTAGAGTAGCAGCCTGAATGACACCCTGAAATAAAATACTCTAAGATCTTAGGATAGGAAACTGCTATCAATGACTGAGAGCTCATGCCTGCCTGCCATCTGTATGGTGATGAGTGGATGGTATTGATCTGATACAGATGATTCTGCATCTGCCTCATCGCAACAAACTGGGTGAATATATTGAATAGTATTCCAGAGTCTCACAGGAGCTAAGAGGGATACCGAGTAGCTGTTGATCGTTCGTGGATTCAGGGGTTGGGAGAGGACATAGGAAATCATGCGAAGACCATAGTCATTTCCACGTCTTCAAGAAGAACCTATCAGAACGAGCCCTTACTCACAGCAGGTTGAAATCCTAATCTAAGGCACTCGGCCTCCGAGGCTTCTAGAGGAGCGCAGTGGCAGACCCCGACGTTTGAAAATTGGATCCAAAAGAGGTTGAAGTTGGGCCGGAGCAAGCCGCTGCTGACTCAGCCCTTGGCGCTCGGTCGGTAATTATTATGGGTCTTGTTCTGCCGGGTACGTCGCCCGGAACCCGGAGCTGTGGGGCAACTGCCGGCGCTGTAAACACTCAAGATATTCATTAAGTATGTAGGTATGTATGTATGTAGGATATATTTCGCACACATAGAAAGGCATAGATATGTACCTAGGGCTGTTAGGTACATACCGGTATGCGGCGCATGCGGCATGTCTACTTTACTATGTAAAACACAGCCACGTCTGGGCGGCACGGATGGAAACACAGGACGATAAGTACCCAGAATCAACCTCGCTAGGACCCGCTGCGGGGCAACGGGCGGCCGCCCCTTGTCTCAATTGTCGGGCGCCCTCTTTCGGTGTTACTGCAGAACTGGTTACGCCGCCGCGAGGTTTTGCTGGCTCTCTTTGCCAAGCAGCAGCAGCAGCAGCAGCCTCGAGGCAGCCTCTCGATTCGATGCATGTATAACAACTACCAGGATTCCACCGAGAGATACGTGTGAGTCCTACGTGTGTAGTTGCGTGCGGAGCCTAACCTGCCCACCTCCTACCTATACTTTATATCACTAGTTTACGGTGTAAGTTAAGTACTTATGTAGTTGTGAATAAGAGCCGGCAAGACCCAAACGTCCGACCTAAATTTGGATTTTTTTTTATTATACTCATTACATCCATCTATCCAGGCAGATAGGCAGAACGAACCAGCGAATTCCCCCGTCCCTGTCGTCTCGATCTACAACGCTGCTATATTCTTACATACATCGGGCTAAACTGCGATTGTGTTCCGCCTGCGGTGCGGCGGGTGCGGCGTAGGGAGCCGGAGCCTGTCGTGATGGGTCCAATGCAAGCCTGACCTGTTCATACCTGATAGCTATAAATTCCATTCCGACACATCGCTTTCAGCCTTTATTTTGGTGCTTCGCTTTCGCCTCATCTCATTTCTGGTACCTGCGCATCAACAACTTCTTCCTGGGCACTAGCTAAGCTTGACTGATTGACATTCCAAACCTACATCCTGAGACGGAACTGAGCTCTCGGGGCCAAGTTAAAAAAGCGAAGAACATTGTTACCCACTCTACTCCCGACTTCGACAGCCTTACCAACCTCTCACCACCGAAAAAGGCAATCAACATGGCGCCGAAGGATGGTGGCGGCGGCGGCGGCGGCAGCATCAGCAGCATCATCAGCCGCAGCAGCCGCAAGACCGGGAAAATCATCGGCTCCGGCGTTTACAAGGGCGCGCACAAGAACACGGGAAGGGGCTCGAATCTGACCTGGTGGCAGGTCTTGCTGATCGTCTACGGGTGCATGTTCATCATCTTGTTCATGGGGACCGTCGGATGGTTTTGGAAGAAAGGTATGTTTCTTCTCTCTTCTCCTTTTTTTCTCTCATCACAACTACACTCCGCAGTCTACACTGTGCTTTGCAGTCCCAGTCCACCCCAACCCAACCCAACCCAAGCAAGTGAGTCTAGCGGCAGACGAATAACATGCTGACCGACCTCCCCGCCACCAACAGAAAAGGAGCGGTCCAGCACCAAGAACAAGAGCTTCCGGTTCTGGTGGGTGTTGGGCAACACGCTGCTCATGGCGAGCGGCGTGGGGCTTATCATCTACCTGTTCCAGTGGATGGGAAAGAAGTGCTGCTGTTGCTGCGGCGGCAACCGCAAGGAGGGGAAGTCGTACGAGAAGATGGGCGACGATGATCAGGAGGACAGGGACGTGGAGCAGACCTCCGCCATCGCCAACGCCAACGACGCTCCTCTGGCCCCGCCGCCGTCTTATGGCGGTGGCGGCGGCTATAGTGCTACTGCTTACTATGGCGGCGACGACGCTGGTCCAGGCCAGCATGCTGGTGATGCCAAGTACGAGCCGTATGGGTATAACCCTCCTTCTGCTCCCGCTGCCGGGCCCTACGCAGGTGCCGACTACTACTACAAGCCACCGCCATCATAGGGGTTATGAGCTAAATGCCACTTTATGGCTAAGTAATTAGATATTGGGAGGCATTCTCTTGGGCCGTGCTTGGGGTTTCCCCAGTGCTCCAAGCTGTTGAACGTATCTTTGATGAATGCGTTTGTGAGGGTTAGGACACGGGGGACACGAGCGATGATATTGCGATTGCATAATGGTCTGGCTGCGCACGGAGTTTGGATTGGCTGGATTTAAACACTAGATAGCTTCTTCTTCGCTAATACAAAAGACAAAGGGAAGTTTTGCAGGACCGAATTAAGCGATAGGAGAGAAAATGGTATGTAAGTCAATGAGAAATTTACATACAAGGCTATACATTAAGTCATTTCGATCTGTGTCTGTCTGTCTCCTCGCCCCTCAAGAGGGTTCCGTAACGCAAGCACCAAAGAACCATCTTAGCAGAAACCGCCGAGAATTACAGTTTAATCTCCTTCACCTATGCAAACCGCTCAAGGTATCTCCTCATATCAAATAAGGCATGGTTTGTGAGACCATGCGCTAGATAGTGCTGGAATAGAAAGAAAGGCTCGCTCTAGCATCAATTGGCAAGAAAGTTGGCAGCCTACACGTTGGTCAGCTACTTGACTATCATCATGACATGTTGATCAGCTACACTTACCCGGTCGAGGTTATAATCGAATTGCTCCAGCGCACGGATAGAGTCGGCCCGAGGATAGCCCATGTTGACCAGTTCCTTGACGAATGGGTCATCATGTGTACCCTCTTCTGTCAACGCCCTGCCAGCAGTGCTCGGTCTCTGGACCGTACTGCTAGTATCATCTCCGTTCTTCGAGGTGTTGGCGCCCTCACCAGGGGTATCTAAGCTCGCGAAAATAGCATCCCAGTCTTGGTTCTCGGATACCGATGCTCCTTTGCTGGTGGACTGCCCAGTATTCGAGGTACTGGCTGTTAGGGGCGCACCGCCACCACCAGCTGTAGTGCCCGTGGATGCGGTCGAGACGGCAGCACCGAAGTCGTAGCTGCTATCGATACCGAAATTGTTTGAAACATTCGTCGATTCGCTCTTCGGCTGGCTTGGAGGCGGACTGCTGTCAAAAACGGGGTTGAAGTCATCTAGATTGGATCTCGAAATGTTGGCAAACTCATCATCGGCCGAACCTTCCTTGGCATCCTCCAGGCCGTCGAAGTCGTCACTCATATCATCGAAAGCGCCTTTCTTCGCGGTTGTTGCCGTGTTGGTCGTTGACGGTGTCTGTGCGAAAGGATCGTCATCCTGGCCGGGTGGAAAGCCGGGGGACGTCTTGGGCGGATCCGGGAATGCTGACAAGTCACTTATACCTAAGTTAGTATTCTGATAGGGGTTTGCTGGAGTAAATGCATCCGGATACAGGAGACCATACTTTGAATGTTGACGCGATTTCGATGCATCTTCTGCTGCGCCTGGAGTTTCCGAAACGGCAGTGCTCTTCGCTGCGCTTGGCGAAGACGGGGCCTTTAGGGTATCCTTGGACTCAACCTTGTTTTCGGGGGGTGAAGCCGGGGCAAAATCGTCATCAAAGCGGTTACCCTCGCTCGCTGTTTCTGAATCGTCGCGCTCAAGCTCGGAAATGGGAGGAAATTCCGAGTGGAAACTGGTGAACGCGTTGCTCGAATCTTTGGACGTGTCTTGAGACCTGTTCGTGGAGCCGGCAAAACTAGCGAATGCCGAATCGAAATCGACTTTCGCGTTGCCCGAGTCCTTCAGGCCTCCAAACGGGTCGCTGTCCCTGTTACCAGCAAAGGATGCCGGCTTAGTATCTGCCGAGGGCTCATCAGGAAAGGCGCCAGGGACGGAACCGTTGCTTGTGTGTGGTGGCTTCTCCTCCGTCTCGGCGAGGGATGATCTCTTGTTGGCATCCGACGTGGACGCCGCACTTTGACCAGTAGCTGCCGGTTCGAGTGGAGCCGGACCTTGATGAGTTGCGGAGTTGTCGCCGGCCCGACTGACTGGAGGTGAGACCTGTCGAGAGGAAGATAAAGATTGAGGTGCCTCACCGAACGGTAGGAAGCTAGAGTTGAGCTGCTGCGACTCCGGTGGTGCTGGTGGTTCTCCTGTCATTGTAGTCTGTCGGCTAGCCATGGGCGTTTGTCCTGAAGGCGTGCCATATGATCCAACGCTAGCCGATGAATTCCCAGTGTTCTGTTGCTTGAACGATGTCAGGGGAGGTGGAGTGCCAGAGCCACTGCCAGGTGCGAATCCACCAAAGATATCTTCGAAGGACTTGTCACCGTACGACTTGGCGGGAGGGGAGGCAAAAGCGCCCATGATATCGGCGCTACCGGTACGCCTGAAGAACGGGTTATTCGCGCTCGTTGTTGATAGTGCTGGGCTTGCTAGCTGAGCGGAGTTAGCCACTGGCGAACCAGTGCTAACTTGGCGGGAAAGTTCCTCGTTACTCTTGGTAAGATCTTCAACCTCACCCTTCAGCTTGTCACGCTCACCCTCGCTTGTAGATAGTTGCTTCTTGTGGATAGCGACTAGCCCCTTTTGTTGACGAGCTTCCGACTTCAGCTTCTCAATCTGAGGCTTCAGTTGCGCAATTTCGGCATTGACAGCGGAAATGCGCTGCTTCAAACTGGTATTCTCCTGTTGATCAGCCCGCAAAGCCTCTGAGAGCTGGTGATGTTGCCTTGACAGGTCTTGGTAGTTTCCATCAATCGACACCATCTCACCAGTGAGCTTCCTGGTCTCGTCGCGTACAGACTTCAGCTGCTCTTCTAGAGCCCGCACTTCTTGGGCCTCCTTCTCATAAAGGCTGCGCAACTGTGCCAGTCTTTGCTCAAAGTTCTTTTTCTGCTCGCTCGCCTGAGTGATCTCCTTCTGCGTGCTAGTGCGCTGTCCTTGGACCTGCTGCATTTGCTTCGAGAGCGAACTGACCTGGTTGGATAGATTGGCCAACTCAGTCGATTCGTTTGTGATCTTCTTGCTGGCCTCAGGGTCATTGTCGCTGAGAAGATCGTCCACGGCAGAGGCCCTTTGAGCTGAGCCTGACGAACCTCCGGTGTCGTGGGTAGTCAGCGACTTGCCAAATGATGAAGAGGGAACAAATGGCTTGAAGGTGCTGGATTTGGGGGACAGCTGCGTAGGAGATCCCGGCCCAGCACCGGCGAAGGGATCCTTCGCAGCAGAGCCGCCTGTGGACAGAGGCACCTGAGCAGGAGCGGGAGGGGGCGAAGCATCAAGGCCAAAGAGATCGTCCAGAGCGGACTTCGGCTGTGGCGGCGGCGGAGGCTGAGGGGGTGCAGGGGCAGGGGCATCAAACGGCGAAGGGCCAGGTGGAGCCCGTACCTGGCCCCGGAGAGACGGAGGAACGAGGTTGGGGGGCAAGGTTGTGGGCAGAGGTATATTCTGTCTGCTCCGTTGTTGGCGAATGAGGTACATTGCAACGGCAAAGGTATCTCTGTTGAGGCGGCCTTCGGAGTTGAGATCGGCAAGATCCCAGATCTGAGCCAAGGCATCTTCGGGTAAACTGGACTGGCTCAAGAAGGGGACAGCTTCTTCTCCCGTAATGAACCCCTTGTTTGCCTTGTCGAGATCAGCAAAAAACTGGTCGAACCTCACCTTGTCGGCAGGTGAGACCAGCCAGTCACCACCCGTTGTTTGAGGAGCTAAGCCTGAGTTCTGCGGGGCAAGCCCTGTGGACTGGGGAGGGACGGCAGTCGCTTGGGGTCCCATGGGTGGCCGCCCTAGGGGGCTATTTTGTCGCAGCGGTGCTGACCCGCTTAGCTGTCGTGGTAAAGCAGACAGTGGTGATCCGGTGGACTGGGGGCTCTGTCTTGGTGCTGACCCTGTACGTCTCGTAGCAGCCTCGTACAAAGCAGCAGGTAGGATGTTTGGCAGTGTTCTCAGCGTGCCCGACTTCATGGAAGTGAGCAGATGCATGGCTATGACGAATTCGGTCAGGACAAGGGCACCCCTCTGCTCGGTATCAGCAAGCTGCCAGATGCGTCCTAAGACCTCGATAGGCAGGCCAGACTTCTCGAAGATATTCTTGGCTGCGTCACCGGGTAACATGTTGCCGATCTGCAAGGGCTGTTTTTCAAAAAGGCTAGAGTATTGCGCAACCTTCTCTGGCGTCAGAGGCGGTATTCTGATGGGACCTGGACCGGTGCTTTGTGCCTGCAGCGGCGCAGGGGCAGGCGGCGGGGGAACGCCGAGATTCAGCGTCACCCCCTCGAAACGCGGCAATGGGCCTTGCTGGTAGGCCAGCTCGGGGACAGGTTCGCGTGCTGCTTGTGCATGGCCAATGAGTCGAAGGACGATACCGAAGCCGGCGGGAGTCAGGAAACCACGGTTTTCCTTGTCTGCGATCTGCCATATCTCTCCTAGAACGCGCGAGTCGAGCTTCGTCTTCTCGAAGAACTTGACAGCCACCTCGCCCGTGACGACACCGACATTATCGATGTCGGCCTGTCGGAATAGCTGACCATAAGCTCGCTTCTCTTCGGGGGTGAGGTTCAGGTTCGGCGCAGCTACAGGAACAACATGATTAGATACCATCTTCAAAAATCTACGTGAATCATCTCTGTAAAGATCCAAATGCGTTGGCGTAGCAGTAGCCAGGGCAGGTGATTCGATAGATGAGATACTAGGATGCTGGAATACCAAAGTGAGAGATTGAGGGGACTTACCAGCGTCGACGGGGGATTCGGCTGACATCCTGTTCCACGGCCGAGCTCACCAGACTTGGACTTAGGACAGAGCTCGGCGAGGGGTGCTGGATTGTAGAGGGGGGAGGAATAACTCGGTTGCGAAGAGCTGTTGGTTGGTGACAAGTCTGCAGGTAGGTAAACAACTAAGACATAGAATCGTCAACTCGGCAGCAGTTGTGAGACAAGGGCAGCCTGAAGCGACGAGCGATAACCAAAGTGAAGCTTGTCAAGATCAGTTAACTCTGCTAGCAGCTTGCTCAGCACTTTGCTTAGAGGTTACTAGGTAGTCTAGCACCTCGACACCTGAGGGTCCTAGGTCTTCAGGAGGTAGGCAGGTAGCCTGAGGTAGGGTAGTAGGTATGTCTTGGTATGTCTTGGTATGTCTTCGGTGCAGGCTCGGGACATGTAGGGTCGAATATAGGGTCGAATTACTCTGTAGAGATTAAAGCACTAACAAAGCACACATGCAGGCAGGATGCAGGCAGAATGGAGGCAAAATGCACACAGGATGCACACAGGATGCAGAATGCAGGCGGTCATGCACCCAGTCTGGGCAATCTGGTAGGCTGGCAGGCTGGTCGGGCAGTCTGATAGTCGTCTGATAGGCAGCTATGGCACTCGAAGTCAATTCCAACTTGCTCCTCAGCGTCCAACGACGTCTCGTCTTTTCTGCTATTGGGCCTTTGCTCTTGCGTCTTTGCTCTTTTGCAGGAGGCTGGACTTTGGAGACGACTGGACCGACGGAGTCCCAGGGACCCAGTGGACAGAACGGACAGGCGCCAAACCAAAGTAGGTAGTATTATCCAGTAATGTATTATCCAGTAATATCGTTACGGTAGCGCTACGAGCCTACGAGTGTGCAGCCGTAACCCCTTCTAAGCAACGGGCGCCAGTGCCTCCAGCAATACGTAATTTCATTAGCTGGGGCCCATTAAAAGCTCGGGCCAATAGACCACAGCGGCGAGCGGCTTGTGGCTCAGTGGCTCCCTACCAGGAAGCAGTGCAGGGAAGCAACCGATGCTGAACGCCTGAAGGCTGACTCGGGCATTCGTCATTTCCCTACTAAAATTAAACCTTACTACATACTGTAGCTACAGCATTTCGGTAAGTTGCCCAGGCAGCCAGGCAATAAATATACTTGATATCGTATCCCTACCCAGGCACCAGGTGATAAAGATGATATCTCCATTGCTATATCATTGCTATATCATAGGTATACTTCGTACATACATTCATACAACAGCTCAAAAGGTTCTACCCCAAAGAAGCCGTACTGCATACAGCCAAAAGAACAACCAGTTTCTAACGGTAAAGTAAACCCAGTACCATGGTTCGGTCTAGTTACAGTGTATGCTTCACAGTGGGGTCGTCCATCCGACATACCTAAGGTAGGTACCTGTGTCATTCCACGATGATTCGACATCATATGCAGGTGCTTTAAACCAACAGGCTCGCCCACATGTTCTGCTGCCACAAACATGGACCCCGTTGTCATTGTCTCCCTAGATATACCTTCATAACTTTCTTCCTGGTACGATTGGACACGAGCTTAGGGACCAAGGCATAGGGCTTTTTATTCTGTTCTATATAATATGTGCAGTCCCATGGTCTAAAAATCAATAGAGCACTTCAGCCACCCCCTATTGACGCTCTCACCCTGTCACATGGACAAGAGCTCTTCTAGCTCGATAATTTTGGTCCACGTTGCCCGATTAACCAACTAGGGGCAACAACATGTTCATATCTTCGCAACAGCAAGGCTGTCGACAGGCTTTCTCAGAGCAGGGCAGGGCATCGACCTATCCAGCTCTGCTTCGAAAGGGATCCGGAACACTACCAACATACCATGATCTTCCAAATTCCCAAATCTAAGCTACCCAGAGACCGCGTGGACTTGAAGGGAGAAGACCTCGCTTCCACCGTCTCCGACGATGGTCTCGACGCCCTTCCTGTCCTCGGGGTCGGGCTTCGAGTTGGCAGAAAAGGAAGTGCCAATGCCAGTGACAGTGCCAACAAGCTCAAGGTCGGTCCCGTTCAGCTGTGAAGCAAATGGTGTTAGCTCTATAATCAAAACCGATATGTCGCCCACCACTGCGCAGAACAGCGCATCATCGTCGTCGTCATCAGTGATGCCTTACGGTAAAGGCGGAAGGCTCGCCCTCAGGCTGGTAGCACTCGAGCGTGCCGGGCTCGGCGCTGCAGGTGCCGTAGCCGACGGCCCATAGGTTGCTGCTGTCCGAGCTGGCGTCGATCGTCTGGGCCCGGAAGGGGCAGCAGGCGAGCTTGTTGGTGATGAACCTGCCGTAGCCGTTTACGCAGCCGATGCGCTGGCCGTCCTGGAAGGCGAGAAGCTCCAGCGTCGGGGGCAGGTTGGCCAAGGCTGCTGGGAGGGCTGAGAGGAAGAGGGCGACACTCCTGAACTGCATATTGTTTCTGTTGAAAATGTTGCTGCCAACGGGCTTGGGTGATATGGAGAGGGGTGGTGTAGGCTCGTTACTAATAGATTGGCAGGACGAGAAAGCAGGTCGAAACGGATCACCGAATATCAGCGCTGACCCTCCATTATTTATACGCAGTTGGCGATTGCAGTATCCCTCTTTGCAGCATTCCCTGCAAGAGGAAAGGGAAAGAAACCCTGAGGAGAGGTATGACATAACCCTAACGGTCAGCAAGCAACCGATACTTTTCCCTCTTCCTTGTTCATGCAACAGCACGAGCCGTTACGCGGCAGTCTCACGATATTTTGCTGCTCCAGGGGCTTTTGTTACATGTGCAGCTGCGCTGCCACGTGGGAATAAACACTCAGCTCTTGATATGAAGCGACGCATGAGTGGACTGGAACGACCAGGGATGGCAAGGGTTCACTATGCCCTTTCCCTAAAGTACTAGACGCCTCGATGAGGTCCTCGAGCACGGGAAAGGAAGGACATCGAATAGGCCCGACCCCTCAACCCTAGAACCGCCTAATATCGAATATCGAATGTGGAGAACACCCAAACGATCTGGATCGGGCCCAATAACCGGCACGGATCCTTCGTTGTGCCGCACCCCCTTATTTCAGGGAAGGCGTGACGGTACGGTACGGTACGGTCCGTTCCTTGACTGCGTGACATCATGATTTGCCAGTCTTAACTAAGGACTGGTTACCGGTTCCTTGCTTTAGCGCAACTAATTCCAATGAAAGCTCCCTCAGACATCTAGTTGATAAGTCGCACAAAATGAGGAACACGTTAACAAGGCGTGGTGAGTATAGACAGAGTAAGGTTGGGAAAGAACCCGGCATTCAGGGGCGGTCGAATTATAAAGCAAGGAGGTGCTTAGTAAAAGTGGAGGCCGAAGCGAGGAAGCGCACCCGATTTGGCCCGTCAGATCCTCTCAGGAGTCGGTTATAATATATTGATATTGAGCAAGTCCAATGAAATCGCCAAGATTGTATGACGGGCCCGTCGCAAGACCAAGGCATAATACATCTTACTCACAATTGGACCAGTCTTTTCCCCTGAGATCTAGCTATACAGGTAGCTGAATGGTATACGACAAGATAGCTAACCTCAGAGCAAGTTTCCTGATATCCTGAATGCCGTACCTAACTGTAGATTCGTTCCATCTCATATATCCAAAGACAACAATATGTATCGGCCGTTTTTGCCACCCGCCAGCCAAGCAAGCAGAGCTACACAACCGAAATGCTAAATGCTACTTACCCATGGAATCGTCCAGCCAGAGCCCATGTCAAATACCACTCATAATGCGGCTGAGTACGTCGTATTTTCCCTTTGTCGCAACACCGTCCATCTAGACCGTTGATACGGATGGCTAATTCTCATTTCTTGCTCTTCTGTATAACGTCATTCTGACAGAGAATCTCCTTCTGGACGTACTAAGGCGAAATAACGACTTAACCTTCCTGTTCCAGCCAGCCCGGCTCGGAATTCAAATGACGAGGAGTATCGGTTTCTCGGGTTTCCAGGAATACCTTGCCTCGAAACCACGTTGGTCACTTAGGAGTCCAACAACGTACGTTACTTGGCGTCTGCCGCTAAGAGCTTGTTTTCGGATGTGAAGTGGTCGTTGGAGGAATTAAGTATGTGTGATTATCGGGACTTTTGATGTATGTGATGATATAGCGGCTGTAACTGGAAGTGATCTTTTGGCTTCACGCCTGTAGTAGTAGTTGGACAGGATCTATTGAATTGAAGTAGCTCGACGAAAACCGTTAGGGTGATTTCGTCATGTTACCTAGCTGGTCTCTTAAGATACGGCATTCAGCTCACAACAGGCGACGATAGCATCTTGCGAGTGGGCTATGTCTAACAGCCTGGGCAGTAGGCGATATACATATAGTAAAGACGACTGTCGATGGTAGGACTCCAAGTTCGTAAGTGATGAAGCAAACCGGACCAACGCCGTTACGTTTGGCTACTGGCTGGGAGTGGGACAATACCAGGAAAGGGATGTTGATGACTAGGTGGTGGTATAGTTGTTGATGTTGTTTAAGTTAGGGTTACGGCGATTTCAAAAGGCCATGTCAAAATACCCCCCACAGTGCGTCACACCTTGGACTTGGCGTATCACCTTCTACTATCTCTAATCAATACACCTCAGTCATGTGTGTTTATGCGTATGTGCCGGGTGTGTGGCGCCAACCGTCGTTGATGTTCCGCTAGCTACACCGGCTGCCAACGGCGCGGTCCCGGGCACGGGCATTCGGCCGGGCAGACTGGGCCACGAGCATCTCGGAACAAATCAAGCGGGAGCGGGATGGTGCGCCACAGAAAGGGGTTAAGGGGAGATGCCGATGCCTGCCCAAGTAAGTGATACACAGGCAGAGTAATAGGTAGAGAGCCCCAAGCCCGCCGCATATATAACTTCAGAACTTTCCCTGGGATTTTCCGGGGCCTGAGGAATATCCATGGATGAGCCATGGATGAGGATACTTGACGGCCGGCGACCGCCGGGACGTCTCTTATGAGAATAGTTCCTACGCCGCTGATGCGATATCTCCCCCCTGCCCCCTTAGCCCCTTTAACACAGTATCGTGCTTGTATCATAGGTGCAATGGCTGATCATCTGAGATAACTTCGTGTTATAGCTAACAACAACCAAAGTTGGCCGTCTAATAAATAGCCCGCTAAACTCAAATTGATATATATATATATAGTTCTTTTGATTGATAAGTTTGATTTATCCATTTAGGTAGCATTCTCCCACGTCCCCCCACCCACGGAGGTTTCGTGGAGTTATGAGATCGTCGTTTGCTGTCGTAATGCAATGCCCAATAGTACATTGGCGGCTACGTAACCGGCCACAAATAAAAAAAATGTCTTCATGCGATATGTCGGTAGAGATCAATGGCACGCCGAGAAGAGCCCATCATTGGGTTGCTATGCACGGGAAAAGCGTCGACAGGATTCGATATGCACGCAGGGTTGCTAGCATTTCTTGGGCTGCCTATTAGATGTTGAAAACCGTGGTGGCTGGACTTGGAGAATAATCAGATTACAACCTCATTGGATCATCCCTACTGCAACCGATGGCACATTGCCTCGGGTATTGGGATTGGCTGCAAAGCAGATCCATGCCGTCCAAACAAATTCGTACATTAGAAGGTAATAAAACGGATTTACAAAGTGTATAATAGTGGCTCCCTCTGCAGGGCCTTGCCTCTTGCTATCGAATTAGGAAGACTCTTTCGTCTTTACTACTAGCCTCACAAAAGGGAATCAAGGCCTATTTAACCTAAGCATAAACAACAAAACCCCTCCCGACTAACAGAACATTTCGGTAGGGGGCCGAACTCTCAGGTGAATATTAGTGGCGGTAAGCTCTCATCGAGAGGCAGTCAGAAACCTTCATATCCCGTCTAATATTCCGCCTCGACATCTCCCTCGGCATCCAGGGAGTCGGTAGCAACCTCCTCGTAGTCGCGCTCCAGGGCAGCCAGGTCTTCACGGGCCTCAGAAAATTCACCTTCCTCCATACCCTCACCAACGTACCAATGCACGAAAGCACGCTTCGAGTACATGAGGTCGAACTTGTGTGACAGGGCGGACCAGGCCTCGGCGATGGCGGTTGTGTTGGAGAGCATGCAGCTGGGTAACCATTAGCACCAATAGACGTGTAAAAAAGGGAGCAGTATACATACACAGCACGGTTGACCTTGGCCAGATCACCGTTGGGGACCAGCTCGGGAGGCTGGAAGCAGATACCGAGCTTGAAGCCAGTCGGGCACCAGTCGACAAACTGGATGGTTCTCTTGGTCTTAAGCATGGCGACGGCACCGTGGGCATCCTTCGGGACGACATCGCCACGGTACAACAAGCAGGTGGCCATGTACTTGCCGTTGCGGGGATCGCACTTGACCATCTGGTTGTAGGGCTCAAAGCAGTTCATCGTGATCTCCTGGACCGTGTTGGCCTCGTGAGCGGCCTTGGCAGCAGAGATGATGGGCGCATAAGCGACGAGAGGGAAGTGGATACGGGGGTAAGGGACCAAGTTGGTCTGGAACTCGTTCAGATCGACGTTCAGAGAGCCGTCGAATCGGAGCGAGGCGGTGATAGAGGACACAACTAGTCAAAAATGTTAGTCATGTACCAGATAGAGCACAAGGGGGAACATACCTTGGGCGATCAGCCGGTTTAGGTTCTCGTAGTTGGGGCGCTCAAGACCAAGGTTTCGGCGGCAGATGTCGTAGATGGCTTCGTTGTCGACCATGAAGGAGCAGTCGGAGTGCTCAAGGGTCGTGTGGGTGGTCAGGATCGAGTTGTAAGGCTCGACAACCGAGGTGGCGGTCTGGGGCGCAGGGTAGACGACGAACTCCAGCTTGCTCTTCTTGCCGTAATCGACGGACAGACGCTCCATCAACAGAGCACCGAAGCCAGAACCAGTACCACCACCGAACGAGTGGAACACCAAGAAACCTTGGAGACCAGCACAGCTATCGGCGACACGGCGGATCTTGTCCAGAACCGAGTCGATGAGTTCCTTGCCCACGGTGTAATGGCCTCGTGCGTAGTTGTTGGAAGCATCCTCCTTGCCCGAGATCATCTGCTCGGGGTGGAAGAGGTTGCGGTAGGTACCAGTGCGGACCTCGTCAATGACATTGGGCTCGAGATCAACGTAGATGGTACGGGGCACATATTTGCCCTGTCCTGATGATGTTGAGACAAGTCAGCACTTTCCTCAAATCTAGAGCGGGATACAAGTCGAGAATGCATACCAGTTTCGGAGAAGAAGGTGCTGAAGCCCTGGTCGGGATCAGCGGCCTTGCGCTCATCGGTCAAGTAACCATCGGGCTATTCACGTGTTATGTTAGTATGCGCTCGATTTATATACTAGGACGGGTTTTCAGAGCAGACTAACCTTGATTCCGTGCTCGAGGCAGTAGAGCTATACATAACGAGACATTGTCAGCCTCATCTCCGAATGAATCGAATGGGATTGCTCGTCGCCGGTTGCCATCAGAGCATTGGTGGCCATGGGCATGGATTGTAGATAGGGCGGAGCCCATCCATGCATGGCGATATATTATGGCTCGAATCTTGGACTTACCTCCCAGCAGGAGTTGGCGATTTGGCAACCAGCCTGGCCGACTAAAAACGAATAGTGTCAGTATGAAAGCTGGGTTGAGAAGCTGTGGTGGTGGTGGAAGGGGGTGGCCTGCATCGTGACTGCTACATGATGCGGTGAAGGAAACAACGCGGGTTCAAAGTACAGCAGGGAAAGCAGAGACGTACCGTTGATGCTGATGATCTCGCGCATCTTCACGACAATGCAAGAAAGCTGAAGAAGTAACAAGGACAAACAGCAGAACGAAACAGTGCTACTAGGGAGGTCTAACGCTGAGCCTCTCGGTATACGCGGTTGGTTTGGGTTGGGGGTGTGGGAGGCGGGATATGGAAAGAGGTTGAAGGTATCGTATGTGATTGAAAATCAAAAAGATCTTCTTGTGTTGATTTGAAGGCGTCGAGGGGATGAGCAGCAACAAGGGGATACAAGGATACCTAGCACTAGCTGGCAGAATTGGGCCCGGCTCTCCAGTCACCCATGTACCGATTGTACATAGTGGGGTGGGGTAGTTAGCCCATTGCACCAGTCACTCAGGGCCAGTCAACCAGTCGACCAGTCGTATGTAGCTGCCTCCGGGTGTGGTACTTGCTATCGTGTCGGGGCTGCTAGTGCATGCCAGGTACCTAGCAGCACGCGCGCGACCTGGATTTGTTGATATGAGGTTGCCTAATCGGTAAATAACGGGGTGCACGGTCCAGCCCAGCGCAGTTCCAGCGCAGTTCAGGGGCCCTGGGGCCATAACCCGCTCCATCCGGAATTCCTATCGCACCAGCACCAGCCATTGGCGTGGCAGGCGTGGCAGGCGTGGCAGGCGTGGCATGACAGGCGTAGCAGGCGTAGCCGTAGCAGGCTTGCCATTGGGCAGCCTGAGGCTGGACAACCTACCTGCCTAGGTAGCCTACATAGTACGAAGGTAGCTGGCAAGGGCCCTGGGGATGCGTCGACCGCCGGCAAATTCATAAATCCAACACCTGCACCTGCACCTGCATTGACAGCAGCTTAGGTAAGTAATGCGGTATGGATGTATCCATATGTGTGTATGTGTGTACATACCTAGATGTATGTAACTACGGGACTGTAACTTCATACATAATTCGAAGTAATACAAAACATCACCACCTAACCCTTCTTGGCACGTGTCCAGTGCTCGTTCATTAAAACAAGTAAAATTTTGCCAAAATTTGGCTTCTGTTCCAAAAGGTCCATCGCAATTTGACCAGAATTGGCCTGAACTGGACCGGGCTGGACCGGACTGGATTGGTTCATGATGCTCAGCCTTCTCAAACAGACACTTACGCTCGCGCTTTTGTTGCTCACATGCGAAGTGTATGCAAATACCGAGAAGGCCATCTTCCTTGGCCCACCGACAGTCAATATACCCTCAGCACATCCCTCCCTGGAGGACCTGCAAGTCCATACTCTGACCCCTGGCAGTGGTAACGGTCATGGGCAGATACGGACATATCTAGAAGCCCAGTTCCCCAGCAGCTCATATCCGCATGGCAAACCGGCCTGGCTCGTCCTCGATGACCTTACCGAAGGCCAGCGGTATGAAGTGAGAGTATGCTGGGCGGCAACGGTGAGTAGAATAGTCTGATAGCCTTGATGGGGAGCTATATAGCAACAAGGAGCGCTCATAATATCATCTAGCAACCAACAGCGTTCAAACTTGCTGCATACGAATTATCAACGGTCTTCGAGACCCCAGAGTTGATTTCGGAATTGTCGGATTATTCCTTTTCCCGCCAACCAGGGCCCAATGAGATTCAAGACGGCAGCCAACGCGGAAAGGCCTCCCGTATGGACATCAAGTCCGAGCGGGAGTCGTCAGTACTCTTTCTTCGAATATTGGCAGCAGCAGATTATTACACCACAAACAAAACCCTTATGAGCAATGTCCCGCCGGTCTATGTGGATATCATCCTGGACCCCTTCATTCTCAATATCCTGCCACAATCACTTGTGCCGACGGTGGCCTACATCATAGTAGTTGCCATCATATCTTGGTTCGTAGCACGTCAGGTCTCAACACGGCTTCGCATTCTGGCTGCCGAACCAGGTCACAAGAAGGATCAATGAAGTAGCAGCGCCTCCGTCTGGTATCAACTATGCCTTCTACTAAAACCAAAGAAAGAAACCAACAAGCCCGCCTATCGTAATTCGTAACCAGCATACATAGTAAGGCTCTAACATAATATCCGAGTTTTCGTATCTCGCCTCGGCCCTCTACTCGGCCCCACGAGATAATGTCTTGACTACTAACGTGGCATTCCATGCTGCCCTGTTTTGTGACGTAAATGAATTGGTGCAAAGCGACGCAGAAAAAAATGGCAACAACTCCTTAGCAAGTAGATCCGCTAGAAACTAACACTTGCGTAGCCGTATCTCTATTTATCTAGTCGTCCGACCTCTACTACCAGTTGCCAGGATACCCTCCTTGATGACCACCATGTTGACTTTGGTGTGGGTGTGTTCCAGTCGGAATCGGAGGCCCCGTGCTGCCATACGGAGGCGGGCCCGGATAGGCATGTTGTGCTCCCGGTGGTGGGGGCATGTTGCCGTACGACGGACTATACGTCGAGGGCGGTGGTGGGTACTGTTGGTGAGCGCCATATGACGGTTGATGTGATGGTTGTGGGACGTATTGATGTTGTGGTGCTGGTTTGTGTCAGTCTATCTAAATGCCATTGAAGAGAGGATATCAGCATGAAGCACATACTATAATGGCTCTGCGAAACCGGGCTATGTCCATAACTCGGGGGATGTCCCGAGGGGGGTGGTGGAATATTGCCGTACTGGGCGCCCGGAAGTTGTTGGTTGTGCGATGTGCCGTTGTAGTGATCCTGGAGACCCCCAGGGTGGCTAGGAGGAGGAGGGTATGATGGTACTGCTTGTTGGCCCGGGGGTGGAGGAAATGATGGCGTTCCGTGCTGGCTCGTCGGGTGGTTATATGGGGAGGTGTTATGTTGGTTCGGAGGAGGGGAACTGTAGGCCGCTGTTGACGCATTCGGTGGTTGGTATGATGTCGGGGGAGCTTGCCCGCTATAGCCACTAGATTGGCCCGAGTTCGTATAGCCATAGTTCTGGTTCTGATGACCCGTCAATGGTCGTTTCGATGGTCATCCACGGAATAGCACTTACCGGCTTTTGACCATGATGGCCGAATATGTTTGCGGCACCTCCCATCACCGAACCACCCAGCCCCCCTGAGTGCTGAGGCTGGTGTGACTGCCCACCATGGTAGTTCTGGGACTGTTGTTCTGGCTTGCTGTGGCCCGAAGAGAATAGGTTCGAAGCCAGCTGGCCAACTAGTTTGCCGGGTATCCCTCCAGAACTATGCCCTCCCGATGAGTTACCGTGACTACCGCCGTGGCTGCCTCCTCCAAGGCCACCCATCAACTGATTCGCCAAGCCTCCGAGGCTTCCTGACCCGTGACTACTGCCATGCGAACCGCTCGGGGGTTTGCTATGGCTTCCCGAAAGCTGGTTGAGCAAGGCATTAGAGGCAAAGCTCTGGGGAAAATCGATCTGTTAGCTTTGCGACCCTACACGTCACCGCTCGCCAAGCGAATGTGTTTGTAACGATAGTAGTCGACTTACGCCAAAGCCCCTATCCCCGGTCGGCCCGTTTACTGCTCTACTAGCATCGGCAGGTAGGATGGGTTCCATGCGACCATCGGCATGCTTGACAGTCTGGGTGCCATCGGGGTGTGTGATGAGTTCTTGTTGGCCAGGCACGCCGTAGGGATGCTCGGCTCCTTGAGCTGGGGTTCCTCCAGGTGCAGCCTGCGTCGGCGTCTCCCACTGAGATATGCCAGTAGACAGCTGGACATAGTAATATTTCTTGCTGTTACCATCCCATTGTGCTATCCATCCTGAAGGGAGATGGGGTGGTGCGAACGTGGGGCCTTCGTTCGGCGAGGCGGGGCCAGCCATTGCTGAGGAGGGTTGGAGAGGGGTCTCGTTCACTCTTTTTTCTCACGACTATTGCAAGACGGCTGGGTTGTGGGTTGGAAGAGGAAGACAGGAAGATTCATGTGATAACGAATCTGGTAGAACCAAGTATCGCGTCAGCAGGTTGGTCTTTATAAAAGATAAAATAGCACGGAGGAAGGGTCTATGGAAGAATGGAAGGCGTGGTGTGATTCGCTGGAGCGCTACTTACCTGGTACTGGCAATGACCAAGAGTGGATTTTGGGCAACGGGCATTGGGGCATTGGGGGAGAATTGGAATCCTGGATTGGAAGAAACGGCTGGAGAAGCCAAGTGATGATGGGATGGACCCTGACAAGCCTGACGACCAGCGCTGAATGAGACAGCCAGACAGCCAGACAGCTAGAGGCCCAGCGCTGAGAGCCTAATATCGAGGGTTCCAGGCCCAGACTCCTGCTAGAGGACGCTTGCTGCTGGCGTGGACGCTGAGCCACATGCCTGACCCGTTATTTCTTTGTTGCTATAAATGCCACTACGTATGAACATGTGCATCGCTCCTGGTTGCTGGTCTATCCATGATCATCCTGGCTGCCTGATTAGTGATTGCTACCAGGCAGTTCAGGCAGTTCCCAGCGGTTCTCGTTCCCAGCTGCCCTGGTTGGGTCGGGTGTCAACCACGGCTGCCACGCTTGCTGTTCAACCGGTCACCCCGCCTGCCGCCCCCGCTACGAGCAGAGGTTACGAGGTAGGGATGTATGCAAGTACCTAGGTATGTCGTGTCTTAGCCACATATTCCAGCCACAGGGACGCTTCTAGGTACATACCCATGGGTAGCATCCAGTCATCATACTATGGGTGGCAAAAGTTGGTGTGATTCTAGCAAAGATATGTAGTGCATTCTCACTTTACTATCTATGTAAGGTTCTTGAAAAGAATTGGCTACGTCAAGATAAACATGGTGGGATTTCATAGCAGGCGATAGCTCACCTGTGATGGTTTTCTACTTCATCGACAGCTACTAACGGTACAGAAATATCAATACCACGAAGTGTTGTACCTGCCTACTAGTAGGTACAAGGTGAGATGCTATGTAGGTAGGTTATGCACAATACATACATCCATACATGTATTAGGCATTAGGCATTACCTAGATAGGTTCAATCTCAACTGCCTAACTCAATCTTCATCCAAATAGTCCAGAATTTAATTGTCACAAAAACCACAATCTCACCGCTAGGTAACGAAAGACCTGGATAAGTGATTGGGCTTGATTCAATTAACATAATAATGTGATATATGGGTTCCATTGGCAATGTGATACTCAAGTCGTAAGTAATACCCAGAGCCTTGCAGTCTGGGTTCATCGCCTCCCTCTCCTATAGGGGCCTCGACTCATACCCTGTGTGCCAATGTGCTTGCTTCTTCATCCAAGACCGAGATTGCTCTGAACAACATCACTTCTATCAACGCCACGACAGGTATAGATCTGGGTTTCAGAGAATAGGCAGGTTTCAAAAATAGAGGCATCTCCAGGTAAATCTGATCCTGCCAGTGATCCTGACAGAAGTCCGCAGTTAGCCTAGAAAGGAGTCGAGATCAACATCACCGCTGCAGAGCTTCGTTTCTGCTAAGGTGTCAGTAGGAGCAGTAGAAGGTATCCTGCACATAGTCGTCCAACTTACCGAGCTTGTACTGCTTCGCATACGCCGTCTTCCACCCGCCCATGAAGGTATCCACGGTGTTCACGCCCGGTTTGCTGTCGAACTGGACAGCCCACAGCGGCAGCTCGCTCGCTATGTCGACGGACCTGCTACCGAACATGCCGCTCCATTGGTTGCCATTGGCATAGACACCCCATTTGTTTGAGCTCGCCTTGATGATCGAAACGTACTCCTTAGCAAGTGCCGTGTTGGCGGATGCCCCGAGGTTCCAGGCATTACACTCGCCTTTCATCGGCTCGATGTCAAACCAGAGATGCCCAGCCTTGATCTTGTTCTTGGTAAGGTAATCCTCGAACTCCGCTACCTGGGTCTTGGGTGATTTGCAGGCGACGCCCGTTGGCTGCGTGCCGGTGCCTGCCAACATTATCAGTTCTTGGTTCCTCGCCGCGTTACTCGCCACAGCCGGCGACAGCTACGTACAGGGGAAGAAATAGATATCGATGTTGGTGAAGCCAGCGTTCTTTGCCGCCTTGTAGCTCCCTAGCAGGGCAGAGTCTATTCCGCCACCACTCCCACAGGACTGGCGGTATCCTCGAATGACGGCCTTCTCAGCACTGCCCTTTGCACAGGTCCAAAATGAAGAGCTGTGTGAGACGCTGATGTCTAAGGCCGCGACCCCAGACTTGCCACCGTCACTGTCACCGTCATCGCCTGCCACGCAACATCGGATCGAGCTGTCGCCGGGACAGTACCCTGAGATGAATGTGCCTTCAGAGCAATCTTTAGAGGTTGACTCGCACGTCCCGCTGCCCTTCGGCGTATCGCAACTTTTTGAGACGCAGCACTGGTTGTCTGTGCCTCCTGAGCAATAACCCGCCACTGAGAAGGTGTTGCAGGACCCTGTAGACCGACAAGTGCCAGACCCCGACTTTGTTCGTAAGCAGGTACTGTCATTGAGACATGGTTCAACAGGGACATACCGGCGTATTGCAGCTCTCTGCCCAAGTGAGAGTTGCTGTAACTAGCAGTGAGAACAAGTTGGCTGTCTTCATTTTGGAGATAGGCGATGAAACTCAAGTATTTGTTGGTGCCAATGCTTTGTGTTGACCCGTTGCCATGATCATTCGCAGCTTCAGTCATACTCTTTATAGTTCGTGACTGGCATCTCCCTTGGCTCTAACCTGAGACAACTAGGCGCGAAGATCCAGCAGGAGCTGAATACCAAATACGACGTAAGAGTTGATCGTTCTGTACGCCAGCTGAAAGCCACGAAATCCTCAACCAAGGCAGATGAGATTAACAAAAGCCGATGGCCATACATAACCAGTTCCTAAAGACGTCATAAAGGTGCATCCTGAGATATAGTCTCAGCCCCTATTGCGGCAGTCTGCCTCCTTGGACTCAAAATACTGACGAAAAGGAGACTGTGCCACCCGGAGGCGGAGACTTGGCTTACCTTGACGTACAAGGTCCTAGTCCTGGATCTTCAACAACTCGACTCTTGTCTCTTCTACAAGGCTGACTTGTGGGAAGTATTGCTCAATTTGCTCCACAAGTTGAGTGCAAAATGCTATCCCTATCCCACAGGCCACAGGAGAGGTCATGATTCCTATATACCACTAACCTCCGGTGTCGATGTCTTAGGCTTAGTCTAGATCGATGTGTTTGACTTCGCCTTTGGCTGAGACTATAGTGTGATGAAGTTATCTCTATTTATCATGCAATCGAAACAAGGCACCAACCTCGTGACATGCGGAAGTCATGCATCGAGTAGGTCTGGGAGCAGCTCCCATCGTCTATGCCCATTAATAGGGAACTCCTCCAAATAGACAACGACACTACTAAAATGGACAGCTCTTGGTGTCCAATGGCTCCTTCCATCAACATACCTCTCTCACCACCCTCGTGCTGAGGTGTCGGCGTTCGGCGATGATCCCAAAGTGACCAGATCCCGACCAAAATATACCCATCGCTTAAGTTCATTTAGCCAAATCGTTATCGTCCACTGCTACACCTATCCAACTGTGATGTAGATCGACAATAGGGATAGGGTAGGGCTGACGCCAGATTGGGCTGCAGGGTTTATGTTCATCACATTTATCAAGACCAACAATCATCAAACATAGGATGGATAGTCGACTTGAATCTAACAATATCTTGATTAAGATATTGGATCCTCGACTACCTGTCAAATCCGAGCAACCATGTACCGCTCATTGGTAGTTTCACCATCATATCGTAAGCAATCGAGTGGTAAAAGCGTGTTCTGGGAGACGTTCGCGCCTTCGGCTCCACGGCAGGCCCCGTGCGGAGTCAACATGCATCGCCCTCCGAGCATGATTATCGTTGCGACCCTAGCAGGCCTAGTAATGCTTCTTGGGGACCCAATTAAGGGCCGTCTCAAACCCGGGTATTACACCATGCTGTACTTGAGCCCGCGCACTCGCGATGCAAGTCCTGACCTACAGTTGCATCGAAAGCCGAAGCTGATAAATCCATATAGCTGCAGTGTACAGTAGACGTAGAGGCCTAGTATGACAACTAGAAGTCAAACAATCATTAAAGGAGCAAGCAACGCAGCTTTTTCTTGCGGTCCTGGGTAGGTCTCCGCCTAGACAGTCGATATCTATTATAATCATCATTGGGAAATCTGAAGTAACACCATCATGGGTACAGAGACCGCGAAAACCTTGACAGGCAAAGTTGCTTTGGGTAAGCGACCGACCATTTCCCCGATCCCTCCTTCGTGTCTTGACTAACCTCCTGTCACTACATAGTAACCGGCTCGAGCCGCGGCATCGGCGCAGCAATCATCGAGAAACTCGCCTCGCACGGCGCGGATGTCGTGGTGAACTATGTCTCCTCAGCGTCGGCAGCTGAAGCCGTGGCCGCGAAGGCCCGATCATCGGGCGGCGTGAGGGCCATCACTGTCCAGGCCGATGTCTCCAAGGGCGAAGAGATCGCGCGCCTGTTCCAGATGGCCAAGACGGAATTCGGGCGGATTGACATTGTCATGAGCAATTCGGGCGTCGAACACTTCGGAAAGCTCGAGGAGGTGCAGGAAGAGGACATCGACAGGATCCTAGCGGTTAACGTGAAGGCCCAGTTCCTGGTGGCACAACAAGCCCACCGGTACCTAGAGGATGGCGGGCGGTTGATGCTGATCTCCTCCGTGTCTGCATTCATGGTGAGTGTGTTGCATGCATGCAACCATCTGCATCCTTTTACTGGCTACCTACCTACCTATTCGGTCCTACCTTAGGGACATACGCAGGCTCACGTAGGACAAAGGGAGTACCAAATCATGCGCTCTACGCGGCATCCAAGGCTGCGATCCTCGGCATGACCAAGTGCCTCGCCTGCGACTTCGGCTCTCGGGGCATCACAGTCAACAGCATCACGCCGGGAGGCATCAAGACGGACATGTACGCGGAACATGCCAGGAATTACATCCCGGGGGGAGACAAGATGAGCGTGGAGGAAATCGACGCGGAGGCTTCGAAGCGGAGTCCGCTGGGACGCCCTGGGTTCCCAGACGACGTTGCCGGTGTCGTGGCGCTGCTATCGAGCCCCGAGGCGCAGTGGATCACCGGCCAGACCATTCACGTCAACGGAGGCGCGCATATGACCTAGGTGGATGCATCTTGTAACACCTACTTGAAACCGAAGAGCAGCTAAGGTCTGTAAAACAGTGCGCTTGAGACCTTGACCGCGTTTACTTTCGCCACGGAAGTGGCGATACCTACATCGTCCGATTTTCTTCATATATAATTAAAAATATGCTTAGTGAACAAACACCTTCCCACCCCGAAACTAGAGTATCATGAAAAGAGCAAGCCTTAGAGCCTTCGAGATCAAATACGGCATGATGGCCCCCGCCCCTGTATAACGTTGCACAGGATTCGGGGGTATTGAGACGTGCTGGTTGGACATGCCTCCAACCGATGATTGATTTAGCTGCTATGTCGCTGGGACAAACAGGCGGCACAGTTAGAGGCGGTCTTGAAAAGACGAGCAAGAGTGTTTTCTCAACGACATGGTGCTTATGGGCCGTTGAATGCATCCTAAACAATCGTTTGTGAGCGCATCCCATGCCAGTCTTAATGCATGCCGTCTTGCCACATATGCAACCCAGTTCTAGGCGGAGTTTGGGTGCCTCTCCATTCCAATGGACTAGAGCGGTGTATGGCAACATCATAATACCATAATACCGGTAATTGGTTTCGTATGCAGCTCATTTCCCCCGACAGCCGGCGGGGGGAGGCGGCATCGTATCGTCGGCATTGTTACTACCAAGATAGCATTACATTGGCTTGATAACGAGGGCTCTCTATACAGACAGGATAGAGATAATGTTCGAAGATGACTGTAAACTTGAATGGAACAGCGTAATTTGAAGGATCTGGCTATGAAACTGCTAGTTTCATTCAAGGCTTCTTCGTGCGTTGACTCGTCCTTTCATCAGGTGTTGTTTTCTAGACAATACATATACTATTACAGTGTCTTTCTATATGTTCATATAGCTCTCTTATGTACATGAACATGGTTAAAATGGCTTGTCGCTCTGAACTCGAGAGTCAAATTATGACGACTAACCACCATTCCATCTAGTTCATTATCTCACTGGGTAACACCCGGAAAGATTTAATAGGAGTCTGCCGACGACTTCGATTAGCCTGTCATTCCCAGCTGGCAACAGGCATGGGTTTGGTCGTAACATCTGTGATAATACGAGAAAGACCAATAGTATGGATAGGGGTAGGTGATCACATACCTGCCTCGGCCCGACAATACATCCGTCAAAGGTAAGGTTCCAAGCGATGGCGTGATCACATTTATCGTCCGAAAACAAGCTTATTTCAACGTCGTCACTTTCGACACTTTTCGTGACCAGGGTAAAAGAGGTCGAGGCATGGGTAGAAGCACACCAGACATGGTCGTCAGACGTCCCGTTGGTGTAAAAGCGCCGCGTTTTGAGGTTCTGGTCATCGCTGGGACATATTGTATCGTAGAACGAAAGCTCCCTGGCATCATGTTAGTCAGTTGAGAAAAAAGGCATAAGATAGGAGCCTAGTATCTACCACGTAGCAAGGGCAAGCTTAGAAATGGCCGCCAAGGCGAAAATCGTGTATGGTCTCAGATACATGTTGGAGAGCCTCGGTCTGGTATAGATCCTTGAGAGTACCTATCTTTGCTGCAAGATAGTCGTAGGGCCAAGTGACAGTTGAGGTGTTATTTGCATAAGGATAGATTATATTAAGCTCCAATATCGGGGGCGTTGTAATTGGTAGTATGTTTCTCCAGATCGATTCTTTCCATCTTCAAAGGCAGAGGCAAAGATATAGACTTTGTAACGGTGCCCTAAGTCGGCGGTGTACTGGTATCTGACCGTACTATTACAGTGTCAAGCTATGTTTGCAGTCAAGGGGACCCCGGGCTTGTTCATGAAGTATCGTGGGGTTACCGTAGTGGCGGGCCAGGGGCTCTCCGGGGTTTGAGCAAACCCGTCTGTATACTGGCAGAACTGGGAACAAGTATGTAGACGTATGAGAACACGTGTAAGTATTACAGGCGTCGCTTGATGGAATGACTCGGTCAGTGGTGTCCATGCTAGGTCCAAACGAGTTTGCTCTTCGAGAGACCATGCCGCATCATCAGCGTAATAGGTGTGTCCTACCTAGGTCCACCGGTCCCTCCAGTCGGAGAATGTTTAGTGATCTACCCTTCATCGGTTGCCACCTACTTGAACGAAACCATTTTACTCACGTAAAATGTTGTTTTTCCAGGGATTGTCTCCTGGAAAGTAAATTGATATGTCTGGTAATAATAAATAATAAATATTATAAGGGAAGAACACTACGTTGCTCCCAAACCGGGTTCACACTTCTTTACCTATGTGCTCTTTCGAAGCGCTCATAATTTCTTAGAAAATCAGGATATACTATGTATTCCTTACTGCCGATATTCATCACCCTGTCGTTCGGCGCGTTCCAGGCGGCTGTGGCGAAGGCACCCCCTATTCAAATTTGCAGAGACCAGAACTGCCGTGACTGCCCCATAGCTGTTGCAAGCACAGGGCCGGGCCCTCGACAATGTCAGAAGTATAACATCCTAGATGTCCTAACGGATGAGAAGTTCACATACAACTTTGAGAAGTAAGAGCTTCTGACGAAACGCGTATCTGCTTCGAACTCATCTGACAGGTGCTGGTCGCAGAGGAGGGCATTCGTACAACGCATATGCCCGGGTAGAAGACCCTGGCGAGAACTGTAAGGTTATTGTGAAGACGACGACCGACGCAATGTTGAGTGGATGTGGAGTCATGACGAAGTTCTTCGATGAACAGTCGTCTCGCTGCACTATCCTGGACCTGAAAGCCACCTTCATGGTCGAAAAATGCTGCGGGTGGGAGGAATGTCACGCGGCCGGGGTACCCGGTCTCCCTTACAAGAAGACCGACGATGATAATCTACCAGGAAAAGAGGAGAGACCCGAGATACTGAACTTCGAGACGCTCGGATCGGAATATTTCATGTACGCCGATGCGCCGATGATCTTGTCCGACGAAATCGCCTATCCTGTCAAGACCAACATCCGAAAGTGGAAGCAAACAGCGTGGTCGAATTCCACGAGCAACGAAGCCGAAGCGGGCATAAGGGACATTTTCCGCATACACTTTGGAACGGAGGAATCGCTTGGCCACACAGCGACGGAGACCGAAGAGTACGAATTCCTACCGCCGGAAAGCGCACCTTACTCCTGGGCGGCTTGGACGCCTTATTATGCCTGCTTTGATGGTTCGTAGCTCAGCGCCTATACCCTTATCAACGCAGCTTCTAACCCGCGACGCTAATCTCTCGGACTTATAGGCATTGTGACACCTGTGGATGGCGACAAGTACCCATACACCTATTGCCAACCGTACATGACGACCGAGGACAGGCTCGCCGGAAGGTGGCATATGATTAGTCGAGGATGACTCTGACCAGATTGCTGGTAGCTCGGATATAGTGGCACCTATATTAGCATACACAGGAATAATTAGGGTTAACCAATAGGCCTACCTTTGGCACAGGCCGATATGAAGGGAAATTTTGGTCAGGTTAAGGGTTTACATCCATGGAAGGGGGGTGGGTGGTGGGTGATAGGCACCTGGAGAACTTCCACCTTTAGTAGCTGATTGTTTTATTAAGCTGGCGAGAGAAAGTTCTCGAGCCTCTTGACCTCTGATACTTGGAGCCATGTATATACTATGAGAGCAACTTGTGTATACCAGGGGGACAAACTGCTGTAGGAAGAATGTGAACTACGTCTAAGCGGAGATAGTTGGGTGCCCCAAACAATCCAGCTAGGTAACATAATGCACCGTTTACGATTGTCACTCCAAATGAGCGGCATAC
The DNA here is from genome assembly GCA_022225965.2 of Diatrype stigma. NCBI lineage: Eukaryota > Fungi > Ascomycota > Sordariomycetes > Xylariales > Diatrypaceae > Diatrype > Diatrype stigma. Next base: position 277,249 of record JAKJXP020000039.1, on the reverse strand, counting down.
CAAAGTATGTGTTCTCGATGTAAGCTGCTTGTCCGACATGTCGTGATGTTGAACCCAGATAGGAGAGCGTAGATTACCTAATCAACAGATCGCCCCCTATACTACTAGTGGCTTGGCACCCCTTTTATAGAGTTCTTCCACTGAAACCGAACTTCTCCGAATCATGACAACAAACCGGTTTCCGTATATAATTGTCAGTGCATTGTAGGCTTTCACTCGCGTGAATCAGCATGCCTGCCTGTTGACTTATAAAGTCGAAAGTTCATTCACGACTACAATGTAGGTAGATGGACATAAAACGTCCACTGCACCGGGAACAGGATCCCCCTGTTGTTAATACCAAGAACATTACTCTGAAAGTCCTACAATCCACTTCATTTCCATACAGATTGAGGACGGCCTGTTGCCAAATCGTCAAGATTATGAGCTTAGGCACCTGGATGACCGTCCCCCACTTAACTCAGCCCACCCCAACCTAGCCCAACACACAATCCCATTGACAACTCCTGTTGGAGATGAACCCATCCTGCCATGACTGAGTGGAGCAAGAGAAATGGCGAAGGTGCTCCTGCTACTTCTTCTACCGCTGCCCATCTTGGGGCACCAACGGGTTACAGCCCCACGGCCGTCCAGTGTGTGAACTGCATCCATTGCTCCTGTAGCGAGCAGTGCTTGGCTGCGGGTTTGGAACGGCTCGCTTTCCGCTGCCAATTCAAGACGGCGGCGGGGTCTGCATGCTCGGCCTGCCATGGCCGGCGGTTTTCTTTCCCATCCGCTTCCCTTTTCGGGCAGATCCCTTGCTCAACTTATCGAGAAATTGGGCCCTCTGATCCCGGACCTGCTGCCGGCTCGCGATGGCTGGAGGAACGGCGGTGTCTGGTGAGCTGTTGCTACTTCCATCCCTGCTCGTGCCGGCGCTAGCGCTGGTGCTGGACACGGAGGTCGCCGTTGGCGCGGTGGAGCCCACGGCGCGGGTGTTGGATGCCAGGCGGGTTGGCTGTGGTGACTGTGGTGGCTTGGAGGATGGGAATAGGCTTGCGAAGAACGAAGTGATGGAGCCCGCCATTATGCTTGAGTTGCAGACAAGGAGGCTGGAGGTAGGTACTGGCGTAGAGTGTTATTTAGTTGTTTGGGGTTTTGGTCGACGAGTAGCAACAGCAAGGCACCGAGGACGAGGAGGTTGACGAGGATAGATGACTGTGTGTGATCGATTTGTCACTATGCTGGAATTCCTGCTCGCCTTCCTGCCAATATATCCCATATGTTTTCCACGGACAGTTGCTGCTTTTAAAGCTGGATGATCCAGTTGTTATGCCTGATTTCTGACAATAAGGCTAATGTGCCTCAACGTACCTAACCAGAAATTAGCATTGTCTACTCACTTAGATAGATCACAAAAAGCAGAACACCATGGGAGCCGATTTTTGGGTGCCTACGGAGGCATTTTCTATCATTGTATCGCCTTTGGGGACCAAGAGCTTTATCTAACAGGCATTGAAGCCCCTACATGCTCCCCTTTTACCGCAAAGCCATTACAGCCACTCTAGTAGGCTGTACCACACTCCTATACGGTTTGCACATGAAAATAGAGTTGCAGCCGATTTCTATGCAGTTTCATATCTGCCAGGCATCGACTTAGAGCCTTACACCGTGCCTTTGAAAGGCGTTCTCAAAGCTAGATAGAGATGACTACGACAATTACGTAGTAGGATGGTTGCGTGTTGTGTGTATTTGATTCAATCCTTCATCGCCTGTTCAAAATGACTTTTCCATACAGCAAGGTTGGCGGAAAGGGGGTGGTGCAGTTTAAGTTAGTGTAGTAGGGACAAATTCGTCCCAAGGCTGATGATACAAGCCCTGTTGACAGCTCTCGGGGATACTTGGAGATACGAGGTCAATTAAACAGTTTTCCGACGCATTCAAACCAAATCCAGATAGCTCATCTGATTTCATACTGTACCTTGGGGGAGGTCTGGCTTAATATGGGACCACTGTAAGTTAGGTAGCTCGAGATGCCCCACCACTGCCAAGTTCCACTAACCACACCTCAACGCTTGACACCCAAGGGACACCCAAGGCCCCGGGGACTCCTAACTGGTTCTCCGCCTAACTTCACTAAGAATTCGCGACGGGACGCGCTTGAGACCTCGGGAGCTTGAGAGTGGACACTTCTTTCCGAGCAATTCCTACGATGAACATCTACTTCGAACTTCACAGCTCCACAAGCCATTGACCACTGACCATTGACCATTGGCATCATTCGCAATTTCGGGTTCCTGGCCTGCATGTCATCAAAGCCCGGCCGTTAATGCTCCTCTAGCATTTCTCCTTTTGGACCCCACCGTGCCGTGCTCCTCTTTATCCGACTACAGTACACCACTGACGCGACATTGTCGCATGCTTGGCCATATACCGACCATGCTGAAGCTCGCGGTCGTTGCTGCTATAATAAAATGGCATCTATATACCGGCGTCGACCGTCTATTGCTGCCTCTGTGAGATCAGATTTTCGCGACGATGGCTCTAATGCTACGGGCACTTCCTACATACTTACGAACGATCGTAACGAGTACTCCGACGACCGTAAATCTTGTCCCACTAGACCGGTCAAACCCTGCACGAGCGCTAATATCGTTGATATGTAGACATCAAGATCCTTTACGAGATTGTAGTAAGGGCCGAGGAGCTCCTCCCTACTTTGCCCGAATCTTATCGCCGTCCGATTCCTGCACTGCTCAAAGCTTACAATGAAGTGCTCCCCGAGTACGGAATACATCCCGAGGATGACCATCAGATCACGAAACTGGTATTCAAGGTCGGGGGTGTGTTTGGCCGCGGGTCTCTCATGGACAAGTTCAGGGCCGCTCTGTCACGTATGAACATTACTCTCGAGCTCGATGTTCCCCAATCGCATCCCGTCGGCACCGGCGACGAGTACCCCGAGTCCATTTCTATGTCGGATTCTCTGTCCAATGGCGTACCAAACCATCCTGCTAGTGGCGAGGAAGGCGACGATGAATATCCTGGCACTGATAATGGTCGAGACTACTACTCTAATGGCGGTGAAACTAGTGACGACTATACTATTCCAAAAGACGACCTCGGTACTCAACTCGATGAGAACGACAGCTATACTATCCCCAGGAGTGAGCACGATGTTCAATTCGATCATCCTGCCCACAAGGTTCTTGATGCTGCCCGCGATGCCGATGCCATCCAGTCTAGGATCGAACAAAACCTCGAAAATAGCGCGATTGCTTTCCACGAAAGATACCATGGCAAGTTTTCTGTCTTGGCCGCTCTCCGTCAGTGGCAGGGTTATTCAGAATCCATGACTTTCCGATGGAACCAATATCGGGAGGCCCTCGAGTCGGACATGGTAGGGGTTGTGGAGGACACTTTCCGAGCATGGAGAATGCTTTCTGCCGAAGCTGAAGAGGTACCTCCGCCCTACCTCCCTTCCAATATCTACTCTAAGCGCACAGAGCAGATTGCCGCCCGGACCTATCAGATCTTCGCTATCAAGAACGCCTTTACCCGATGGAGGCGGTACACCAAAGAACAATGCCGCAAACGCGAGCAGAAGGTTGAGAAAGAACCGTTGGACCCGTTGGAAAGAGTCGCGCTCAAGGCGCATGAGACCCTGATGCTGTCGCGTGCTTTCGTCCGTTGGTCCAACCGATCGAACCAGGAGGTTAGGAAGTCTCGGATGGCCGCCAAGATTTATGAGATGGGCTTAAAATCTAAAGCGTTAGGTTCGCGTCATCGACCTGAAGACACAGTTTTGGATTATACGCCATCAAATGAAGATTTAGGCCCGGTGATGCCCTCCGCAGAGGCACCTGCTTTTACTGAGGAAGACGAGTTGTTTCATGGAGATAGCCGTTCTGCTGAAATGCAACAGAAGGCCGAGATGGCTCGAAAGTTGTTTCTAATGCGATCATTAGCTAATCGAAGAAGTGCAACCGAAAAGTCTGACAAAAGGGATTTAGCGGTAGCTAACGAAGAGACCGCAAGTGATGACGAGGATCATGATCGCTTACAGGAGACGCAACATTCTGTGCAGTTAACTCAACAGTTATCTTCGATAAAGGCGCTAGCTGCCAGGCGGAAGCAATCTACACACGAAAGAAATGCTTCAAAACCCGCAAACAAAATGGTGGCAGCTACGGCACTTGGTGCGGAAAAGTCGGTACATGAAAATCTGGCTGAAAAGCCGGACGAGAGGATACAAGATCAACTAGACGAAAGGACCCTTCTTGCACGCAGACATATCCTTAGGATGCGATTCTTCAGCGCCTGGGAGAATTATACTTCTAGTCATGTTACGAAAGTCAAAAGATTTGCGGTTCAGAAGACGATTGAACCGTGGCGGCAACGTGTCACCGAATCAAATGATACTGAACGCAATTACACTCGAAACCGACAAAATCGAGTTTCTCAGCGGACGGTCTCTGCCTGGATCCAAGTGTCAAAGCAATCTGGAGATATCGAGGACAAGACTATGAGAGCGAGGCAACGGCTTTGTATTGAGCATGCCCTGAAACCTTGGATGGCGGCTTCACATGAAAGGCAGAAACTTTCGGATAAGAAGAGCTGGGCGTTCAATAATTGGTTTGACCACGAGGATGATGAAGCGGTACTCATGGTGATGGCAAACCAGCATTATTTCTCTCAGCGAACCGAGGCTGCCCTGAGACACTGGAAAGCTGCACGGGAGGCGAAATCCGCAAGGAGGACCGTCTTCAAGACTTATGGCGATCGTGCTGTATACTATTACAATGTGACGGGAGCTCTACGAGCATGGAAGGCAGCTGCGAGAGAGGCATCCATACGGAAGTACATGAAGTCCGACGCGCTAGAGATGTGGCGGAAAACTTGGCACGACGGGCTGCCGCATCAAGAAGAGATGAGGTGCTGGGCGGAAGAAATCAACTTCTCGAACAGCGCTGCTAAGGCCTTACCTATCTGGCGATCGGGGGCACAACGGGCTGCCGAGATACGACAGAGGCGCCAGACCTACGCGGAGAAAGCAGATTACTACTACAAGACCAAGGGCACGCTGTCGGCCTGGCGGGCCTCGGCCCAAGCGCGGCACAAGGCCAACATCAAGAAGGCGCACTCGGAAGCGCGCCGCATGATCAAGAAAGGGATGGGGGCGCGCTGCCTCGCGGCGTGGCGCGCGCGGCTGCTACCCAGCTTCGACCGCTTCGAGGCCATGAACGCGCATCTGGACGAGGCCCTCGCCCACCGCGCCTGGCAGCAGGCCCAGCAGACTTTCGATATCTGGCGTGACCGCGCACTCGCGCAGGCCGACGCGCAGGCCGACGCCGACGCCCGCACCCAGCAGCGCGCCCTTGACCGCTGGCGCGGGGCCGCCGCCGACAGCCACCAACGCCGCACCAACGCCGCTGCCCAGCACCGCCGCGACAAGGCCGCCGCCCGCGCCCTGCGCGGCTGGAACCTCGCCTCCCTGCAGCGCATGGGTCGTGCTCACACCGTCGCTAACGTCCGCGAGAAGCGCGACCGCCGCCTCCTGAGGATAGGCTTCGAGGCCTGGTACGATCGTCGCGCGACGACGGCTGCGGCTGCGGTTGATGCCGGTGGTGGTGACGATTTTGATTTTGATGACCTTTACTTCGGAGCTGGTGGGCTAGAGGATCAAGAGGCACCTGCTTATTCCTCTCCTCTCAAAGGTAAGATGAACGCCGCCGCGCCACCCCCCGCCCCCGCCCCCGTGTCCGCGCCTGCGCCCGAGGACGACATCTATATCCCGACGCCCGGCCGCCCCCGGCTTCCGCCGCTCTTCGGCTCGCTCGGCAGCCACCTCCCCCTTCAGAACGCAGCGACGAGCGTGGGGTCGACCACGCCGCTGGCGCCGGTCCCGAGCCGCGGCGGCTCCTCGTGGAATCCGAGTGCAACGGTATCCGGAAGGGATTCGGTCCTGAAAAGGTCTCTCCCCCCTCCTGCTGGTTCGGCGGCGAGTGCCAGAGCGAGCCGCTCGAGGAGGAATTTGAGGGTTTCATGGGCGGATTGAGTTTACAAAGAATAAGGGGCGGAAAGGAAAGGGGGAGAGGCGTTCTTGATGACGATAATGACGGATTTAAAGGAGTTTTCTTCTGGATGAGGTGCTCCAAAGGGGTGACTGTTCAACTGGCTGACTGATGGACTGTCTTCGATTACACTACGCATTGCGATGGAACTGGCATTTACGTTGATGGGGTTCAGGGGTGTCTCATTTATTTGAAAGGAGACGGAATCGAGGCGTGCATAGCGGTGTTGGTACGGACTAAATGGCATTGGATCGTTGGCCACACATAGTTAACTAGTGATACCCCCTTTTTTGGTTTGGCTACTTGGCTTGACTACCATAGGTAGCTGTTTGGTTAACTGGACTATTCGAAGATAAAGCCTTTTCTAATAGGCATGAGACTTCAACTATGACAGCGTGAAGAGTGAATGAGAGTTTCTGCATTACAACATGTGTAGAGGTAGCGGATAACCGCGGATATATGTAACTCCAGTATGGTGTAGGTATTTATTTCCAAGGTCAGGAGACACTCAGGCCAGCTGATGGATGGTTGTGTCGTACTGTATGTAGGTAGGTACAGAACTACATACATACCCGACATATTTATAGTGCGTACAGGGGACCCATACTGGGGACGGGGACCCCCACGTCATCCTGCAGTCGAAACCGAGCCAAACGCGAACGTTTCCATCCCATCGTCTCCTGATATTCTTAATCGGGACCATAACTCAGTATATTTAGCAAAGCAGCTTGCCTACATATCGTAGCTTACCTACCGACTGCTCGCACTTATTAGAACCAATTAATTCCATTATAAGCCTCTTGCCTTTGTCTCGTACTTGCACGGTCTAGGCAGTGGTTGTCGATTATCTGGCCAAGACAAGGGGACAGACACAACGGAGAAGCGACCGACCGACCGAACGGACGAACGAGGTCTCCAAATAAATTAATTCTCCGAGATCGCGGGAGAGGAACAGAAGGACACGCGCATCCCTCTAACCCAAACCCCAAACCAATCACCTCCGACGACCACCTCAACCTCTTCTCGTACTCCGCCCCTTTTCCAAACAAGAGAGAATGCCATCACTCTCGTCGAAAGCCCTGTGTCGATAGTAGTGTAGTTAGTGAGTCAGCTAGGTACCCTACCTAACTACTATGAAGGCGGTCCTTCCCGGCAGGCCGGAAGCTCGCCTCCAAGCGCTATCGACCGGCTACTGGGACGGCCGGCGCATCGTCGTCTACGCCACCGGCAACGCCCTTGCTATTCTCGCCGACCCCGACACTCTCCTGCAGACCATATATGACGACAGCGGCAACGGTAGCGGCGGCGATGACGACGACGATAACAACAATGGGTGTAGGCTGGACGCCGTCGCCTTCGACGAGGCTTCGGGCAAGATCGCCGCGTCCGCCGGTGCTGCTGTGAGGATCTATCGCCCTATACCTACTATTGGTGCTATAGGGGCTGCTGAGGGGGAGCTTAAGGTCAGTTTGGTTGGTTGGGTAGTAGGCTGGACTGTCTGGAGCACCTGAAGAAGAAGGAAGGAAATAAAATCAAAAGGGGGTGACCGGACGGTTGTCATATGAACACTCATGGCATAGGCCGTGACTAACTCGATTTATATACACACAGTGGGCCCTCCAAACAACCTTCGAGATCGACGACGATGAGGACGACGATAATGACGCCTCCACACCCGCGACGCTCTCATGGGGCAGCTCCGAAGAGCTTCTGGTCGGCCGCGGCTCCCTGCGGCTCTACGACACGGCCACGACGGCGACGGCGACAGCGCCGCCGTCGTGCCACTGGCGGCAGCGACTGGCGAGCCCGGTCAAGTGCGCGCGGCTCTCGCAAGACTCGGCGTACATCGCGTCGGTAGGCTACCGCGACCGCCTGGTCAAGGTGTGGCGGCGCCTCAACTTCGGCTTCGAGGAGGTCCGCTTCGAGTTCGGGTACCTGCCGCACCCGCGCGCCGTCGCCGCCCTCCAGTGGCGCCAGCCCCTGCACCCGGCCCAGTCCACCCCCGAGAATATCCTCTACACCTTCGCCGCCGACCGCGTCGCCCGCGTCTGGACCACCGGCGCCCCCGAGGGCCATGGCCACCGCGGCTTCGGCTGCCAGAACCTGAGGCTCTGGGGCCAGCTGGACCTCGTCGCTGCCATCCGCGATGTCCCTTCGGGGGCTGGGCAACAACAACAACCGCGGCATCAGCAGAAGCAGAAACGGAAAGCGGGGGATAAGGTTGGTGGTGGTAATAATGGTGACGCTGATGATGATGGCCTGCGGTGGGCTTTCATAATCAGCCAGCGCGACCTCGCCCATGCGACCGAGAGGGCTATACAGGAACGCGGTGGGGAGGCGGGTCAGCTGCAGAAGGACGACGTTGCCCTGCAGTACCTCATATCCATCGCAAATCGGGACGCGGAGATCTGCGTCGTTCTCGATGGCCGGGGCAGCATGTCGGCGTGGGCGCTCGAGAACGTGAGTGCCAAAACCAAGGGGAGGCAGGGGACCAACATCGACAACGTCGCCTTCGTCCGGTCGAAGGATTTTGAGTTCCTCGCCGATCCCCCAAATACATCGACAACATCATCATCACCATCATCGCCGCCGCCGCCACCTCCACACGTCGAGATCCTGAACTACTGCAACCGGACCGCCGGCAACTTGCACCTACTGATCCACCGCTTCGACACCGGCACCATCGACCTGTTCGAGGGCAGCATCGCTGACCTGCTAGACCCGACCTTCGTCCGGACAGGCCGCCTTGCGCCCCGCGCCACCTGGTCCGGCCATTCCGCCGCCGTTAAGAAGATCGTGCGCAACTTCAGCGGCCACGCCATCGTCTCGCGCACCCAGCAGGGCGGCGAGAGCATCGTCTGGAAGCATGCCACGCCGCACACGCTTGCGCACCCCCACCCTCACACAACCGCTCCGAATGCGCCGAACGCGTCACCGAGCGCACCGCAAAAGCCGCGGCCGCGTTCGCGATCATCGGAGCTGCTACTCAGTCCGAAGCTTATCCCCGAGAAGCGTCATATCCACCGCATCGCCTTGATCAGGGGCGGCAGCTTTGTCGTGTTCCTGCACCACGAGAGTATCGCCATCTGGGATTGCCGCCCGCCGGTGCCGATACTGATGGCCGAGCACCCGTACGGCCTGCCCGGCAAACCTCTCTGTATCCTCGTGCTACCTCGCTTGGATAAATACGATGTATCAGTCGCACACATTGCGACCATCACGTCGGAACGGAGGGGTGTCGTGTGGGAAATCCATCTCCCATTGGAACAGCATTCATCTAACTCACACCAGCAGGATGCAGCTACATCTACCACTACTAATAATCAGGTCAACGGCCACCACAACGAGGACGTCCCTCCCCCGCCCGTTCTCGAAGAATTTTGCACCTTCACCCTCGACGACGCCGCCGAGGACCTCGCCTACGTCCTGCCCGTCGATCCCGCGGGCGCCCCTCCGGTGATCTCGTCAGGGTTCCTCGACGTGTTCGCACGCGACGTCGCCGTGTCATACACGCGCTCGGGCCGTGTCGAGTTCTGGACGGCGCGGCTCGACCCGCAGCGCCGCCGCGTCGAGTGGCTCCCGACCGCCGCCGCCGAGACGGGCATCCCCGAGCCGGCGCTCGTCAGCGGCAGTCTCGCCAAGAAGGCCGCCCTCGTCAACCGCGACCGCTCCGGCGTCTCCATCTGGGACGTCCGCGGCGCCCGGCTCGAGTACTACGCCCACGAGGGGCGGGAGATGGACCGCGAGGCTCTCGACCTGGACTTGAGCCTGGCGGAGTTGGGAGATCGGAGGGAAGATGCTGCCACCACCGCCACCGCTACCGCCAAGAATACCGCACCTTCTGCCTTCACTACCTCGACCTCCGCTTCGGCCCCCGTCCAGGACCTCGACTGGACCTCGACGCCCGATTCGCAGTCTATCCTCGCCGTCGGCTACCCGTACCGCGTCGTGCTGCTGTCGGAGCTGCGCTTCGACTACCTCAACCGCGGCCCCGCCTGGGCTCCCGTCCGCGAGATCAACATCCGCGAGCTGACCCCGCACCCCATCGGCGATTCGGCCTGGCTCGGCAACGGCCACCTCGTTGTCGGCGCCGGGAACCAGTTCTTCGTGTACGACCGCCGCTTCGTCGCCCCCGCTTCTTTGTCGAGGAACCGCCGCCAGGTCGAAGCCAACCGTAACCGCAACCGCAACCGCAGTAAGCGCGGCAATAGTGTTGCTGGTAGCGGCGGTAGTGGCGCGACGATGAGAGATCTATTCGACGTTGTCCAGAGGCTCAACGGGCCCTTGCCCGTGTTTCACCCCCAGTTCCTGAGCCAGTGCATCCTGGCGGCTAAGAACGCCGCCGTCAAGCGCGTGCTGATGGCGCTATACCGCGCGCTCAAGTTCCATGTCGAGGGCGACGAGGTGGATGACTATCTGGGCCTGGACTTGGCGGTGTTCTATGGCGGTGGGGATAAGGTGAGCCTTCCTTTGACTTGCTTTTCTTCCTTTCGCCCCCTCTTCTTCTTAATTCGGCACCGTGCTACAATCCTTTTGTCCAAGAAGGGGACGATATGGGCACCGTACTAACCAAAGTTATCAAAACTTGCCTAGATATCAACGACAAGAACGAACGGAAACAACAACAGCAACAGCAAAAGCAAAAGCAAAGGCTCACGGGGTATCATCTCGTTCGACGACGCGCTAAACAGCGGTAATGATAATCCGGGAGGCGACGATGATGATGACGGATACGAGGGCGCGTTCTCCGAGGACATCGCCGCGAGCATCTGCGAGAAGCTGCAGACCGTGGCGCTGCCGCAGCTCTCGGCGCACGAGCAGATCCAGCTCGTCGACATCGTCGAGTGCGCGGGCGTCGTCGAGCGGCAGCGCCGCTCCATGGACGAGAACGGCGCCCGCTTCATGCTCTTCTTCCGCCAGCACGCGCTGCTGAAGCACAAGGCCGGGCGCGGAGGAGGGGGAGGTGGTGCTGGTGGAGAAGGAGGGGGAGAGAAAACCCAGAGCCTGTCCTGGCGCGAGATCACCTGGGCCTTCCACTCCGAAAGCCAGGACGTCCTGGCCGACTTCGTAGCGAAGCAGTACCATGGCAGCATGCTGTGGGAGAACGCGCGCGAGAGCGGCGTGTTCATGTGGCTGGCCGATGCTAGTGCTGTGGTTCGTGTCTCTCTTTTCACTTTTATATCCCCTTCTCTCTTATATGACCATGAAAGAAAAAAGAGTTGTGGTTAGGCAAGACGGCGCTGACATTTTACCCGCATATATAGAAGGCGCAGTTCGAGATCATCGCGCGCAACGAGTACACCAAGAGCGAGCTCAAGAACCCCGTCGACTGCAGCCTCTTCTATCTGGCGCTGCGCAAGAAGGCCGTCCTCCAGGGCCTGTGGCGCATGGCCACCTGGAACAAGGAGCGGGTCGCCACGCAGCGGCTACTGGCCAACAACTTCGACGACCCCAAGTGGAAGACCACGGCGCTGAAGAACGCGTACGCGCTGCTGAGCAAGCGGCGGTTCGGTATGTTCATCTTTCTTTCGCTCTAATGATTGTCATGGCCGCTCTCTTTTCTGAGACTATATCGAACAAGTTGCGGCAATGCAAAGAAGGTTACTAACCTCTCGTTCTTTTTTCCCAGCATATGCCGCCGCTTTCTTCCTCCTTGCCGATCACCTCCAGGACGCCGTCAACGTCTGCCTCAACCAGATCCGAGATCTGCAGCTGGCCATCGCCATCGCGCGCGTCTACGGTGGCGACAGCGGGCCCGTCCTCAAGAGGCTGCTCGAGGAAGAGGTCCTGGCCATCGCGGCCCAGGAGGGGAACCGCTGGCTTGCGTCGTGGGCCTTCTGGATGCTGGGGCGGAGGGACTTCGCCCTGAGGGCGTTGATTGTGAGTCTCCCTCTTTAATTGACCTTTCGCTTCCACTCTCCTCACATTTTCATCTACAACGCCACTTTGCGTTCTCATACTCGTGACGAAAAGCCTGCAGCTATCGAAGTAAACCAGCTAACCAAATGATCTACTCTAGACACCGGTGTATACGCTCCTGGAAACGCCTCTCACCCCGGACCCCAAGTCGAAGCTCTTCCTCACGGATGACCCGGCTCTCGTGGTCCTCTACGCGCAGCTGCGGAACAAAACGCTGCAGACGCTCCACGGTGCCTCCAAGCTCACGCCGCGCACCGAGTGGGAGTTCGTCCTCCACAACGCGAGGTTGTACGATCGCATGGGGTGCGATCTGCTGGGTCTCGATCTTGGTAGGTTTCCATTCAAGCTTTCTTATCCTGTTCATGTTCAAACTATATACGATCATGACTATATCCTATATATATATATATAACACGAAATGGCCAATTTTTTGCATTCGTCCTAACGCTTTACAGTCCGCAACTGGGAGTTCCTCATCCAGCAGCCGCCGCAGCGCAACGCCCCGTTCGGCGGCGACAGAAACGACGAAGAAAACAACAGCATCGTCGACCCCCGCAAGCTGCTGCGCCGCGGCAGTAGCCTCGTCATCGCGGACATGCCCATGTCGCCAATGCACGCCAAACACGACAACACCGGGAAAACGGGGATGGGAGGCGGCGGCGGCGCAGCTGCAGCGGCTAAACCCCCGCCTACGGTCTTCGAGGAGCCGGACGCCAGCTCCCTGCTCGATAGTTTCGGGTTCTGAGGGGAGGGGGTTCGTGTATGGGCGGATAATAAGCGCGCGATGCCGAGACGCGGTGATAAAACACATCAAGTCGGTAGTTTCAGGTTCGTGGATGAACCTAATCCAAGTTTTATACGGTACCAGCTAGTTACCTACTAGACTCAGGGCGAGGCAATGGGTGCGAGCCGGTGGACGGGGATAGAAGGGAGAAGACAAAATAGCATGGCGTGGCATGGCATGGTTGGCTTGTCAGGCCATTCGTCTCGTGTAGCATAGGTGTTCATGGGGTTGGTTGGCAGGCCTGTTGTGTTGGCTGGGTGTATTAGGCGTACCTAACTAAAGTATGTACAGTATCTATATAATGCATACATATGTACGTGAGGTGAGAGTCTCGCCCTATGGAAAACGTCCCGGGCGCTGTTCTTGGAAAGAATAGTGTGGTATCCATTGCTCGCAGATTTGGGAGTTCGCTAACAGGTAGTAAGTATGTGGTTGGACATTTTGAGCCTTCATCGTCAACCAGGGTCTTGTTTTGCGTCTTGCTCTGTGAAAGTCCGAGAATCAAACTCGATGTCGGCTTGACTTATATACCTAAGACTTATAGCTGTAGCCATGTTTTTCTTATCATCTTGCAACTATGCTATATACGTAGCTATGTAAATAGACAATTCAAGTTTCCTGAGACTACTTACTCTCCATTAACTCTCCGAATGAGTCCAGCTTAATATCAGACGCCGTGGAAACAAGACTGAGAATAGCCAATTATCAGGGGCGTAATATACCTTACCCAAGTACCCAAGTACCTAAGTAGATAATGCGGAGATGCCGAGATAAGTACGACATGGCTTACTTGAAGCAGCTTAGTACCAGTACTAAGAGGCTAAAAGCCCCGCCGTCCCGTCAGCCGTCGTCTCTATTATCTCCGAGACCGCCAATTAGATTCCCGACAATACATAACCTAATACATAAACCCCTATAGCCATGTCATCGAGGACATAAGTACCTACTGTAGGTAGTGATAGCTTCCCTTACAACTACTTAGTTCAACCCTACTTAGTTGAACGCAAGAGAAGCTTGCTGCTTGCTGCTTGCTACATACACTCCTTCCCCTCGTATACCTAGGTATATGGGAGCTTTACATGTGCATGACGCGTTCAGATTGATATTCCGTCGCGATGGCTCCCGATAGAGGAAGAGAAGATGCGGACACCGACGCCGCAGACCATCCGAACCCGGCGCGTCCCGTCAACAGCAGCAACGATGCCGAGGGGCCACCCGCCATCAAGGTCCTCCCCGAGGGCCGCCACTTCACGGCGCGCGGCGTGGCCGTCGGGCTGCTGATCGGGCTGGTCATCTGCTTCTCGAACATGTACTTCGGGCTGCAGACGGGGTGGATCAGCATGATGACGATGCCGGCCAGCCTGATGGGGTTCGGCATCTTCCGCCTGCTGGCGCGCCACCTCGACTCGCCCTTCTCGCCCGTCGAGAACGTGCTGGTCCAGTCCGTCGCCGGCGGCATGGCCATCGTGCCCCTCGGCTGCGGCTTCGTCGGCGTCATCCCCGCCATGGAGGACCTGCTCCGCCCCGAGGAGCAAGGGCCCCTCCGCTTCTCCATGTGGCAGCTCATCGTCTGGTCCCTCGGCCTCTGCTACTTCGGCGTCGTCTTCGCCGTGCCCCTGCGCCGCCAGGTCATCATCCGCGAGCAGCTCAAGTTCCCCAGCGGCTTCAGCACTGCCGTCCTGATCGGCGTGCTTCATGGCAAGGGGCAGGCCCAGACCGCTGATGGTGGCGGCACGCTGGACCCCTCAAAGGCTGCTACGTTCGGCAGCCTGGCGCTGGAGAACCGCCCGCTCGTGGCGTCGCGGGATATCGACGGCGAGGATGCCCGTGTAGACCCGGTCGAAGGCCCTCACCATGCCGAGGCCGAGCAGAAGTACAACTGGAGTAGGAATATCCGGATACTGCTGATCACTTTCGGAATCTCGGGTGTCTACACGATCTGCACGTTCTTCCTGCCTATACTACGTAATCTACCGATTTTCGGCACCGTGGCCGCGGAGACTTGGCTCTGGACTCTGAACCCCAGTCTGGCCTATGTCGGCCAGGGCATCATCATGGGCCCTTCTACAACCATTCACATGCTCTTGGGCGCTATCGTCGGGTGGGGCATCTTGTCGCCACTGGCGAAGCACCAAGGCTGGGCGCCGGGCCCGATCGACGACTGGGAAACCGGCAGCAAGGGTTGGATCGTTTGGACTTCCTTGGCTATCATGCTTGCCGACGCTATAGTCAGCCTAGGCATCATTGCGTTCGGAGCTGCCGCTCAGTATTTTCCTTTGCTATATGCTTCCCTCAAGCAGCAGTACCACCATAGCAGTCTCCGTGGTCTACTGAGTCGCCGTGCGAGCGGATACACAGCTATCGCCCAGAGCGAGGATGCGGACTCGCGACCTACTACCGCAAACCGGGACTCGACATCGAGCGCCGCTGGAGATGTGGGTCTACTGCCAAGTCCCGTGTTCGAGCAGCATGGCCAGCAATCCCTTCGGGCCTGGGACCACGACGACGCGCCGCCCGAGCAGCTCGTCGGCAGCAAGACCGTGGGGATCGGCCTCGTCCTGTCGATCCTGTTCTGCATCGCGAGCATCCGCCTCACCTTCGGCGACCTGGTGCCGCTGTACGCGACGGTGCTCGCGGTGCTGATGGCGCTCGTGCTGAGCATCATGGGGGTGCGGGCGCTGGGCGAGACGGACCTGAACCCGGTGTCGGGCATCAGCAAGCTGGCGCAGCTCTTCTTCGCGCTCGTGGTGCCGCAGTCGCACCCGTCCAGCGTGCTGATCAACCTGGTGGCGGGCGCGGTGTCCGAGGCGGGCGCCATGCAGGCGGGCGACCTGATGCAGGACCTCAAGACGGGCCACCTGCTGGGCGCGGCGCCCCGCGCCCAGTTCTGGGGCCAGGTCGTCGGCGCCACCGCCGGCGCCGTCGTCAGCGCCTTCATCTACCGCCTCTACACCGCCGTCTACGACGTCCCCGGCGGCCTCTTCCAGGTCCCCACCGCCTTCGTCTGGATCTTCACCGCCCGCCTCGTCACCGGCGAGGGCCTGCCCCCGCGCGCCCGCGAGTTCGCCCTCGCCGCCGCCGCCCTCTTCGCCGCCTCCACCTTCGTCCGCGCCAGGGCCGGCCCGGCCGCCCGCCCCTGGCTCCCCTACGTCCCCGGCGGCATCGCCGTCGCCGTCGGCATGTACAACGTCCCCTCCTTCACGCTGGCGCGCACCGCCGGCGGCCTCGCGAACTGGTACTGGAGGGTGCGTCTTGGCAGGGAGGATACGCCGCTGATTGTGCTAGCTTCGGTGAGTTTTCTTTCCGAGCATTCGTTCCCCCGCCCTTTTGCGCCCGGTTCTTGACTTGTATCGGACGCTATCATGACTAATACATATGGGATGTAGGGTTTCATCCTCGGGGAAGGCTTTTTGAGTATCGTGAATTTGATCCTGCAGAGCGCGCGGGTGCCCCATCTGTAGGATTGAACGGGACGGGTTTGGATAGGCCTGCTCTGCTTGTATGGCTAGATCATATGGCCCTCGAAGTCCAGAAGCTATAATATGTACCTAGTTTTCAATCAATTATGTTACATGGAACCCTGCTTATGAAGTGAAGGTCTGCACTCATTCCTGATTACCTATTTCACTAACTACCTAGGTACATGTGTGCTCAGGCTGCATACAATCCTCATACTCTGTATGGAGAGAATCGTTTAGAACCTGGTTGATTAAGGCAGCCAATCACGGTCACTTACATGAAAAGGCCTCGCCAAGATACGTGCGGGGTGAAGCTTCAGTTTCCTTAGAGGCCTCCTTCATTACTCCCTACATAGGATCGTTCTGTCTCCTGTTTTCTTCCTTCTCGTTGCTAACTCGACCCAGGCTCGCAATACTTCCGAAATGACGACCTTTCAGTATCCGTCATTGGATGCGGGAAAGCCTGGGATGCCCATCAGGTTGTTATATCTACAACCTGGGAAATTCTCGGATCCGATCTATATCATACTCGACAATGCACAGATTCCTATCGGTGACAAAAACAACAGATACCACCTAGCAGTGCCGTCGGCTCAACCCTGCTACGAAGCGCTGTCCTATGCGTGGGGGTTAGAGGAAAACCTAAAGCCGATCTTGGTCCTTGATACCGCCGACAACGCCAACACAATAGCGGTTACAGAAAACCTGGACATTGCCTTGAGGCATCTCCGACAATCAGCGGGAAGCCGAACTCTGTGGGTAGATGCGGTCTGCATCAACCAGAAGGATTTCGAAGAACGAAAGCAACAGGTCGACATGATGGGAAATGTGTATGCGAGGACGACACAAGTTGTAGTTTGGTTAGGCCCCGAAGAGGACGACAGCAACCATGCTATGGGACTGCTCCGATATATAGGGGAAAGAGCTGAGGCAAACATCTTCGACAAGACGTTACGGCTAACTGATTTAGGACGCGACGAACCGAGTTTGACAGATAGGAATGTACCTCTCCCTTATGGTGAAGAAGAACATCGTTCATTGGGTCACCTCCTCACTCGACCATGGTTCAAGCGCCTGTGGGTTCGCCAGGAGGTAAGTCAGAAACACCTATTCCCCAATGCGGTGCTTCTTACTGTCTCTGTTACCTACAATCCTCTGGGGTCTAATTTGTCCCTGGTTATGTAGGTCGCCATGTCTGCTTCCGCTACCATTCATTGTGGTTTAACCAGTATTGGCTGGAAGACCTTTTTGAATGCGGTGGCTGTCATTTGCTTGAAACCTTTACGTACCAATGTTCATTCGATGCAAGAAGGCCGTAATTTGGCACGTAATATCGTCATGAGGGAGCACAGGTACTACCATACCGAACAGCTTAGATATCAGTGCAAACACCTTCTATGTGGTAACAAACTGGATTATATCTACTCTATCCTGAACCTACTCCACCCACAGGACCCTTGCCGTCATATAACGCCAGACTATTCCATAGAGCCCAGCAAACTGTTCACAGATGTCTGCCGTCGATTGGTGGCAGATTCTTATAGTACAAACTTTCTGGGAAGTTGCGAACTTTCGTCCATCTCGCTTCCAAATCTGCCTACTTGGGTGCCCGACTGGTCGCGACCGACACACGTCCATTGGCCAGTACGGAGTCAGTGGAGTGCATGTGGCTGGATATCGGCAACAGCAAAGCATGTTTCTATCGGCAATAAAGTTCTACGCGTAGCTGGAATCCAGGCTGCGGAAGTTCAACGAGTTTGTCATTTTGATAATGAGGAACACCTTGCTGAATTCCCAGATATCATGGAAGCGGTCGGTCGGCTATACGGGGAAAGGCCTACAGACACTCTGGGTAAGCCGTACCTTGGGGGCGGAACACCGCTTGATGCGTGTCTGCGGGCGCTCGCTATGAATGCCTTTGACGATCGTGTTTTTCCAATTGACGAGTCTAAATCGAACTTGGCCCTAGTCAAGAGCGAGCTACTTTCAGCCTGGAAGGAAGATGGGTCGTGGAATCGGGGTGACCCCTGTTTTCGAGGATCAACCACCGACTACGATGACTATAGAAGATCTGTCAGAGATGCCACTGTCGGTAGAAGTTACTTCTGCTCACCCGAAGGCTACATCGGGCTTGCACCCTATGGTACCCGTTGCGGCGACGTCATCTGTGTGGTGCTAGGATGCCGGACTCCAATCGTACTCCGGCGCGCGCCAGTTGATGAGATTCAATGGGAGGTTGTGGGCGGTTGCTATGTTCATGGACTCATGCAAGGCGAAGCTATCTACGGAAAGAATTGGCCGAGCCATTATTGGGCGGTCGAGAACCGGCCCAACCACTTATCCAGAGACGTGCTTGGATCGCTTATTGACAATTATACATTCGCTATGCTAGACACACACACCCAAACGATGAATTCAAACCCTGACGAGTTGTTGGCTCAGATGGGAATTTGCCCAACACGATACGAGAGGACACCACACATACTCGAAGTTGCACCCGAGGTCTTGCGAAAAGCTGGAGTTAGGCTGCAGGACTTCGACTTGGTATGAGAGACTCAACATAGCCTGCGGATCAACAAGGATAGTTTGGGTGTGCAGGGCCATCAGATATGGAACTGGCTGTCAAGATACGTGAGTGAGAAAGGGTTGGAGGGTGGGAGTATACGGAATTTCATCAGCTGGGGACTCTTTTCATTTCAAGTATAGATGTATACAATGTATCATAACACCAATGTCTACGATAATCCTGTTTTCCTATAGTTTTCCTATATACATAGCTCAAAGCACGTCCAGGCGTTGACGGCATCATACCTACTAAGTAAGTAGGTATCAATGAAGATAACACGGTGTAACCCAGCACATACTGCGTCCAGGGATAATGATGATGTAGGAGCAGAGGAAGAGAACTTCTGAACGCGACTTCCGCCGTTCAGCCTTATTCCTTATTACTTGCTTACATAGCAGCTAGGAGCTCTTGCCAGACTTAGCCAGACCCGCTCATCCCTAACTCAGAGTCTCAGCCCTCGGCTAATTAGTAAAGAGAATATGTAATTGCCTTGGTACCCCTCAACCCCTCTCCAGCCCCCTCTTCATCACCGCTGCCCCGCCATTACTTAAAGCAAGCCCTGGGCAACGCGGGGTTTACACTGAGCCTCTTTGCAATTAAAGTTGTGCACTGAGGCTTCATTCAGTATCGATCGATCGCAATCTACACGGGATTCAAGTTGACCAAAGTAAAAATGCTTCTCAACGAAAGCCATACCGATGTCCAGGTCACGGTGGACGGGAAGGAGAGTTCCATGAGTAAGCGAACACCTGGGCACGATGTCCCCTAGATAGTCTGCAACAGCCACAGCCCGGATCCGGTCTAGGCTAGGTAACGAACTACTGTAACTAACTGGGCTGACTAGGACTCTTCGTCTTCCATCCCACCATCTCGCAGTATCCGAAAGCGTAAGGCTGCACGGCTAGCATCGCCTCTCTTGTTCTGGTGGGACAAGGTAAGGCTGACTTAGACATATAGGCGCTTTCCGGGTGTTGTCCTGTTCAGTGAAATCTACCAAGGTACATACCCCACGAATCGACGTTACAAGAACAATAATAAGAATAGAAGTGAGCTAAGCGATCGATAGTGACGGGTCCGGTGGCCCGATTCGCTCGCCAAATCGCCGGCCAGGGGTATATCGTTGCTGCGCCCTCGTCTTACCATGACTTTATTGGACCAGAGGCGCTTGCCTATGATGGCCCGGGGACTGATCAAGGCAACGAGTTGAAGATAAAGAAGGTATACGAGACTGATATAATCATACCAACTGTCCCCCGTGATACGTGCATAGCTAACAGTATACTGGTAATAATAGACGCTGCAATCCTACGATGCGGACTCTCGCAAGGCTGTCGACTATCTCCTCAGCCTCCCTACATGCACCGGGCTGATCGGCACATCTGGCATGTGTCTCGGTGGCCACCTTTCTCTCCGTGCTAGCGTAAGTTTACCCATACCGTTGTTCACTTCGCAGTAAATCAGAATGCCGGCTGAAGAGAAATTCATTCCTAACAGCTGGATCCCCGCATCTCCGCCTGCGTATCATTCTTCGCGACCGACGTCCACAGCCGCACGCTCGGGCCGTACTCCGCGGCCGACACGTCGGTCGAGGGGCCGGCGGGCAGCACCCACACGATCGACCGGTTGGGCGAGATTCAGGGTGAGGTAGCCATGATCTTCGGGCTGAAAGACACCCACGTTCCCGATGCCGGGCGGGACCTGGTCCGGCAGAAGCTGCGGGCTGCGGGCACCGTCTTCAGCTTCTACGAGTTCGCCTGGGCCCAGCACGCCTTCATCCGCGACGAGCTCAGCAAGGGCCGCTACGACCCCGCCGTCACCAAGATCTGCTTCGAGGTCCTGCTCGAGCTGTTCGGCCGCACGCTCAAGACGGACCTGGGTCCCCGCGACGCGACGCCGGAGAAGATCGAGCATGTGTGCTAGGGAGGTTTTTGCCATGATAGTGACAGTGACACAGTAGGTACATAGTTAGGTGGTAGTCGAGGCCTCTGCGACGAAGAGTTGACACAGGCAAGCAATTCGTAAATCGTTGCTCAGCAAAAATAACTCCCAGTTGTTCATACCTGAATAATACGTTTAGCTGTAGCAATAATCAACAGTCCTTCCAAATAAGCAATATCAATATGTGATATTCGAATTGAGTAAAAGTTTTCAAAAACTCATATCTGAGCAAGTATGAGATCTGACAGCAGAACGTATCTATTCGCTTCCATCAGGCATATTGACCAAATTCTCACAACGTACGATGATGACAGCATGAAGTGCGCCTCACCATGCTACCATGCTAGAAACTCGGCCTTTTGGGTTCGGATGGAAAGTGGAAGATTTCCAAAGACAACCTATACATAGTAGGGAAAGGCATGCACTGGTTGTAGTGCGTGTCGCTGGTAGCAACCAACCGAGGGCAACCCCACCAGCCCACATGTATTGTACGGGGGTACGTGGTACGTACATGCCCAGGTGCCATGCCTTACAAGCACCCACTGCCAGTCTGCCACCCAGTCGCTGGCAGTCGGCCAGTAAACCCTTGCAAGCCAAGCTTTTCAGGCTCCGCTGAATGAGATCAGGGCCTTGAGGGCGGCTGTGGGTTTCTGCTGTGGGCTCTGAGATGGTCGTAAGGCTATGCCAAATGAGGCGTAGCGGGGTAGACTAGATACCAAAACGGGCAAATTGCTCTTTCCATAGCTGACTCTCGAGTTCGGTAGCCGTGCTCATAGAATTGCCCCTCATCGTCATAGGTCATAGATACTCACGGTAGAAAATCTGCTGGGTTCGACGAGAACGAGATGGAAAGCTGCTAAAAGATGCTACGTACCGGCCATAACGGCCCAATTAGACTGATAGAACCGTGAAGAACAGGGAGCAAACGTAATGCCACACAAACCAGAAGCTAGTAGCGAAGTATCGCACTTTCGAGGGGTTTCTCGCCCCTGATTGGATGATTCTGGAAGCTGCTGGCTCAGATCGAAGCCGCATTCCAAAACGTTCCGTCCTTTTCCAAAAATAGTGGGGCACAGCTTCACTGCCTATTATAAGGTACCCAAGGCCTGCGTTCTCTACCTCTCCCACTTCCCACAACACACAACAACAAACATACAAATACCATCCATCTTCTTCCCCAAGAAACGTGCAGAGTTTTCTTCTCACATTTCTTCTTCAACGCACATACTCTTGAGATACCCCATTCCATCTACAATTCCACACACATCCTCTATCCAACAACTGCTTTCCACTACCTAATCCTTCAACATGGCACCTGCCGTCGGCATAGATCTCGGCACCACGTACTCGTGCGTGGGTGTCTACAGAGATGACCGGATTGAGATTATCGCCAATGACCAGGGCAACCGGACCACACCCTCCTTCGTTGCCTTCACCGATACCGAGCGTCTGATCGGTGATGCCGCGAAGAACCAGGTCGCGATGAACCCCCACAACACCGTCTTCGACGCTAAGCGTCTGATCGGCCGGAAGTTCCAGGACTCTGAGGTCCAGGCCGATATGAAGCACTTCCCCTTCAAGATCGTTGAGAAGAACAGCAAGCCTATCATCGAGGTCGAGTTCAAGGGTGAGACCAAGCAGTTCACCCCCGAGGAGATTTCCTCCATGGTCCTCACCAAGATGCGTGAGACTGCCGAGGCCTACCTCGGTGGCACCGTCAACAACGCCGTTGTCACTGTGCCCGCCTACTTCAACGACTCCCAGCGCCAGGCTACCAAGGATGCCGGTCTGATTGCTGGCCTCAATGTCCTGCGTATCATCAACGAGCCCACTGCTGCCGCCATCGCCTACGGTCTTGATAAGAAGGTCGAGGGCGAGCGCAACGTCCTGATCTTCGATCTGGGTGGTGGCACATTCGATGTCTCTCTCCTGACCATTGAGGAGGGCATCTTCGAGGTCAAGTCCACTGCTGGTGACACTCACTTGGGTGGTGAAGACTTCGACAACCGTCTTGTCAACCATTTCGTTCTGGAGTTCAAGCGCAAGCATCGCAAGGTATGTAATTCATTTCCCTCTATCACTCTATCTTATTTGCTTGTTTACTAACATCTTTTTAGGATCTGAGTGGCAACGCCCGTGCTATGCGCCGGCTCCGAACCGCTTGCGAGCGTGCCAAGAGAACTCTGTCCTCTTCGGCCCAGACCTCGGTCGAGATTGACTCGCTTTTCGAGGGTGTCGATTTCTACACTTCGATCACTCGTGCTCGTTTCGAGGAGCTTTGCCAGGATCTTTTCCGATCCACCCTTCAGCCTGTCGACCGTGTCTTGGCTGATGCTAAGATCGACAAGGCTCAGGTCCACGAGGTTGTCCTCGTTGGTGGATCTACCCGTATCCCCCGTATCCAGAAGCTCATCACCGACTACTTCAACGGAAAGGAGCCCAACAAGTCCATCAACCCCGACGAGGCTGTTGCCTACGGTGCCGCTGTCCAGGCTGCTATTCTGTCTGGCGACACCAGCTCCAAGTCCACCAACGAGATCCTGCTTCTCGATGTCGCGCCTCTGTCCCTCGGTATCGAGACCGCTGGTGGTATGATGACCAAGCTCATTCCCCGCAACACCACCATCCCCACCAAGAAGTCCGAGGTCTTCTCCACTTTCTCCGACAACCAGCCTGGTGTGCTCATTCAGGTCTACGAGGGTGAGCGTCAACGCACCAAGGACAACAATCTGCTCGGCAAGTTCGAGCTTACTGGTATCCCCCCCGCGCCCCGCGGTGTTCCTCAGATCGAGGTTACCTTCGACCTTGATGCCAATGGTATCATGAACGTCTCGGCTGTTGAGAAGGGTACCGGCAAGTCCAACAAGATTGTCATTACGAACGACAAGGGTCGCCTGTCCAAGGAGGAGATCGAGCGCATGCTTTCGGAGGCCGAGAAGTACAAGGATGAGGACGAGAAGGAGGGCCAGCGTGTCGCTGCCAAGAACGGCCTCGAGTCGTACGCTTACTCGCTGCGCAACACCCTCTCCGACCCCAAGGTTGACGAGAAGCTTGATGCTGCCGACAAGGAGAAGCTCAAGACGGAGATCGACCAGGTTGTCGCTTGGCTCGACGAGAGCCAGCAGGCTACCCGCGAGGAGTACGAGGAGCACCAGAAGGAGCTCGAGGGTATCGCCAACCCTATCATGATGAAGTTCTACGGTAGTGCTGGCGGTCCTGGTGGCATGCCTGGCATGCCCGGCGGCGCTGGTGGCTTCCCAGGCGCTGGCGGCGCTCCCGGCGGTGCTCCTGGCGCCGGTGGAGATGACGGCCCCACCGTTGAGGAGGTTGACTAAATCATCAACACCTCCCTTTTCTCGTCATCATCATAATGGTCTTCATCATGGTCTTGATTTCTTCTGGCGTTTTCCTCGTTGCCTTGCTTTGAACTGGCAACTGAGTGGAGGTTCGGGTTCGGGATTGCACTAGATTTCCCCAGTAATGACGGTCCTGGTACAAAAGTTGAGGTTTTTTACGATTGCATGGATGTACTTTAGGAAGGGAACTCATCCCACGAAGTAATGAGAACTATTCTATAACTACGTTCTGTGTTTCACGTGCATGCTGTGACTTGTGATTACTTTTTATGACCTATTGAATCTTGTAAAAATATGGCCATGACCATCTTGCCAGCTCAATCTGACGGCGTATCAAAATATCGAAACCCGAACAATGTCGGGTATCGCCAGCCACCCATTGGGAAAACCCTGACATCGATGGCTACCTACAACCTTAGCACGATGGAAATGATACCTTCAAAGGGTTTACTAAGGGGACGGGCAAAGAAGAGATCGATCGGGACACATGCTGCGACTTGTTTGACTCGGTTGGCAATTCAATCTCCGATACAATTGACCGTATCCATCAATGCAGTTGAAGAATCACTAACAGGGACCGACTCGAAGATTGACGGCTAGAGGAAACAATTAACCGACGTCGACCTGAAGTCTGATTATGATGGTTTTAGGATTTGTTATTTGCACGATAGTCCGTTGATATACCTAAGGCATATGCACATAGCAACAGTATCAACCTCCTGCTGCACCTCAGGCGCCAACTGTCCCCGTAATTGGAAGCTATCTCGAAATCTGTCACGGGTAGTTCTGGCGTCGCTGTAAGCGCGGTAAGTATGGTGGGTGCTACTGGTAAAGCCGTAACCGAAGCTTGTTTTGCCTTTGAGACCTCTTCCTCTCGTCGCAGAAGCTCGCGACTGTAGATGTGCGTAGGTGGGCTCTGAAGCACCCCTGCTTTTCCTGGCGGCACTGCCCGAGGGTGTATTGATGGGATGGAGGTTGTGGATGGTGATAGATGTGTACATAGGTGGACGGACTGCTTCATAAATAACAACCTTATCTTTGGCTGATGATCAATGTTCTTTGATCAAGGTGAAAGGGTTCTGTTCTCTTACTATGTCTACAAGTATGATTGCGTATAGCCAGCCTGGAGGCCGAGAGTTTGGTCTCGAGTACCTATCAGAAGAGTACCTAGAGACTGAATAGGGCCCATTACCCCCTGGCTCTAATTATGAAAAGCACCGAAGACTACCTAATTACCTAAGTAGACCCCTATCAAGCCGGATGTATCCTATCGTCATGATCGTCAATCATCGTTAGTATCGTCTGTCGTTCTCTTGAGTCGTTGCCAGCTTAACTTGATGGCATATCGAACATCAAATGCTTAAGTTCAAAATTAAGGCAAGCACGTCCTGCATGGAACCGAAAAAAATCTAGTGATTAAGTTCGTGGGAGATTTCTCGAAACCCGACTCGAGTTAAACATCTTAGAACGTAACAATTGATATGTCCAGCCAAATAAAGTACAAGTCAATCCATTTGAGCAGGGACTTTAGCAGCTATGTGATCTACACTCTCCTACTACGCCATTACATATTTACATCACACTGTACCGATCAATCTCAATCCCAATCGAATCAAGTCAAGCCGAACCCAATTCGAACACCAACCAAGGCATCACCATCAAGCGCCCTCGCCCGCGCCCGCGCCCTCGCCCTCGCCCTCCTGGTCCGCCCTGGCCAGCGCCTCCTGCACGCGCCGCCGCCTCTCGATCTGGGCGGCGTACCACTCCTCGTCGGAGACGTCGGACGGCAGCTCGGGGTAGGGCTGGCGGAAGGCGACGCCGGGGGGCACGGGCTCGGTGCGGGCCTCCCAGACGTCGGTGCTGGCGGGGCGGCCGGGGGTGCGGTACTTGCGGATCTCCTTCTGGCGGTGGTAGTCGCGGATGGCGGCGCGCTTGAGGGCGCCGCCGTACGTGCGCGTCCGCATGCAGAACCAGAAGTCCTCCCACGCCTCGCTGCACGACCGCGCCGTCCCGTACCGGTACACGCTCGTCCACTGGCCCCCCATCGAGTTGCAGTGGTGCGCGAAGTCGAACGCCGACGCGCACGACATCGACGTCGGGAGCAGCGACTCCGAGAGCGCGTCTAGCCGGCCGTCGTCTTCGTCTGAGGGGGTGTCTGATTGTTGTTGTTGCGCTGTTGATGATGATGATGATGATGATGATGATGATGATGATGATGATGATTGTGGTGTTGTTGTTCCAACGGACGCGCTCCAGGATCCCCAGGATCCCCAGGACGGGAAGTAGGAAGAGGAGGATGAGCTGGTGGACCTTTGCTGCTGCTGCTCTGATGTGGGTGTGGGTTTCGCTGGCTCGGCGGCGGCGGAAGGCTTGCCGCCACCAACTTCCTGCTGGAGTTGGAATAGGAATTTGGCAATTTCGTAATCGGGGTGGTCCTTCAGGTCATCTATCTTTTGTTTCGTCGTTTTCGTCGTTGTCGTCGTCGCCGTCGAGGTTTCTTTCGCTGGCGCTTGTTGTGGTGTTGGAGTTTGGCTTGCGTTGTCCTGGCTGGGACCCTTCGCGGAGGGCTCCTCCGGCGTTGATGATGACCACATCCAGCCCATGTCGGTCACTGATGTTGGGGGCTTTCAGGTAAGAAGACCTGGTTACGTATGAAGGTTACAGCACTGAACAGATGCCCTATTTTGTAATAGATCGAAGGGTTGAAGAAAGCGACGAGGAAATGTATACGAGTCAATGTCTGTGAACCGAGGCCAGTGGGAGGACGAGCGGGGGGGTTATATATCGTAGGCATGCGCCGCGGGGTTCAGGTTCGGTGTTCAGGTTCGGTGTTCAGGTTCGGTGTTCAGGGCGTCTCGCGATCAATGCGTGTCTGGGTGTCGGTTCAGGCCAATTGAATGTTGCGCTGCGCTGCCCGTCTTGGAGTCGATAATCCAAGGAT
Organism: Diatrype stigma; assembly: GCA_022225965.2. Taxonomy (NCBI): domain Eukaryota; kingdom Fungi; phylum Ascomycota; class Sordariomycetes; order Xylariales; family Diatrypaceae; genus Diatrype; species Diatrype stigma. Next base: position 250,234 of record JAKJXP020000039.1, on the reverse strand, counting down.
GTTCTTTCCTTCTTGGGAATCGCAAATATCAACCTGGTGGACCGGCTGGAGACAGATGGGGGGAAATCGAGAGGTTGACAGTACTTGGGTATTCTCTTAGGTTCAGTATGATTCCAGCACGCGTTGCAGGTGGTTACATCCGTATTCTACTCCAGTTGGCGAGTGGCTCGCTATGGTACAGCTCTGTCGTCGTCAGCATTGGCGTGCGCAAGTGAAGCTTTCTTTCTGAGATTCTGAGATCATGACTTCCGGGTTGTGGCTTGGAAAAATTGGTGTGGCTTTGCTACTCAACTACCTAACCAGCTGTGGCTTCGCTGGAGGGGTTCCTGAGGTCCACTAGGTCGGGTATGCCCCTCTGCCCCTCCGCCCCTCCGCCCCTCCTCTTCTCTGGCCCCTCTTAAAAGGACCTTCATAGAAAATGCGTGATTAGGTACGCAAGTGTATCGGAATCGCTGCGACTATGCAACTACAGCGTAGACTCCATGTAGATATGCAATATTTCATCTCGGGCATCACCTGGATTCCAGGTAGATCAGCCCACATCGTCAGGTTTAGTGAGACCCAATGACCTCATTAGCACTTTGAGCCGTAAGTTACCAGGCTATTGGGAGCTTGTTCAATCAATCGCGGAGCACGTTGGTAGCTGTTCCTTGATATCAACCTTGGAAGCTTTCTAAGGTTCTTACGGTATACATGGCACCTAGCTTATTACTGCTGACAGCTATAAGATCGTCAGACCAGGTCGAAATGAGACAGTCATAGCTGCGTGACAACACGACCTATGCCACTACCACAGCATCAGAAAAGGCAGGGAATCGCAGGTGGTGATTTGACAGCCAGGGGACCATGATTTCGAGGCAACTTCTCTGTCCGCAGGGACTGAGAGCTTCGATACACCCTAGGACACACAGGACTCTTCATAATTCACGTCGTGTCCTTCCCGTAAGTGTCACGAGGACCACACCCCACAGCCAGTTATCAGGGAATCACACTAGAAACGGCCGAGCTGACAAGGACACAGACTACATATCTACTATCATCAAGATTGGCAACGAGAGCTTTGCAGAGCACTGCTGCTACTGCTAATGCTACGGCCGCAAGCAGCGACCAAGAAGGCCACATCGATGCCGCTGCTAATGAGTCTATACTATGGCTCGACAACTTATTTCCTCTGAAGCTATCGGGTTTACTACGGGCACCATGGCGAGACCCCGAGAAAGACATAGCCGGGTTGATGAAGCGGTTCGAGAACTCGAGCTTGGGGGCCTTGGATCCTATCAACATGGTCAAACGCGCCTTGCCGGACGACAAGATACCCGTCAAGGTTACTGAGATTATACCTAGACTCAAGGACGGTGGCGCGTTTGTGAAATTCTCACATCCTTCAAATATCCCCGCTAAAGAGGTCGAGGAAAAGGTAGCCACGCTTCTCAGAGAGAGGCCAATCAAGCCCATCTTCAGCCCCTTCCGGGGAGTTCAGGCTGGCTTGGTTCAAGGCATTCCCTGGCTAGAAGACCTCCACAGATATCCGTATGGTCGAGTACGAATCGAATTCGTCCCGAAAAACCCTGGCGAGGAGGCCGTCGAGTTATCCCAGGAAACCCTATACAGCCTGTTCCGTCGATACGGTAAGATTGCCGAGATTCAATCACAGCCATGGGACTCCAAGGTTCTCCCAAAATTCGCCTACGTCGATTTTGGCTTCGTTAGGGATGCCATCATGGCTCGTAACTGCCTGCACGGTTTCGTCGTCCCTGAAGAGCTTGGTGGCGGTAAACTCGGTACCAAGCTTCGCATGTCGTATGAGCAACGAGCCAAGCAACATCGCATCTGGGAGTGGATCTCAAGTCATCCACGAATCGTAATCCCCGTATTAGTAGCACTGCTTACAGGACTGACTGTCATCGTCTTCGACCCCATTCGATCCTTCTTTGTCAAAATCCATATCACCGGCAAGCTTCGTTGGAATAATAGCAGATTAGTTAGGTGGCTGCGCAAGCAGACATCCGATATATTATCCTTCCGTCGGGAGAAGGCCGAAGAGGCTGGACTAACCACTATTTGGACCCATCGCAAAGACCTTATCGACCAGATTCAAAAATGGCTCATGGAGACGGCCGAGACGTTCATAGTCGTGCAAGGCCCCAGGGGTTCCGGGAAGAAGGAACTTGTGTTGGAGCAGGCACTCAAGGACCGCCGAAACGTGCTCGTGATAGATTGCAAGCCGATAGTGGAAGCCAGGGGCGATTCGTCGACCATCAAGCAGATGGGAACTGCTGTTGGCTATCGACCTATCTTCTCTTGGGCCAACAGCATAAGCAGCATGGTCGATCTCGCCGTACAGGGTACCACCGGTGTCAAGGCTGGATTCTCTGAAACGCTGGAAGCCCAGCTGCAGAAGATCCTTGCGACGACGGCCGGTGCTCTGACAGAAATAGGTCTGGCTGACCGACGCAAGACTGACTCGGACTTCTCGCTGCCACCAGATGCTTATCTCGAAACACATCCAGAGAAGCGTCCGGTGGTCGTTATCGATAACTTTCTACATAAGAACGATGACAAGACGATCGTGTACGACAAAATTGCCGAATGGGCTGCCGCTCTTGTTCAGTCCAACGTAGCCCACGTCGTATTCTTAACTAACGACTCTTCCTATTCCAAATCGCTATCCAAGTCCCTCCCGGATCGTGTATTCCGGCAAACCGCCCTTGGCGATCTGTCTCCAGATGTCGCAAAGCGCTTCGTCTTGAGCCACATTCAGAACGACCCCGACACAGAAACCACGGACGACTCGGATTCGGATTCGACCTCTGAGGAGAAGAAGAAGAAGACGCCTGCCAACCAGCTCGTGCAGCTCTCGGAGCTCGACGCGTGCATCGGCACCCTAGGCGGCCGCCTGACGGACCTCGAGTTCCTGGCGCGGCGCCTCAAGGCCGGGCAGACGCCGCGGGAGGCCGTGGAGGAGATCACGGAGCAGTCGGCCTCGGAGATCCTCAAGATGTTCCTGCTGCCGGGCAAGACGACGCCCGACGGCCCCGGCGACCGCAAGTGGACGGTCGAGCAGGCCTGGTACCTGGTCAAGGCGCTCGCCGAGCAGGACAGCCTGCGGTACCACGAGGTGCTGCTGTCGGACACGTTCAAGTCCTCGCTGAAGGCGCCCGACGCCGAGGCGGCGCTCGACGGCCTGGCCGGCGGCGAGCTGATCAGCGTCACGACGGCGCACGGGCGGCCCCGCGCCATCGCCCCCGGGCGGCCCGTCTACGCCGCCGCCTTCCGCGCCCTGCGCGCCGACCCCGTGCTGGCCGCTAAGCTCGACACGGCCGTCCTGACCGAGCTCGCCAAGATCGAGGCCGCCACCATCGAGAAGGCCGAGAACGAGCTCGCCACCCTGGCCACCCTGCCCCGCCAGCCCGCCCAGATGGCCGGCCGCGTCAACTACCTCCTCGCCAAGCTCGAGGCCAGCCAGCGCAAGGTCGAGAAGTACGAGGCGGAGATGGCGACGCGGAAGGCTGTGCTGGCGAAGGAGGATTAGATGGGCTATCGGTGCGTATCAGAGGGGAGGGGATAAGGCGGTAGGAAGTCAGCGATCACAGGTATTAAAAAAAAGGCATGCTACGGAACGGAACATCATAATGGTGGCCAAGGCAAAAGGTGAAAAGGGTCTTGTATTGGCCCAATCCCAAAATATCAGGTAGATATACATTAGTTGGTTGCTGCATATACACAGGGTTCCATAACGTTATATACATGTACGTGCACACACGATGCACACGAACCTGGATCGCAGGCAAGGCGCATAGACAGATACCCTTCTCACTCCTACTTTTGTGCCATCGATATGCCGGTTCAGATTCGCATCTGTACCGTAGTCCGCTACTGCCCCGACTTGCAGCCATCCTCCCACTTATTGTGACAAAGCACGTCGGGCCCCGATAAGCTGCAAGCAATGGGCCCTTCCGCGTCAGGGCAATTGCACGTGCCGCTCGTGCATGTCATAGGTTCATTGGGGTCCCATGCATCCGAGTAGCATTTGCCATCGGACCCGCATACCCCGTCTAGACTTGGGACGCCGCCGGGGTGTTCGGCGGCCGTATGGGTGATGCTTGCCGCAAAAGCAGTCAGGACGACGGCCATGTATTTCATGATGGCGAGTTTTGGGGGTAGATAGATAGGTAGATGATGGCGTTCAGATTAGCTCGCGAGATGGATGAAGATGCGGCAATGGTGTGTGCAATAGATCAGGAGGCGGTGCGAACGACTACTACCGGGCCTACTGGGGGGAATGGCCAGAGCGGTCACGATAGAAGGGCAACAGAGGCGTGTTGTTAGGATGCAGTAAAGAGTTGTATCGTATAGGACGCAACATGCAGCAGAGGCGTTTCTATCTATCTATCTAAAAGGGGCGAGCTGCTGAAGCTTTATACCAAGGAAAAAGGGGCTAGCTAGCTCATGCTCATCACCATCGCTCTGCGCCGTTCTGCGCCGCTTGGCCGCAGTAGGGGGTTAGACGTGCTAAGTATAGCACACCGAACGGGGTCTTGTCTGAGCTCGCGGGCTCGTTATAGAATGGAGCTGCGTTAATACAGAGCGGGTTAGGTGTGTATTAATTACACACACCGACGATCATCCACTATCCCTAACGGCTATCGGTGGCTGCGAATGGTAAAATTACTTAGGAGTGGGAATCCCAAATTCGAGTTAAAAATAATGAAAAGGGCTAGGTATACTAAACGCTGGTGTCCTCCCACGAGCAGGTAATAGTGGTGTTATACCTGTTACTATCTATCTGCAGCATCGATGGCCACGGACCCCTAGCAAAAAGTTGTAGGAGGTTATGGTTGCAGGCAAGTAAGTATTACCCAGATAGCCAGTTCGAAGGAATCGTGCTGCATACAGAAGCGCTGTCTGGCAAAAGCATGCGGCCTCACTCTGGAACCCTGCGACCAGGCCAACTTAAGCCCAAGATCAAGATGTGAATGCCTAGCTCCAAACGAAGCGCGTCACCCTTGCACTTCTTCTCCACGTCACGCCTGGTCAAAGGGAAAAGCACGAAGCTTGCGAGCAGAGCAAGCAGCGAATCCACGACCCCCTGCCATGTCCTAGGGGACGGTCCAATCCTACTCGCCCAGAGAAGCTGGTGCTCCAGCCTCTTGTCCGTGACGGCGGTGTCGTTGCTTGCCACCGCGGCCGCGATCCCCGGCGCGACCTTGACCGCGTAGGGGAAGTGCTTCGATCCGCTTGCAGAGGTCGGGCTTTGCCTTCTGCTCTTCGAGGAATGTCGGCGTGATGCAATTGTGGGCGAAGACGCATTGCACGACACAGGTCGACTTCGGGCCAGAGCAGCGCACGGCTTCGAGCCACATCGTGCCTGCTAGGGGACAGGTCAGCAATGACTAGGTCTGAGCCTCAAAGCTTAACTCATGGTGAAGAGGCGTACCTGAGTATGCAAGATACCCCGGTACTTGTATTTGTGCCATCTTTTGCCAATCTTTATAACACTGCTTAGGTCGGGTATAGGCTTGAAACATAGTTGTTTGCCATGCAACGCTCAAAGACCCGAGGCTCAAGGGCGAGCAGAAAGCCGCGTTACGCAGGCGTACCGCCAGGGACGCAATACAGCCAGCCGAGCGGGAATTTGGGGCTGTGAGTTTAGGATCGAATGAGCCTATTGCGGCTGTCAGAAAGATGGTTTTGCGGACGAGATCTAGGAGACGGGGGCGAGGTAAACGCATATGTTGGAAGCGATCCCCATATCACCAGGCACGGCATTGATGATTATTGTCTTTCGTGACTGCTAACAATATGAAACCATCATATGTCATGGCAGATGATGGGAAGATCCAGTACATACTCTGCCCTGAACGGGGAATTTGCTCTTCGACATGGTTATCAAGTAATCGCTTATAGTGTGATGCCTACATGTGTTTCAAAGACACACAACCAGTCTTAGCACTTAATAAGATGCCTCATTCACGGCTTAGGAGACGATGATCCAGAGACGAGAAGAACAAGGGGATAATGGACAGGGCGCGAGACTTGTTATAGAGAAAGTGATAACTTTAACTACAACCTACCATTAGGCAAGCCTATATATACATGATCAATGTATGTGGTTAGCCCAGAGCCTGCCTGCAATGTAACCACACGATTGAAGTTAACCGCCAAGCCGCGCCAACATGCAATATGTAGGGTTACAGTCGCATCACCGATGACCTCCATGTACTTATGTACTCACCTGCTTACATATATAAGGATACTGGTGGGTCTGTTGGTTATGCTTGCGACTGGCACATTAGCCGTATGTGGTTTGTGTTCCTATCAGTCTACTATGTATATATCACCCCTGAGAGCCTTACCCAGTGCTCCTAATCCAAGACCACCTGACCACATGTACTGCAATGAACCGGGCGAAAAATAAGTACGAACACAGACAAGAACACATATATGAAGCAAACAAGACCCAAGGCCAGTAAATTGAAGAGGGGGTTAGAGCCATAGATGACCAGACAGACGCCTCGAGACTTAAGTCTACGGTACCTAGTCCGGAACAATAAACCCCTTCTCCCCAAGAAACTCCCAAACCAGCTTATACACATATTTATCTGCCTGCCTGCCCGCCCGTCGATCTATCCGCATGGTTATATGACAACTGCAAGCTGAACATGAAGGATGGTAGTATCCCACTCGTTTTCGCCCCCTACCTCAGCAAGTAGCCGACCACCACCAACGCCGCGGACCAGGACAATATAGATAAGATATAATATTGAAAGAAACTCCGAAGCCACCCAGCCAGACACCTGGTATCGTGATGACAACGATGAAAATGACCATGAACTCAATCATCAGATACGTACGCGTACGTACGATGCATATAGGTACATACACCCAACCCCCTTTCGTCGTATGCGAAGGCTAGGTGGAGAGGTATGGAGGCGGAGACAGTGTGAGTGTGCAAGTGTGTCCCATGAATCCGTTCTTCCTCGCCCAAAGGTCCAGTCGGCTGGACTAGTCGATTAATCTGACAAAGGGTTTTTCTCCATCTCCCCCAGCCAACTTCGCCTTTTCTCCCCCTATTTTCCGAGTCTTGGAATGGGAGAACCCAATAAGTGAACAAAAAGAAGCGTTGCGGTGCTTTTTCTGAACATGCCCCTAGAATCAGCTAGGGGCTTTCAAAGACCAAAGGTATCTAGACACGCAAGCACGCACATCATCTTGGAGTTGGTATATCGCCTCGCCTCGCCTTGCCTCACTGCGCCTGCCCTCCGCCCTTTCTCCTTCGCCTTATCCTCAGAAAAACCCCGGCAATCAGCAGCAGTGAAGTGAAATAGTAAGAACGGGTTTGATTCTATCAGTCTTGCGCCTCTGGCTGCCAGTGGACCTCGCACCCTTGAGCGAAGAAGAGCCTGGCCGTCTTGTCGCCCTCGTTTTTGATCTCATAACGATTTCCTAGTGGGATGTCAGCAAGAATTCTCTACTCCCATTTCATGCGGATAAAATGAGCAAAGGGAGCGGGGATGGTACACACCTCTAGGAACGAACCACATGCCGCCCTTGGTGATGCGGAAGGTATTGACGTCGGCGATAGTCACAGTCACACTGCCGGTGTGGACGAAGAAGACCATCTGCATCTTGCGGGAGTTCTTGGGGTGCTTCTCGGAGCCGGGGGGTAGATCGACGACGCCGGCGCCGAAAAAGGGCAGCGTCAGGGTCTTGGCGAACTTGAAGGTGGCGTCCTTGATGTCCCGCAGGTTGATGGCCGCCGACGAGATGGCCAGCTCCTCCTCTACCACCTGGATCCGGTCCTCGTCCTCCGGCGGCGCATCCTGGTACTCCGGGTACCAGTAGAAGCACTCGCCCACGACCCGCCCCGGGTCGTCTTCCCACTCGTCCGGCGCCTCGTTCGGGTCTTCGGCGGCGGCGGCGGCGGAGGAGCGGCGGCCGCCTTTGGGACGGCCGGACGGCCGACCGCGCCCTTTCTTCGCCTTCAGTTGCGGCTCCGCTTCTTCGGCTCGAACGATGCCCTTGACTTTGTTGAAGACAAAATGGTTACGTTTGTCTCCATATACTTCCTCGGGGTCGTCGTCAAACTCGTAGTGCTCGCCTTTCCAGAATTCTAACGGCTTGACGGAGATTCTGCCGGAGCGCGTGGTCCTTGCACTGTCCGTCCCTTCTCGCCGCATGCTCACTAGTCCTCGCGCTCTCGGTAGAGGCGGACCACGCTGCACAACAGGCGAATCGACACCAACACCAGATGACTTTCGCTTGCGTCCCGGCTTTCCTTTCTGTGCTGGTGGTGGTGCTGCTGTCGCTTTCGCTTTTGACTTTACCTTCAACGCGGCAGCGGAGGCAGCCTTGCTCGATGCCTTTTCGGTTCGTTGACGTTTCGGCTCTCTATCTTCGGGGACTTCATCGGCATTACCTAAGGAACCTCGTTCCGACCGTCTCCTCTTAGGCGACGAAGAAGCTGCTTCCTCTTGCGGTGCGTTCTTTGCTGGTCGACCTCGCTTTTTCTTGGAAGCTTCGTCTTTGACTTGTTCGGTTACGGGCGGCTGCGATTGTACTTTCTTGGCGGGCGGTTCTTTCGGTTTGCGCCCTCGGCGCGCTGCTGGTTGAGGCTGTACTTCCTCCGTCTCTTCCTCTTCTATTTGCTCATTCGCATCCTCCTCTTCCTCCTCTTCCTCTGCTTCGGGTTCGACTTGGTCTGGCTCTGATTGGTCTACATCGTCATCGCCCATGTCGAGCACTTGCATAGGTTCTTCGTTGCCCTCCTCCGAACCCTCCTCATCCTCATCCTCATCATCAGCCGGAGCCGGTTGTTTTCGCTTCCCCCGAGGAACAGCTTGGTCTTCACCATCGTCTTCGCCGTCGTCGCCGGATTCCTCGCTATGATTAGAGCGCCCATTGGGTTTGCCATTGGGGGCCCTTGAGCCATTAAGTCGCGAATTCCCATTAGTAGCAGGCTTCAGTTGCGGTTGATCTTTGGAGAAGTCTAGTCTACGCTTGACTGGTTGTGGGGAGCTGTGTTGGGGCGCCTCGACGATCGATCCTCGCGTGGGTGATGAAGTCGGACCAAGATGCGGGTTGCGGCGTGCTGGAGACTTTAAGTTCGTCTTGACAGGAGATCTAGCGCGCGGCAGCGAAGGCCTGTTCTTGCGCTCCTGAAGCTTTCGAATGGTGGCTGGTCCCATTTCGGAACCTTGATTTTTGGACAAGTTAGCGACCTGCGACGAACAATCACGCAAGGAGCAGGTGTGACACCGTACCATCGTCCAAGTCCATATCTTGTTCGTCTGAGTCTTCCGGGGTTCCGCGATCGTATCCATTGGCACCATTCGCCTCCTTTTCAGGGGAAGAGAATATGTTGGGATCCTCGAAGCCATACTCGTCGCGCTCGCCGTTATCCGGTAATGTGACACCCGTTTTCCTGGGCAAAAGATCAGAAACCGTCAAGCAAGTCGCAATCAAGGACCATTTTCTAGTTATACCTTCCTACCTTGCCTAACTCGTAGACATGTTCGTTTTGCGACTGGGTGGCGCGCCGCTGGGACGCCTGCGACGGACGCGGTGGCGGCATGCTGGTGTTTGATGCAAGAGCGAAAAGCAAAGCGAGTCCCCGACCGTGTCTCGCCTAGTTTGCTGACAATATTCGAGTCTGTTCGGCGTGTGTCGTCGAGCGAGCGGAGAAGAAAATTAGTCGATCTTGAGACGAGTTGACGCGTGTTGATGAGACGGTGATGGGTGGAAGTGGGGAAAAGTCAACAATCGTTAAGGTTGATGTTTACTGGATGATTACTGGAGACTTGGGCAACCATCGGGATTCCAGGATGCCAGCGTTCAGGGCTCAGGGCTCAGGGCCCCTGTAATCCCCAAGAATTGTGGGCCTTGGAAGGTTTAATTGAGACGCGCTGCAGGTGCCTTCCAAACGCGTCTCCTTAGACCAAGAAATTCGCCTAGATATTGCCTGGATATTGCCTTATGTTGCCTGGATATTCTCGATTTCGCTTTTTAATACAGAGAAATCCTGGAACAATCCAACTAACTCTTGTCCCTTACTTATAAACCAGAACCCTTTGTAATTTTCTTTGGGAAAGGTCAATTGGCTCTTTATACCTACTTTCGTTCTGAGCTCTAGTTGCATCGCCCTTAGCTCAATTAACCGAGGTGCTTGTTCACTCACATATACCTTGGGTATACTCCCTCGAGGCTACAACTCTCTGCCTTTAACTCGGCATTCAAGGCCTCAACTCAACCAGACACCCAAGAAGGGAAACGAGGCCAGCAGAAGACAAACAGCAAAAATGGAAGACACAACCATAGAAGACGCGCCACCCAACATCGACCTCGAGACGCCCCCCTCGTTAGGTTCAGACTCCGCCTTTTACGTCCCGCCATCGGTCGACCGCGCCGCCACTCTCGCCGGGGAGTCGCACGAGTACTTCTCGCCCGTACCAGCCGCACTCCTCCCCCCATCACCCGGCGGCGATGGCAGCGGTAACGGCAGTGCCGGGGTGCCGTGCATCCTCGGCGTCGACGAGGCGGGGCGCGGCCCCGTCCTGGGTCCCATGGTGTACGGGGTGTTCTACCTGCCGGCGGAGCTGTCGACGCCGCTGCTGAAGGAGAAGCACCACTTCGACGACAGCAAGGTCCTGACGCCGGCGGTGCGCACGCAGCTGATGCGGGAGCTGTGCACGCCCCCGTCCCCATCCCCCTCTACCTCCCAACCCCAACCGCACCTCCACACGCACACGGGCTTCGCCACCGCCTCCCTCTCCGCGCGGTCGATCTCGTCGGGGATGCTGCGGCCCGCGGCGCAGAGCGCGTACAACCTGAACGCGCAGGCGCTGGACGCGACGGCGTCGCTGATCCGCGGGGTGCTGGCGCGGGGCGTCGCCGTGCGCGAGGTCTACGTCGACACGGTGGGCCCCCCCGCCGCGCACCAGGCCCGGCTGGAGCGGCTGTTCCCCACCTGCCGGTTCACCGTCACCAAGAAGGCCGACTCCCTCTTCCCCTGCGTCAGCGCCGCCAGCGTCTGCGCCAAGGTCACGCGCGACGCCGCCCTCGAGGTCCTGTACGAGGGGCGGCGGGCCGCCATCGCGCGCGCCGCCGCTAGGATGGCCGAGGCGGCTGGGGTGGTGGGGTCGGAGAGTGGCCGGGAGAAGGTAGGGGGGAAGAGGAAGAGGGGGGATGGAGAGACGGAAGGAGGAGAGGGGGAAGGGCAAAAAGCGGAAAAGGAGAAAGAAGCAGAAACAGAAGAAGAAGAGCCAACCTGGGGCTCGGGCTACCCCTCGGACGCGCGCTGCACCGCCTGGCTGCGGCGGAACATGCACCCGGTGTTCGGGTGGGGGCCGGAGTGCCGGTTCAGCTGGGGCACGGCCAAGGACATGATCGAGGCCGGGGGCGGCAAGGGCGGCGTGCGGGTGGAGTGGCCGGTGGCCGACGAGGAGGGCGACGAGAGCCACCGGGTCACGGATTTCTTCGCCGCCGCTTCGGACGAGAAGGACGGGAGCGGTGCTGCTGCTGACGAGCTGGGCAGTTGGTTCGGGACGCCTGTCGAGGCGTTTTGATCTGGTGTATATGTAATATGCTGGTGTATTGTTACGGCGTAGTGTGAAAGAAGAAAGGGAAAGGAGAAAGGCACAAACGAACCTTCCGTTGGCCTCCCAAGTATAACGGCGTCACATTAGAACGGCGTTTAGGAATATGGATTAGGCATCATTGGCTTAAGGGCAGGTTCTAAAAGATTCGAACTTGCTATATAACACTTCAACTACTGACTTGCTTGTGTATTCTCTTCGTATTGTGATAGATTGATATATCTGTTATGAGAGTTGTCTAGTAGCGGCCTAGCTAAGTATGACTGTAGGTAAGTACGTAGGTTTGTAAGTATATATCGTATTGATGTGCTATGTCTGTTGTCTAGTATATTCAGTTCCGACGCCTAGAAGAAGCTTGACAAAGTAAAAAACCATTTCACACCCACTGCATCCCACTACCCCGTGATTCCACGCCCACCAACATCGAACAGCGCCGTCACCAGTTGTTTGCTTGTCGCCTTTTCTTTGCCTTTTCCCCTTTCCTGAACAGAGATTAATAACTTGGACTTTTTGTTCCCCTTTGCTTGCGGCTATCTATACCATATACCATATACCGACAGAACAATACACTACCTCCATGCTATAGCTGAAAGGCAATGCATCCATCCACAACAGCTCAACACGACACACTACAACACAACGCTTGCTAGAGCTACCTCAATCAACAACCATCGGCCCGCACCACAACGGCATTACTCAGATGTCATCGTCATCGGCAGACGCCCTCTTGCCGCGGCTGTCCAATGTATCCATACTGATATCGGTACCCTGGCGGCGGGCCCCATTGGTGGCAGACACGCCGATGGCCTGTCGGGCCGTCTCGTTGCTCTCGAGGAAGTCGCGCAGCTTCGCCTTGCCGATGTCGACGCCCTGGCCCCAGGCCGCGGTGCCCATCTGCATCATCGGACCCAGCAGGTTCAAGTTGTAGGCGATGTACGTCGCGCCGGCCAGGAGAATGAGGAGCAGGAAGAGGATCGGGTTTCGCAGGACTTCAGAATGAAGGCTGGTTAGTAGACTGCAGTGGTTGTTACACTAGGAAGCAGGAAAGGAGGGGACTCACCAGTAATGATCTCATTCCAGCCCAGCGCGAGCAGGATGCCGTAGAAGTACAGGGGGATCTGGGCGACGCCGCCGATGGCACTGCGCTTGGCCTCGACGTAGACGCCGTCGGCGGTCTTCTTGAAGCGGACGACGAGGTCCTGGCGCTTGCCCTCGGCCAGGACCGTCATCTCCTCCTCGAGGCTGCGACCGTCGTCGCCCTCGTCGACGCCCCCGATGGGCGCCAGGTCTTCCTCGTCCTCGGGCTCGGCGGCGGTGGGCTGGCGGCCTATGAAACCGGGGAGGTCGGGCGGGGCGAACGTCTCCGACAGCCGGAACCGAGACAGCAGTGGGATCAGCGTCAGCGTCGACTCGCGCGCCCGCGTGTACACGCCCTCAATGTCGTCCGTCGGCCGCCAGATCCGCGGCACCCCGGCCTCGTCGTACCGGAACTTGTCCTCGAAGTTCTCCCTAAGCTTCAGGAGGATGTTGCCCTCCATCACCTCCTCCTCGATCTTCTCCCGTAGCGCCACCCAGCTCTTGCGCCGCAACCGCCACAGTCCCACCTCGACCTCGTCCGGGCTGGCTTCGAAGCTCTTCGCTCTCTCGGCGAAGCGCCCTTCGGCCTCCTGAACGATCGTGGTGAACACGTTCCAGACCCGGTCCCAAAGATCTCTTTCTGTGGGGAGCTTGGCACCGTCTTCTGGGGCACCCGATCCTCCCCTGCCCGACCCAAGCTTGTTGAACTCCAGCCCAATAGAATCCCCGAGTCGCGATTTCACCCAGCGTTCGACTCGTGTAGCCAGTCGTCGCATCTCATCCTTGCGCAAGCGGGAGCTAACCTCATCGAGTTCTTTCTCGAAGAGCACATATTGCGATGTGAAGTTAGACCACGGTACGTCGTCAATGTACAGACTCTTGGCCTCGTTCTCGAATGACTCTAGAGAGCTTCTCTTCGCCTTCTCTACAATTTCGGCGAATTCGTAAGCGGCCCCCGACTTCTGCCCTGCCTTGACAGCACCAGATACGGCATCGCTGAATGTGGTCACACCCGACTTGTGAGCAGCAGTCAGATGACCTTGATAAAGTGCCTTGAGCCGTTGGTCGATCTTTGTCTCTAGGTCGCTTCGCTTTCTCTTGTATACCCCCTTATGGTATCGGCTAGCATTGACCTCGAAGGCCTTGATACACTTGGTTCTGGCCGAGCTTCCAGTGGCACCAAGATCTGGCAAAACAACAGCCTTCCCACTGCGGGTGGATTCCGCATGCTTTTCTTCCAGTGGGGTAATAACTTCGTCGAAAGAGATCAAAACCTCTCTCGAAATCTCGTCACAGCGGAACTGCGCGAGAAGCTCCTGCTGCGTAGGCAGATCTAAGTCTTTGTTGCTGACAATCTGCTCCCAGATACCCTCGGCATAGACGGAAAAGCCATCAGCTGGGATCCTCCGGTGGTACTCAGGTAGGAAAACACCGCCAGCAAGCTCTTGCTCGCCATGCTCTCCCTGTTCCTTGGACCTTTGGGATCCAGCGACGAACCTCTTCCCCAATGCCTGTGCCTCGGCCGTGAACTTCTCGGGTTGCAAGATCTTATGTGGTAGAGCAGCAAAAGCGAAATCGAAGTTGTCTTCTATGCGCGAGTTTTCTAGCCCCTGAGGCTTCGATATCGATGACCAGATTTTGGTCAGGTCCTGCACTAGCGTATTTCGGAGGTTGGAAAGAGGAGTGTGGCCGATATGATCACGAATGACGAAGAAAAGTAATGATCTTGGAGCGGACCTGGGACAACGGGTGTTAGCAAGAACGACATGAGGGGACCGGATATTTCAAGTAGACCTACTGTTTGTCTTTCTGGAATAGTTGGAGGTTGACCTCAAAGACGGTCTTGAGCAGACCCATATTAGCTCCTTGATATAGACCTACTTGGTGTTCCCATATGTTCACTATGAGAACCTCGCTGGTAGCCAATGCAAAGAGGGCGCTCTTCCTTTCGAAATCCTGGTCTTCCCCACGTTCACGGCCATCGGTACCCTCGACGTCCATGACGAGGATGTTGTCGGCCATGGAGGGTCGCTTATTCTTAGACATCCATATTCCCTTTGTCGTTTGACGTCGCTCGGTCTCGGACATTACACTGAACTCAGTGCCGAAGAGACTGTTCAGCAGAGTAGACTTTCCCGTCGACTGAGAACCGAAGACAGATATGAGATGATAGTTGAATCCAGCATCGACGATGTCGGTCGCTTGAAGATAGCTGTTAATGTTGGGACTGTAAGACATGCAGCATTAGCGACTGGGCCGGAGGTAGAGGCCGTTAGGTGAGGTCAGGTCGTTGAGCCTGGCCAACACAAGACCGAGGGAGAGGGAGAATTGTACCTGAACTGCTTTTCCTCATCGATGACTTGGACGCCATGGCTATACTCAGCTGAGTTCGGCGCATCGCCGACCGAAGCAAAGTGGCTGTTCCCGTTCATGATGACGGATCTGGTGGTAGTATTGGAAGGGGAAGGGTTGAGGAAGAGAGGAAAGGGGAAAGGGGAAAGGGGAAAGGGGAAACAAAAGACTCCTTCTTGCTGGACTTCAGAAAATCGACATAAGAATTGCCATCGCCAGTGCAGTAATTATGACTTGGGAGTGCGCGCAACGCAAGCGAAGGTCCAATGGTTCAGCAACAAGTGGACGTAGACAGTGGATGTGGACAGTCTGCAGTCTGGCCTGGTAGTGGACGAGGAGTTAAGGGACAGACAGACAATAGCTAAGTAAGTAGGTGGTGACTAGCTGCTACTGCTTGTGGGAAGCTTGATGGTATGTCTGTATGTCGGTATGTCTGTATGTCTGTATGTCTGTATGTAGGTAGCTGGAAGTATGTAGGTATGTATGTAGGTAGGTAGGAGGGTAGGTGGTCACTATGGATTGTGTCCACGGCAGCCACGGGTGTACTAGAACGATGACACCAAGAGACCAATAGGCTATAGCACCAACAGTCATCCACCCCTTGTTACCTGTAACTATTAGAATACCCTGTATTAGACTACTGGTAAAGCTTCCGAGAGCCTTTGTTACCAGTTTCGAGAGACCTCAGTAACTATCGTGTAGGAGGTACAATAGGCCAGTTTCATTACTTGAGTTATCGTAAGTATGTCGTTAGTCGAAGTACCAGCCAACCTTGGAAGATATCTGGATTGTATGTACATACTACCTATGGACCCTACCTATGTATGTACCCGGATATCTCGCTTGATCCTTGGTGAGGAACAGGGGTAAAGTAACAACAAGTGGCTCCAGAGTCCAGATGTCCTCATCCACAGCCAGCCGACCCGTTAAAGTCAGAGGTGTCCAGTGCCACTGTCACATGCATGGACTGCCCCATTGCCAGGTGGCTACCTAGGCCTACCAATGAATGATGTCAGCATTGGATGCCAGCAAGCCTACCCTGCCTACCTACTTCATAGTTACTTGTTGCAAGTTGTTGGCCATTTGGTGCATTCACCCAAGTCACCCATCCTGTGTCTTGCCTTAAAGTGCTTGTCCTTTGTCTCATGTCTCACCCAGTTGGACTGACATACTCGGGCTGCAGGCCGCAGCCAAAGAATGAGGGAGAATCCGAAGATGTTTCAAAACCACATGCACCTGCATGCAGATTTGCATAGACAGCGCTCTTATACTAAGGTAGCTTTAGGGCTCGTCACATTGGTGCGAGGTTTGGACGTCGTTCCACCAAGACCAATTACATATGACCAAGGACCCAGACAGCAATGCCAGTACCTAGGTAGTCATGTTCGCTAGCAGCAGCAGCATTGAAGAGTAAGAAAGCTTTGGGTATCTACATCTCCATCCATAATTACACAAGTGCATATAACTATAGTACTCACTTTATTCTTTCCTCGCGAATCGGGCCAGCGCCGGACCCAGATTAGCCTGCTTCTCCTCGTGCTGCTTGTCTCTCTTCTCTTGCCGCTCCTTCCAGATCTCCTCTGCCTTGAGCTTCTTCTCGTCGACCACGTTCCTCTTGCGCTGCTTCCTCAGATACTTGCTCAGGGCGCTGTTCTTCCCGCGGGCCTTGTTCCTGATCTCAGTCTCGATATCTACCGGCTTAGCATCAAGATCCTTCTCGGCTTTGCGCTGACTCTCCGACCGCAAGTCGAGGTTGCCGATGAAGTTAGGATCCAGCGCAATCATCTCCGGTTGCAGCTTGTTCAAGAGCGACTTGACTTCCGTCTCTTGTCTCTGCTTAATCGTTTCGAATGGATTGACTTCGAGCGCGTCGAAGTTGGGTTCTCCAGCTCCAGGTATTATTATCGACGAGAAGCCTTCATCGTGGGAGACGCCCAATAAATCTTCGTATGGGCACCACCGAACTCTTTCGACTCTCTTGCCCTCCCCGCCCCAGTTCATATATGGGCTTTGGACTTTCTCTTGTTCGTCCCTGTGCTTCACGAAAAGGTCTTTCCATATCGTAGTTTGCGTGCCCCAACCCACTGCTGTGAGATTTCGATCGGAAATAGCTAGCGATGAAGCGGGTTGCCGTGTGAAGTAGCTATTGACTTCCCTGAACATACGGATGTCCCACCTAATCTATTGTAAGTGAATATCCACAAGCACGCGGGGAAAGGGGGTCCGTACACTGCCATCTTCCGTTCCTGACCCGCCGAGACCATATAGCGGCCCTCTCTGTCGATCGCTAGAGAGCGCACAGGGCCTTTGTGTGCAAGTAGTTTTACCAAGGGTTCTATTGAATATTCGTATCAGTAACTAAGTCGGAGATATTTCCAGTGGACCCCGAGACGCTCAAGCCGTATTGAAGCAGTATCGGCTGGCATATCACGATATGCCGCCTCAACAAGCGAATGAAGTAATTTTAAGCGCTGGGGCCGGGTTCAAACTACTCACCTTGAGAGGTTGGCGACCATAATGTGATCGTTCCGTTCTGGTGGCCGCACTAGGATTGGGTCAATAGTCGTCCAAATATACAACATATACTAGGGTTCGTACGTGTAGGACTGCATTGTAAGGATTCTGGGTGAGAGAAGTTGGTGGCCCTAATCTCGTGGGTATTTCGCTAACGAGTTGGCCTGTTGAAACGTCTTGATATTTCAGGTAGCCGGATATTCCCTATGTTCAATATTAGCTATGAAATAGGGGTTCCATGTGTCCGGGTCTACTTGCCAGAGTTGCAAGGAGGTAATGGTACGGTAAGAATTCCATGTGGGAGACCTCTTGATGTCTCTTCAAAATATGGAGCTCGACTCCTTGTCGGTCGTATATATAGACATATTTCTTTTGCGACACGGCAAAGAATTGGTCCGAATGTAGCCATTTCACGTCGCGTATCGTCTCGCCGAGCTGTAGCTCACAGCCTAGTTTGCCTTGCCTCCACTACCAAATATCAGCATGCATTGCGAATCCCAAGCTAACAAGCTAAACTCACATCCATTGCCGCAACATGGCCCTTCCGTCCTGCTAATAGCAGATCTCGGCCATTTCTCGAGTATTCCGTAATGTAGGGTCCTAGCTTATCGGAAAGGTTGAATTCGAAGCGCTTCTTTGCCGTTTCTACCGCGATATTTTCCTCGATATCATCCTGAGCAATCTTATACGTCTTCTCCAATTCGTGTTCAGGCTCAAGGAAACCGGCGGTGTTTTCTAACAGCACCTCGGCGTCCTTCGCTCTTATGGTGGCCGACTTGTACTTGTGCTCGAGGTTGCTCAGGTTCCTCCGCAGTTTCTTGTCCTTGATCCCCTTCGTGTCTATTCTGGAGCCGCGGCCGTACTCTCGCTGGGCTTCCTTCGCCCGTCGGCGCTTTATCCGTTCGTGTTTGGGGACAAGCTCGGTTCTGGCATTTTTAACGGTGAGTGCGCCGTTATCGTGATCCGTGTCGCGCGCATTGTCGCGACCGCTTGCGACTTCAGTATCGACCTCCATGTTTGACCCTGGCCCTGCCTGCTGGACCGTCTGTCGATTGGGTGTATGATGTATGATGTCGAATGCGTATGTGCAGTGTGCAGTGTGCAGTGCGCAGTGTGCAGCGTGCTATGAGTGCTTATGTTCTAGCTGTTTAGTGGCTGGCTGGTTCACTCATTCGCAAGTCCGATCAGCCAAAATTTCCCAGTAGAAAGGTCTAAGATAAGTCTAAATGCCTTATCGACCATTATCTGCTCAGTGATAAGATGATAAGCTAGTGTGGTCCATAAAAAAGTTTAAAGTTTCTTATCAAAGTGGACTGCCCTGCCTGTTCTGCCTGTCTGCCCGCACAAAATGCCAGACAGTGGATTGGGTGCCCATTTAGCGATAAACGATAAACGATAAACCGTCCGTCGACTCAAATTGCCCCTCCAAAGGCAGGCAACTTATAGAACCCCTTGACAGCCAATACAGCAAACCGGTAGCTGGGCATTGGCAGAAATAAATTGTTGCAAATAATTTATTGTTTGCTTGCACGAGTATACAGATACTCGTCTTCAATCTGGCTTCGCTACCTTTCCGGTTCAAAGCAGGAGGGGACGGCAAGATGCCTTCCGCCGTGGCCACCCATTCCCACCGGCCCACCACCAAGGTTACCCAGAAGTCCTTCAAGTCCAGGAAGGCTACCAAGGGGGCCTTGCGGGAGGAAGCCAAAGGTCAGCTTGTGCCATCCAATGCTGTATCAGCATAACCCTATATCTGTTCTTGCACTGACACCGAACCCCCTGTATAGGCAAAGTTCCCAACGAGCGAGGACAACGCAAGACGCCCCACCAGCAGGCCATGTCTAAGATAGCCCGTCGCAACCAGGCGAAACAGCGCCAACTAGTCAAACATAAGGAACATCAGAGAGAGACATCATTGTTTTACGGACGAGATGGCGCCCCTCGAATCGTTGCCGTTGTCCCACTTTGTGTCGACGCCAACGTCCCCGCCGCTATCCAGAGCCTCAACGGCAGCCTCGATATCGAATCCGAGATCCCTGATACCACATTCCGAGTTACTGTCGATCGCTTCAAGCAGAAGCTCCAGTATATCCCCTTGAAGAAGGACCTAACAGCCTGCATGGATGCCGCCAGAGTCGCCGATTACGTACTGTTCATCCTATCGGCTGAGGTCGAAGTCGACCCCCTTGGCGAGCTGATCATCCGAAGCATCGAGAACCAAGGCATGTCTACATTATTCACAGTAGTGCAGCATTTAGACAAGATACAACCAGCCAAGGCACGACCGGATGTTGTCAAATCCCTAGCTTCGTTTATGACCCATTTTCACCCTGGGCAGGACAAGCTGTACAGTCTCGATTCAAGACAAGAATGCTCCAATCTGATGCGCTCACTCTGTAGTACTACACCAAAAGGTGTGCACTGGAGAGACCAAAGATCATGGATGCTTGTAGATGACGTTCAGTGGTCATCATCGGAGAACGACACGACTGTCCTGACCGGTGTTGTTCGAGGCAAAGGTCTCAAGGTAGATCGATTGGTGCACGTCGGAGATTGGGGGACGTTTCAAGTCGAGAAGATCACAGCTGCCCCCCTTTCAACTAAGAGAAGGAAAGATGACAGCATGGCCGTCGACGAAGCGGAGACAGAAACTGTGCTGGAAGCACGCGGAGAGGATCAAGAAGACCTTGATGAATTGGCACCGGAAGAGGCAGTGATGAATGATATCGATGGTGACACTGCTACAGAATCAGTCGTGCCAAACAAGAAGGGTGTTCTCTTGGATGATCACCACTACTTTTCAGAGGAAGAGCCGGAAGAATATGTTAAGCCCAAAAAGCTACCAAAAGGAACATCGTCTTACCAATCTGCTTGGTTTTTGGAAGATGTCTCCGATTCCGATTCCGACATGGATGACGAAATGGACGACGTTGCGACTGAAGCCGACGTGGCAGCTCCGGAGGATGGCATGGAAGGTGTCGCTGGCCCTGAGCCCACCGAGGGCGCTATGTCAGAGTATCCCCAATCGGAAATGTTCATCGAGCCGGACGAGGACGATGATGCGGAACAATTGGAGGCTTATCGACGAAGGAAACGCGACGAGGCAGAAGATGACATGGAGTTCCCGGATGAGATCGAGCTTCACCCGAATGTTCTCGCAAGGGAGAGGTTATCCAAGTATCGTGGACTGAAGAGTCTGAGGACGAGTCCATGGAATGAGGAAGAAGATCGACCATACCAGCCGGAGGATTGGACGAGGTTATTGCAGGTCTCCAACTACCAATCATCCCGAAACTCCGCGTTGAAGGAAGCTCTTGTGGGCGGAGTCACACCTGGTACAAGGGTCCATGTCCACCTCAAAGGTGTCCCGGCAGAGCTCCAGAAGTCCTACGACCCTTCACACCCTGTCACTCTTTTCTCTCTTCTACGGCATGAGAATAAGAAGACTGCTCTGAACTTCGACATCACCCACAAGGAAGACTATGAGAAGTCCATCAAGGCCAAGGAGGAGCTCATCGTCCAGTGCGGCCCCCGAAGGTTCATCGTCAACCCTCAATTCTCACTTAGCGGCAATACCGAAAATGACGTGCACAAATACTGCCGGTACCTGCATGCCGGGCAGTCTGCGATGGCGTCGTTCGTGGGCCCCATGACGTGGGGATCCGTACCTACGCTCTTCTTCAAGCGCACCGTTCCGGAGCCGTCGGCGGACGGAGAAGAAGCGGCTTCGTCAGAGCTACCTCTGCAGCTGGTGGCAACGGGTACGGCGCGGGCGCCCTCGACCAAGCGCGTCATCGCCAAGCGCGTCATCTTGACGGGCCACCCGTACCACATCCACAAGAAGGTCGTCACGATCCGCTACATGTTCTTCAACCGCGAGGACGTCGAGTGGTTCAAGGCCCTGCCGCTGTGGACCCGCCGCGGCCGGAGCGGCCACTTCAAGGAGGCCCTCGGTACCCACGGCTACTTCAAGGCCAACTTCGACGGCCGCATCAACCCCCAGGACAGCATCGGCATCAGCCTGTACAAGCGCGTGTGGCCGCGGAGCGCGAGACCGTTTACCGGGCCCCTGCTGGAGGCGGGCGCGGTCAGTGGGGCTCGGGATGAAGAGGTTGTTATGGAATGAGGAGGATACCCATTAGACTAGGCTTATTATGAAAAAAGGATGACTATAGACGTTATGGATGACTTGAAGTAACTATCAGGGCTAGCTACGTAGCTAGTAACAGGATAGCTGGGTATTTTGGCGTTTCGATGGCTGTGAATAGCAAGCTTCCGTTTTCATTCGCTGCTCGTAAAAAGCACAGAACCATGACTGCCAAAGATGGATGAATATGAGAACTCTTTTCCTCGCCTACCGCAAACACCACACTCTACCCACGCAAGATGATACCGGATAGTGTCTCATGCTCTAGTTTGTAGTTAAGTAATCTGAAGAACGACAGGCCTTCAGCTATTCTATTGATTTATTTATTTGTCTGTTTGCTATGCGATAGCTGGCGACCTAAATACAGATATATCCAACCATATCCATCAGATCGCACCTCTTTTTCAGAACCCCACCTAACTAATTTCACAACGCATCCAGCCCCTCGGTCGGCCTCGGCCCGCCCTTCTTCCTCACGACCTCCTCGGCGCCGCTGGCCTTCCAGGCGCTCAGGATCAGGCCGACGATGTGGTCGACGCCGACGCCGGCCTTGACCTGGGCGAAGACGGTGGGGCCGCCCTCGCGCATCTTGCGGGCGTCGCGCTCCATGACGGCGAGGTCGGCGCCGACGGCGGCGGCCAGGTCGGTCTTGTTGACGACCAGCAGGTCGCTCTGGGTGATTCCCGGCCCGCCCTTGCGCGGGATCTTGTCGCCGCCGCTGACGTCGATCACGTAGACGATGAAGTCGGCCAGCTCGCGGCTGTAGTTGGCCGCCAGGTTGTCGCCGCCGCTCTCGATCAGCAGTAGGTCGGTTGAGGTGGTCTGGTGCAGGTCCTCGAGCGCCGCCAGGTTCGCGCTGATGTCCTCCCGCACCGCCGCGTGCGGGCACCCGCCCGTCTCGATCGCCCGGATCCGCCCCGCTGGCAGCGCCCGGTGCCGCACCAGGAACTCGGCGTCCTCCCGCGTGAAGATGTCGTTCGTCACCGCCGCGATGCTGTACCGGTCCCGCAGCGCGAGGCAGAGCGCGAGCATCAGGGCCGTCTTGCCGGAGCCGACGGGGCTGTTGTTGGTAGGGGGGTTTCGTTAGTTAAGTTGGATAGTTGGTTAAGATAACTTCCCGCTCTCCTATCTACTGTGTTGTATCATATGGGAAAGGGCAGCGCTTTGCTTTCTCATTTCCCCTCTGCATCCCCTGGATTACGAGTTTTTTTTTATCCATCCTGAAAATGCCGATACTACAGGTATCTGTGTGGAACTTGTAAAGGGGAAGTGAGTGGGTCGACTTCATAAAGGGGAGGGGGGAGTGAGTTGAGAAATGCCAGGCGGGATCATATCGCCCATCCTTCTGGCTGATCGCGAGCACTACTTGATGCAGAATTTCATGTGAAACTTGAGTATCACTTCACTTGATGCCGTGGGGACTTATTTCCGTTCCCACAAGTTCTTGGTGCTTCCCGTTGACATGAAGAAAGGCAGGAAAAAGCAGAAAGGGGGGGGTGGGGGGTAGCCAATGAAGACGGGTGAGGGAAAGGGGAACATACCCTCCGATACCAATAGTAAAGGCCCTCTCATTCCAATCCCGACCCTCCACTATGGGCATTTCCCGACCTAAATAGCTGCCCGGACCGTCGAGGATTTCATGCGAGTGGCCGTGCTCCGCGGCGGAGAAGCCGTCATGGGAGTGGGAGTGGCTTGTCAGGCCGTCGTGGGAGTGAGACATATCGTAAATGGCACTGTAGGGGGATGAAGGTGAAGGGAAAATTAGTATACGATAGATAAGAGGTGAGGCTTATAGGTACTATTCCCAAGCTATCTAATAGCAACTCCCAGGCTTTCAGCTCTAGCAACGGAGCTACTAGCTATAAAGAATGTTAGGTGTGAAAGCGGCAGGTGGGTATGGTTCGTTATATATTAATCTTATCTATTAGAGCGGCAGTGCCTCTGATCATTTCCCCTATATGCATATCCTGCGATGTACCTAAGGTACTATGTAAGTAGGTACCTAAGGTAAGCTGAGGAGCAAGCTCAAGTGCTTATCTTGATGCTTCGGAGAGGGTTCAGCTTCCCTTAATAATTGCTATTACTACTATAGTGCTAGGTACTGGGCATGTATACCCCACCTCACTTCGCCGCATGCTTGGCTGAAGCTGGCCAACGTTTCTTATTGGTAAAATGATAGACAAGCCTTCTCTAGATCCGAACTATCGCTGGTGGGATGGTTCCAGGTTTGTTATGTCTACTATGTATTACTTAACCTCATAGCATAGACGTAGTATACCTACCTAGGTATACAGGCGGTCTCTCAGATTGGCTACCTACATAGTACCTACCTACCTAGATAGGTGATAGGTATGAGGGATGCAAATGACCAACCTTGGAGGAGGTAATGCCTACAACCTGGACAAGAGAGTACTAGGGAGGTAACAAGGTAACATGATAAGTCAACAACTCATAAGTAGACAAGCTTTCAAGAAAGGCAGGGGAGTGGTTATCTCAGAAACAGACGTATTTCCTGGACCAATTCTAATTGCTGGGGGCTGGTAGGGGCTGGTAGGGGCTGCTGGTGGCTAGTGGTGGCTTGTATGTGGCTAGTGATGCAAATGGTCCAGGAAAGACGTCTGAGACCGCGATCGGAAAAAACGGGGGGTAACGCGAAATTTTGTATGGGAACGCAAAAACACCCTGTTATCACTCGGCCATAACTTTCCAAGCTTTAGTCCTATAGAAAATCTGAAAACACCCTGAAGATCGCAATTGAATGACGATTATTTTGGTATATGTTTCAGAACTGTACGAGCAAAATTGGGTATAAGCCAGCTTCCAATCGAAAAAAAGGACCTACGCGAAAAATCTGGTCGTTCTGGACTCGCCTCGAATTTTACCGTTATACGACCTATTAAAAATGCAAAAGTATAGCGAGATAGCTACGATCGATAGCTAACTCCGGACGTTGCCGGATTTTTGATATCTTAAGTATTCGTAAAGTTATAGGGAAATAGGGATAAATGGCGATATTTCTTCGCGTAGGTCTCTATAGGAGCCCGATCGCGGTCTCAGACCACTTTTCGGAATCCAGTGGCGCCAGCCACACCAGCCATACCAGCCATACCAGCCACTGGATTCCGAAAAGTGGTCTGAGGTCTGAGATAAGGGAGTGGGGGACCTGGGAGTGCCTGGGCAGCTGGGTCAAGTTCACTATTTGCTCCAAACCACCGATACTTATCCACTTGGTTCTGCCGTAGTTCTTCCAATCAGTGCCGAGAAAGCCCTAAGCAGCCCCTAAGCAGCCCCTAAGCAGCCCCTAAGCAGCCCCTAAGCTTGCCTGCCACTACCTATAACTAGCCCTAAGCTTGCAGGTGCCTACCACTGGTGCTACCCACCTTGCACTGCTATTTGATTATAGTACTCAATAATTGCAAAATCATTCATCAAGCAACCAACAGTTGCAACAGACTCTTTCTTGGTCTAGTGGTCAGGATACCTGCTTGTCACAATTGTCAAATTGCTGCAATTCGCAGGTGGCCGGGGTTCGATTCCCCGAGAAAGAGCTCGTTCAAATCTTTATTTTTGCCCTTTTCCCCTTTTCCCAAGTCCCTTACTCTTTTACATACAATACATACGATACATACGATACATACGATACATACAATACATACAATAAACACACCCTTCATTTTTGGCCATGCTTCTTTCTTTCTGACTTGACCCGCCTCCTCCCCTATCACTCCCAACGGGATCCCTATATTGTAGTAGAAACTTGCAACCAACTCGACAATTCTTAATATTGATTCTTGTCCGGACTTGGTAAGACAGGACAGTCAATTGATACCCCAATCTTCGCTCGCATGTTCGTTCGTATTCGTGCGCTCCTGTAACGTCCCTCATAACCTTGGAAGTCAGGGGGTCGGTCTCTGCTCAACAACGCATGCATGTATATGTACGTAAAGTACGTACATAGCATGTAAGCAGTTATTTAGGTTTATTTACTTACATACAACATCGATGTGTACACCTGTCTATTGATCTCATTTCTATACACTCATCCATCTCATAACCATGTTATCAACTTCGCTCGTGTAGGCAGGCACTCGGCCCCGATCATGTCGATGATCGTTCGTCACCATGAGCGTGCTCGTCTGTTACTAGTTGGTGGCCCCGCTGCGCTGACAACATCACTCTAAGTCGCTACCGAAATTGCGCAGATACAATGCAGTGATGGTTTAGGCGGGGACGTGGAGAGGGTTGGAGGAGGGGGACAGGAATATAACGAGCTTGTACAAGCAGTAGATACGTTACATAACTAGGCAAGCAAGCTACAGCACCGATGTTTATATACGGTACGATTTACTTCATCGTGCAATTAGACTGAAATCCAGCCTGCCAAAGCGACCAAATGGTAGTAGGGAATAAGACTTGGGTAGAAATCATCAATTCCTGAGCTCCGTCCTATTTGCCACCCCAACGAACCAAATCTGTCTTGTCTTGTCTGTCTGTCTGTCTGTTGAAAAAAAACTACATATTGCGAAAAGAAAAAAGGGTGAGCTAGAGAGAATAAGAATAAAAGCTGAAGGCCCGATGCAACAGGGGGATAACGACGCCAAAATCGAATCTAGTACCTAGTGAGAGACGTTGGTAACGCGTAGAAAGTAAAAAGTGAAAACAAGAAGTCTTTCTGATCGTACAAGAAGAAATCAATAATCCGATACCCAACAAAGTGTAAAGAAAGCCTCGCTTTTGGGAGAAGAAAACAAATGACAAATTTTACACCAATGCTCGTGCGAGTTTTTGCCTCTCCCTCTCTCTCTGGTCTATCCTCACCGGTGACTGAAGGAAAGTCACTTTTGTCTTTATTATCCCTCTTGTATGCCATCGTCGTAAATCGGGTACGTCGTTCAGGATTGAGTGAGTGGAAAAGACATGAAAATGCCACAATGGACCCCATCTTCGGGGCCAGTCTTTGCCTCGCTCGCCTCCTCTCCTCCCCCCCCCCCCCCAAAAAGGTGGAGTGAGGTCTTTCACGCTTCAAACCATAGAAGCTGCCAATCGAACGCCACCGTGTCTGGCCGTCACCAACCTCTTTATATTCTCATCGTGTGTCATAAAGCCCTAGAAACAAGTTTATATGATGCTCCCAGCTTGGATAATGCAAACGGCGCCAACACAATATGATACGAAGCAAGTATAATACGAGAATCGAACGAGTATAGCGGTTAATCAGCATCGCGACAGTTCATCGGGTGTGCAGAGACAGCCCCTGAAAGGCCCCGACCCAGTCATTTTGTCCAGCAGTGCTAGGCGCATTCTGATCGTGCGGGGCTGATGAAGATTGGGTATTGGTGAATCGTGCTCGCATGGGCGGCGGGAAGCCCGCACCTTGCTGAAAGCCACTAGGATACGAGTCGATGGCCTGCATCATCCCTGGGATATACGGGCCACCCCGGGGAGTCTCTCCGAAGGCGCCATAAGCCGAGTACGGAAGGCCCAGCTGTGGGTACGGGGGGCTAGGGACCGACGAACGGTCGACGGCGTTCAACGACTGACTGAAGGGCTGCTGGAATGATCGGTTCGATTGGCTGCCAGTAGTGAAAGTCCCTTGAGGCTCTTGCGGTTGATTTGAACGTCGCTCGTTATTAGAAGATCCGCCGCCAGTTCTGTGCCCGACTGCGCCAGGGCCAACACCACTGGGCGCTTGTAGACCGAGTGTTGGAGTGGCGAAAGAAGCTGGATTGATGGCGGACATCCATATTCTCGTCTTGTAGATCTTGAATAGATCTGTCACGAGAGAGTTGAAATTGATATATGAATCGGCGAAGTAGTAGAATGTCAACTTCTTCCAGTCCCTATTGGTTGTTAGTCACTGGCCATCGCCAAGAGGAAAACGATGATCACTTACATCTGGAATTCAGCGTCAAGGATTTCCATATTAAGGCCGTGCTCCTTGACCTTCTGCATGCATACGCGCTTCGCCTTTGCTTCGTTCCCCTCCTTTTCATTGAGGTTGTGAATCTCATGGTTCTGGGCAAGGCGTTTGATGAGCTTCGGTTTGAGCTCGCCGGCATTCTGCTCTTGCATGTGATGCTGGTTGTGCGGTCCCATTCCGCCGATGGCGCTGTTTTGAAGGCCGTTTGAAGCAGCCAGCAGACCGGCCGCCCCAGCACTCTCTTTAGCCGCAGCTGCATTTTGAGAATACATCATCAGCCACTTGTAGTGTTCTTCCGCATAATGCTCCTTCCATTCCTTGGCCGTCTGCCAGTCGACGTTCTCCTTGGCCACGGTTCCGAGATCGGTTCCTCGATCTGCTTCGACTATAACAAGGTCACCAGGTTTGACCGACAGGCCGGTACCTTCCTGGATGTAGAACACGTCGGCTCTAGAACATTTGAAGAGAACGATATGCAGAAGCTGGTTGTGCCTGGGCTGGTTCATCCCATACATATTCCGGTGTGGTGAGGGTGGCCGGTTAGCGTAGGGAGAAGGAAGCCCGTAAGGTGACGGGTAGGCGTTGCTATAAGCCGAGGAAGCCATTGTCTGATGCCCACCGGGTAGGTTGCCACCTGCATAATAATTGACTGCCATAAATTGTTAGTCTTCAGAACCATGGGGACAAACTGCCTCTGCTAACGTACCTGGACTACCAGTATGCAGCCCGACCCCATCAGGGAAGCCACCGTATTCTTGAGACTGCGACGCGTCTGGAGATTGCGTTTCGTGAAAACCACCCGCCTCTCCAAGGGAGCCTATAGAAGCCTGACGGGTTGGCACATCGGCGAAGGAGTGTCTTCGGCTCTGCGGAATGTCTCCTAGACCGCCAAAGCCCAAAGAACTGGTCCAGTAGGCCCTCTTGACATTTTCAAGTTTCCTGTTCTCCAAGGGGTATTGGGTACGAAAAGCACTTGGGGGGGCATATTCGCTCATACGTCTCGCCGAACCACGTCTCGCCGCAGCATCGTGGCCTTCATGAGCTTCTCCATCAAGTTCATCGATAGCATAATCAGATTCCTCAGGCACAGCCTCGCGGACGCTGTAGCCATTCCCAAGGCCATATACCGCAGCGGTGGAAGCCCTCGGCCTGATTCGACTCTGATATTGCTGCTGCTGATGTTGCTGACGTAGCATAGCATTCTCCCGTGCGAGAAGCTCGATCGTCTTAGCCTCAGCACTCTGCTGTTGGTGGTTTCCGTGCCCCGAGCTCCCACTACTTCCATCCTCGTCATCCTCAACTTCCTTGACTTTCCCTAGCATTGCACCTTCGCTTGACATCTCGCTCAACATACTTGGGCGTGAAGGCCGGTGCTGCAATCCTGGGTGGCCAATAGGGCGCGATCGTGCAGAGAGTGCAGAGGTCGTTGGTATGGTCGGGGTCGTAGTATCAGGATCCAGTTGCCCTACAGAGTATGATTGCGAACGATATGTCTTTGGAGTCGGATGCAGGGGGATAGGGAAAGGGATCTGTGGATTGGATCCCTGTTCCCTACCAGTGGATGCCTGTGGCAATGATCCGTCACCAAAGAACGTCGGGCTACTGACACCAGGAGGAAACGTGGATGTAGGTGACGGCAACACCTCTGAGAGCCTCGAAGGCGGTTCCTTGCGCTCGGTATTCCATATACCAGCACCCCACGTAGAGAACGTTGGGACCTGGTGACCCCGACCAATAGTAGCAGAAGGATGGGCACCCCACGGGCCGGTACCGGCCTCCGTCGCGGGAGTAGTCGGATGCGAAGCGGTCGGGGACATGGAACTACTGGCGAACGATCCCTTCCTTGGGTGCGGGAGCGTGATTTGAGTTGTGTCATTCAGCCACGATGCACGACGCACGGGCTTTGGAGGTTGCATCGACGGATGCGAGGGGTCCGGACGATGATGAGGATCAACCTCATCATCAGAACTTGCGAGGGCCTCAGAATCAGGCGTAGATCTTCGGACATTCAGCTTTTCCAATAGGATAGACTGGTTACTCCCGGCGATCGCCGAGTAGGCACTCTGGCCCGGCTTAGCTCCCGACCCAGGTTTGATGTTGCTAGAGTTCATGATGCCGCACTCTCTATATCTCACGAGTAAGACGACTGAAGAAGAATCCAATACAAGACACAAGGCAGGTGCTGCGAGACTGGAAGATTAGGTTTTAGTGAAAAGAAGGCTTGGTGAAGGCGGTTGCGGGAAACAGCCAGTGAATGATATTATAACGCCGTACAAATATGCAGACGTTAAAGATTCAGAAAAAACGGCTGGTTTCAAAGACAACACAACCCATTCAGTGGACCTGGATATCGAGTTAGCATCTGCGTGCTTCGCGAAAGTAAATCAACATAAACCAACGGTGATAACGATGGTAACAACAAAAATAGTAACATGGAGTATTATTGCGGATCGGGCACGGCCGACATGAGGTGCAGAGGGCTACAGTGAGTGAGCGGCAAAAATTGGTGATGAGATGGGGACGATGACCTGATGAACCAACGTGATCACCCCGCCCTTTGAAGGTCGGAGAGGGCACAGAGAGCACAGAGCTTTTCAGCCCAAGAACGTTGGAGCCAGGCCGGTTACTCGAGCGTACAAGACTAATTATGACTGTACCGGCTGCAAAGTACTGGTCGCTGGTCGTCGGCTTTTGGTCTCTGCCTGGCCCGTCCTCCAGCTGGATGCGATGCGCGTGACCGTTGAACAGCTGCGACGAAACAGCCACAGCCACAGAGCTCCCGCGATGAACCAAGCACAAGTATATTTGTTTGTACTCACCAAAATTTGGCTGTGATATTATTTTATATCTATGCACAGGGTATCGCGAATTCTCGTGTCTAGCGGTTGAGGAACAAAACAGGGCAAATAGTCGACCGGGTATGCTAAGAAAAGATAGACGAAATAGTATAGTAGTAATCAAGGACAAAAAACAATGGGTGTCCGTCGGTCTGGTCTTGTCCCTAAGAACGCCGCCTAAATTATTCCTCTTTCAAGGTCGGAATGACAAGACGATAGCTTCTTGCTCGACTACAACAGACTGCAAGTCCTCGGGTGGGTTTAGTTTTGCTTGAACTTTTTCTTATTTTCATATATTGATCTGTTTATCGTAACGTAAAAGTCTAGAGGTACTCGGGAATACGACGGTGTTTCGCAGGAAGAAAGGGATCCTTAATCTTGTTCTGGGGTGTATGCGATGGTCTCTCTCATTTGAGTGCGCGCCTCGATAGATTGCGACTGAGCTACGCGCAGCATCCCATGGTTCGAAAACAGTTGATCGGTTTCGTCGCAACGTAGATTGCGGGCGCAGAGCTGCAATCTAGACATATAGCCAGCGGTTATCGATGGGGAGGCGAAGTAAGTGTCTTCGGAATCGTTGAACCCGACCGTGGAATCCGTACCGAAAGATTAGAGGGAGGGAAATGGAGACGGAGATGGAGATGGAGATGAGGATGGAGATGTCGAAGTGTGTGGAGGTGGCTGTTGTTGAATTTAGAAGCGGGGAAAGCGAGGCAGAACAATGGCTACTTGCTTGCTTAGGTACCTAACAGCCTAGCAGCTTAGCAGTTAACAGCTAGAAGCTAGCACACCAATACCTATGTGGGCAGGGGTGTATGTATGTGGTCAACTAACTTAGGTACAGTACAGTCATGCATGTATGTACGTAGTAGGTAGGCTATGTAGGCGTAGGGTAGAATGGGCAGGTACATACATTGGATGTATGTAGGTATTGTACCCAATGGACCCAATGGAACCAACTGCCCCTTGTTCGAATGTATAATGTGGTATGTGTTGCTTACACAGGAGCTGCGAAACACCACGAGTTCCTCCGCAAAAAGAGTGGCTGGTGTAGAGGCCGTTAGGACCTTACCTAGTCAATACGTGGTACTAGCGGCCAAGGGATTCTGTAACACTGATAGGAACTCAATAAGGGTCTGGGTATAGAACATGTGAGTATATATACTTAAACTTATTCCCTAGCCTGAGCTTTAATGCTCTTTGGGGCATATGTAGAGCTACGAGGTACGGCAACGCGGCCACTTACACGCCAAGGTAATTTAGGTCCACGCCCAAGTCCACGGGAAAATCTCAGTGTAGGAGTATAGAAGTATGTAACTATTCTCATACTACGTAGGAATATGTATCTATATCAGAAAATATGCTGCGAGTCAAGTGTGATCCATGCGATGCCGAGAGGAAGATATCTTGAATTACAGGTATGAAAGTGGCTTGGTGCTCTAGGTAGTTAGCGGATATACTACGAGGTACGTCCTTATGTACGTAGATGCAGGCTGACGGTGCACCAATTTCGAAGAGGAAAAGAACGTACGGGTTATGGTATGATAGAGTGCAACTCAGCTTCCCACTTATACACACATATATAATAACCGGGGAATCTTATATTGAACAGATAGTCTTCGACGTAACCCATGAGCTTTCGCACATAGCAAGTGAATGGAAGGTCATCCCATTAGATGCATTCCCTTCTCTAAGTATCTACCTAGATACTGTATATATATCTACCTAGGTAAGTACTGTACCTACATATATACTTGGGATCTTATAGTCAGCGGGTCCTGCTTAGAGGGAGCTTTGGCGCCCTCAAGTTCGGAAGTGGTGTGGTCGAAGGATGATCTTCTCGGGCTAAACTAGCTCTCTTCCATCATAACTACGAATGTAATTGGTCGAGCAGCTTCATGACAGGGATGGTATCCTCCTGTTTTACCTTTACGCCGACAGCACTTGCATTGGTGCTCGGTAGGTAACTGACAGTGCCGTCCAATCCAAACGTGTGGGGAGATGTATCGATGGCAAACGGTTCAATAGCACTTGTCCGGCTATATACAGTAAGTGTATGCCTCTGGTTTGTATGTGCGTGGCGTATAGCAAATAATCGAACCCCAGAAACGTGAGAGCAAAGTGAGAAGGCAAGCAAGCAAGCTGGAAGGTAGCCTCAAAGATGTAGTTAAATCATGCCGTGGTAACTATGTAGGCACCTACCGTTTAGTTATGTGATAACTGTCAACTGTGGTAGAGGCATATAACTACCAGCGAGGAATCACATATAGCCAAATGAACCCCAACCCATTCGGTTTGGATCGTAACCCATTCCCGAGACCCCAAATCGATCATGCGTCAAAGTCGAGATCATTATGAGAACAGAACAGTATCATCTGCATTAGTTCGGGCCCTTTAAGAGAACATCTCTGAAGCCGTTACGACATCAGCCACTTGGCCGTTGATATGCAATGTAGCTCTGTCAAAAAAGCATCCAGGCATGCCTACCCCTCCCGGAATCTTCTCTTTGCTGACCTATGGCAGTTCAATACGTCCTTTTCTCGCGCTGACTACCAGGTAGGCATGCGATGGTAGGTACCGGCTCTCCTCACCATCACCTTCTCGGCCCCTTCTTCTAGAGTCTAGAAGTCTCGTCATTCTGTAAGGGATCGAAAAAAACCAACAAGACAGGAAGGATGCATGAGACAAGCATGCGAGCTGAAGCGATATTGGATCACTATCCATGGCAACGGAGATTTAATATTGCAGATCGTCTTTACCTATGCCTTTCCATCTTGTCAAGCCGTCATTGATGCCCCTTTCTTCTACATAGACCTGGATCCGGGCGGCTTTGTCTCCTCGGGCAGGGTGGCAGGCAGGTTGTCGGCAGCCTCTCGAAGAGGGTGTGGGGTGTGAAAGCCACAGCCTATCAGAACACATGGCACAGAAAGCTCCATCCTTGAAGATCGTCTACCAAGCTCACCCAACCCTAGAGAGCTCGTAGGGCCCTCCTTGGCGCATGCGACCCCCCTTCCCCCTCCCCTCTACTAGCCGACGGAGTGCCACTGAGTTCTATAAACCATCTACATAGGTAGCCCTGCATAGATCTCGAGCCTACCCGTGCGTGGGCTCTTCCAAGTTGCGTTATTTGCTCCTTGAAAGAATCGAGTCCAGCCAAGGTTTGAAGCAGCAAATCTGCAATAAGCGCACAGTCGCATCTGCGATTAGGGTCGCTTAAACCATGGCGTGCGTCCACGTCGGTGATTGTTACGCTGTTACGTACAGCTGACGGAACACGAGCTTCAGGGGTGTTTCTGAACAGGCCATCATTACCTACCGACGACCTACATAGTTATTTTGTAGCTGCATACCTGTCTGATAGGGGGCGCTGGTCCCGCAAAACCCAGGCACAAGGGCCCTACATGTCGTTACGTTCTGTACGCAGTATGTGGTTATATACGGACGGAAATGCATGTAGGCTGAATCGTCCCAATGTCAAGAGCCCCTTTTCCCTACATGAACAGACATGAACAGACATACCCCTTTGGGATACAGATGCGGCAGCACCGCCTCGGTCAATTGTTGATTTGACTCCTGAAACCTCTTAGGTGGGACCGATGCAATACCTACATATATGTAGGTGGTATTGAACACAATAACGGTTGTGGCCAATCAGTGCGTCCTTCGTCTATCCCAACCTGCCCTCCCAGACACCCTGAGTCCTGACAGAGCGAACGAACACACATCCTACATTCTACACCCTAGACCCTACATGTACTATGCAGTTAAGCATGTAGCAGATATCCTCATTCGAAGAAACCTTGCTGAAGAGAACAGTAACTGGCCAATGGATAATACCTCTTTTTCGAATGGATTTATCTCGTCACTGCCGAATACCAAATGTTCAACCAAGCATGACCATGTTTCGTGCGAAGTGGAAGCTCCGCAACAGCTAAATTTACGCAGTCAGCAGCTTTCCTCGTACTTAACTCTCATACTCCATATGTAGGGTCGAAGAACATATCTAGTTCCCCGTGATTGGTCCCAACTGGAGAAGTCAGACAGACGACGTGCGTGCCTTTCTTTTCTTTCCTTGAGACAATATAGTCAAATCTTCGTGCCTACGCATGGATCCGACCGTCCAGAATAGGCAGACAGGGAGGCGACTTCTCGGCACGGAAACGGTCATTCTCTTCATTGATTGCTCCAGACCGGCAATAACAGCGGCCCTACGGCTTCTTCTTCTTCCTTGCTTCGTAGTCAGGTACCTCACGTAGGTAAGTGTATACCGACACACATATATATACCTATATATCACCCGTACTGGGATTTCATGTGGTTGCAACCACCAATTCGAGCGAAAGGTATGCGTGAAGGATGTAGGAGCCGGCGCTCCTGGATGTCCGCTGCGAAGCCGTTCATCATTCGCTGCGTCGTCCAATGACGGGCGAGGAAACACGGGATGGGGGTTAAGCCAAGGGTTTGAAAAGCATGGACGAAATCGCAAGGTTCAGGATTTTTTTTACCAGGTACGAACGCACATACCAAGCAGACCCGAACTTTACGTACCTTCTTGGTCCTTGAACCCCATCCCATAGCGCCGACCGGCGCAGGGGTGGCCTGGGTGGCAGGGGTGCTGTAGGAGGTTTGGTCGGCTAGTCGGTAGGTATGTGCATCATACCCCGGATTCTCGCCTGTTTCTGGCAACCACTGGCAACCCACCCCCATAGGCAGATAGGTAGGTTTAGTTATACTACCTGTGTACAATACATACATATGTATATACATAGGCAGGATGGAGGTATGTGGCTATCGGCGTCAACCAATCGGACTCGATTCGAACCTTGCCTCAAGCTGCTCAGACACTCCGTAGGGGTGGTGCTGTTGCAATTGCATATATTTGCGTCCTGAACTGGTAGAACGGATTGCACAGCCGTATGTAGGGCGTGTTCGATACTTCGTATGTAATGTACGTACGCCAGGAACTCTGTACGAGTCGACGTGTAGATCTTCTTCGTCTTTGCTCTCACGCGACCGATATCTATGTAGCCACGGGCGAGCCAATGCTGCCTCGGGAACCAGTCAGAGACTCGGAGCAGTCTCTTTGACGACTTGGCTTGAGGGCGTCCGCTTCTCAGCAAATGGGGCGGGCGTGCCAGTCATTACACTCACTGATCAATCGAAGAATCCGCCGCGGAACGTGTGGTACAGGACCAGGACCTGCTAACGCTATTACGCTCACGAAGTACAATAGTACATCATGCTTTCCATGCACCCCGCATTCCTAGGACGCACCACCCATCCATCGAACCGTGCCACTGACCTTGTAGCATACCGGGTTCGTTATTGGAAGATAGATGGACACCATACACTTCCGATGCTCCCTCGCTATATTCCATATGCGTATTCGTACAACCCTACTGATGATATATCTCCAGTGAGTAACCTAAGATTGCTGAGTGTCAGTACGTATAGCCATCGTATAGCCCATCCTGTAGGCAATGGTAGCAACATACCGACATTATAATACGCCATTATACCTAGGGCATTCATTAGAGTGGTGCATGGGTATATGCTCCTGGGCCGTTGTAGCTTTCCAATACATGATGTTTGCTTGAGTGGGCTTCTTAGTATGCAATCATGACGTCGAGGCTCGCGGACCTGGCAACTCTTGTTTAGGCGCCTTACCTGTTGTCCACCACGAGCTATTGGCATGATAAATTAGGCAGTCAGTCGGCATACCTAGTCTGATACATATGAAAAACTACTACACAGGAGTTCGCAAGAACACGAAGGCAAGAGACAATAGTCGTGATCAGTATTCATACTTGCTTATCTCTCTATTTGTATAGGTAGCTATCCAACAGCCCGTCCTATAATCGGCAAACGTCATTGGCGCAGCGGGCGCTACATAGTAGGGCGGAACCCTAACTTCTAACCTCTGGTCTAGGTAGTCAACACCCTTTCCATCTCTTGACGGCCCTGCTGGCCCTGGTGATCGGATTGATGCCCCTTAGGCCTTGCTTGGCTGCCTTGCTTGTCCTTGGCTGCTTTGGCCTGACTGTCTGTCTGCCTGCCTGCCTGCCAAGCTGCGCTCGTCCGCAAATCGAACCGATCTGATCGAAATGTCTGTCGACCGCATCACCATCACCGTCACCGTGAAGCCCTGCTTGAATCTGTCAAAGCAGCGCGGCTTGGCGTACGCCTGCTAATGTTTGCGCGTCGCGCGTGCGTGTGCGTGTGCGTGTGCGTCGGTCGTCTGTAGCGTAGTGTGGTGTGTGGTGTGGTGTGGCATGGTGTGGTGCGGTATGGTAAGGGATGGTACGGTCTAGTGTGGTATCGTGCCGTATACCTTCCTTTCGCTGGTTGCCTACTGGATAGGACTCATGAGGAATTGCGGGGTTCGGCCAGAAACAAGTCGTGGATCGATTCTCTTGCATTTAAGAGCATGCAAGCAATATGCAATTGGCCATGTGACAGGAAAGCCACCATCTCGCCACGCCGCCGCTATCCAAGGTGTCATACAGAATTCCGGCTAACTTGAAGGTTCCATTATAGCCCGTTTTCCTTAACTCCTTCCCTCTTTCCTTGTCCTGGTGGGCTGAGAGTGTGTACGCTGGAGGGGTGGCATCTGCCAAATTGCTGTGGGCTTGCGGGAGTATATACAGTGAGCCTCACCGGTTTAGTCGCTGCATAGCGATCGATGCAGATGATCTTGTGCGTGGTCTCCCACCAACGAGAATCGCTAAAGTAGCGTAGCTGCGATGGCTTCACAGATTGATTTGAGAACCGGTGAATGCTGGATCTAGTCAACGACGAGAACGGACAGCACCGGATCTTGGCGGCGTTGGTGTCTAGTATGTATTAGCTCAGACTAAAGCTCAAGCTCCAGCTCGAATTCAGATCTGCCGTTCGCACTGCATGGCAAGTCCGGGACTTCTTAGCCTACTGGTGTAGCACATTGGAGTTCTTCGTACTGGTGGGAGCACCCCGGAGGCACCGGACATGGAATCGAACATGGAATCGAATTACATTCTGATGTGCACTACCACTACCTTAGTTACAGGAGACCTGCTGGCCCCGCGATAGAACGATCATTCTGCATCGTGAAATGAAATCGAGACGAAATAGTCTCCTTCCTTTCAACCAGGTACTGTGTCTAAGGAGCCTTTCCCAGGTGTTGTGGGCGCAGCATCGGGACCTTTAGCTGCTCGCAACCTCTCCTCAAACTTGGCAAATTCTTTCGCAGCAATTTCCTCTTCAGGGTCCTGGACTTGGTGCACACCCTTTACCTCCTCGATCTGTAATCTTGGTCAGCATTTTGCCTCCGGCAATGGTGCCGTAGGTAGAAATTTTTATGCACTCACATAATGCATCAACATGGACTCGATGCCATTTTTCAAAGTTACCGTGCTGGAATCGCAAGTGCGGCAGGCACCTCTCAGTTTCAACAACACTATACCGTCATTGAACCCCCGGAACTCAATATCTCCGCCGTCTTCTTGAATCGCTGGCCGTATCCGAGTTTCCAGCAGCTCTTTGATCATGCCGACGACTTCACTGTCGTTCTCGTTGTAGCTCAAGCTGTCCTCCTCTACGGTCTCTTGACCCTCCGCCCCGCCGTCTTTATTGCTCACCGTCACTAACTGCTGCCCTGATGTGATAGCCTCAGTGATCAGACTGAAGACCTCCGGTTTGATGTGCGCCCAGTTAGCATCGCTGGATTTCGTGACGGTGATGAAGTCGGAGCCGTAGAAGACCGCTGTCACTCCGTCGATGTTCATCAACTGCGCAGCGAGGGGCGATGGATACGGTGGTGCGATCGTACTCCGCGGGTTGAGGTATTCTATGAAGCTCGTCTGTACATCCTCCGGAAGTACTCTGTGATTCGGTAGGAACTTGAGCGCATCGGCATTCGGCGTATTCTCGATTTGGATGAAGATGCTCCTCGTGCCCCGGGGACCGACTGCTGGCGCAAGGCTCTGAGCACGCAAGGTAGGCCTAGGTTTCGCAGATAAACCTAGTTGGCGTGAGGCAGTATGCGCCTGTCGCGCAACTTCGTAGGCCCGGCCATAGGTAGCAGGCTGGGCTCGTCTCGCTGTCGTTGAGAGCAGAGAGGCCGCGGGCCTTAGGACTCGATTGGAAGACATCGCTGTCTACTGAGTCACCCCTCGTAAGCGCAAATATCGATTTCGGTAGCTAGTGAATGGCACAGCGGTAGTTGGTCTTCGACGAGTGTAATAGGAGGATTCAAGTTCGATGGTGATGGTTCGTAGGTACAGCTACACAGGATATATAGATCTATGCAGGTGAATAGGTAAGTCGTACGTAGATGTTGGTGTTGGCGTTCAAATTCGCGCTGACGTTGAAGCTGGCGATGGCATTTCCGAGATGCCGAATCGTTATCGATGATAAGCGAAAACGTTTCGCCTCCTTATGACTTTATGATTATCAATCACTTGCAGTTGAAGGGCTGAAGGAAGGAGTGACGCCATAGCGTTGGCCGTTTAGCGTGGTTAGCACTGGTTGCTCACCAACAACCAACCAAACGATGCCTTTCTTCCCCACAACGCTTATTTGACTAGGTGCCTTCCGTAGCGCATCCTTTCAGCCGCCCCCCTACAAGCAGTTTAAACATTAGTTCGGCACTTGGTATGCCTAATTCAGTAATCGGGTGGTAATTCTTTTCGAAATCTCAGCCTTGTCCAAGACGCGTCTTCCACCGGTGCCGTGTATCGTTAATCACAAGTATTGGACATTTTTGAGCCCTCATTTCACCCAAGCTTCAAAGC
The DNA here is from genome assembly GCA_022225965.2 of Diatrype stigma. Taxonomy (NCBI): domain Eukaryota; kingdom Fungi; phylum Ascomycota; class Sordariomycetes; order Xylariales; family Diatrypaceae; genus Diatrype; species Diatrype stigma. The sequence goes on along the minus strand of JAKJXP020000039.1, from coordinate 211,022 downwards.
CCATTCTTTCATGTCAAGTCTCTTGGCCCTACCTCAGCATATCGCAAACTATCATGAAACTAGGCGTTAGCTGATGTTATCCCTCTCTCTCTAGAAAGTAGAGACGTCCACGCCTGTTTCGCCACGTCTACTTATCAAGACAACCAGCATTTCAGTCTCCCCGACCTGGCTGCCTGGGTTTGATTAATTCTTGTCTGGCTTTAGACCCGATCATCGGAGGTCCAGGAAATCTATGCACCCCACTGGCTTCGGGTCTTAGTAATGATTCTGGTTCCTTGGGCCTTAAGTCAACACCCTGGCGACCAGATATAATCTCGACTACCATACCCGGACTAGTAGGCTTGATGATCAGCCATTCAACTCCAGTTATCACTGCCGCATCTAGTTGCACCTCTCAGGCGATTGATTTCAGCTCAAAGCACCCTATTTCGCTGAGCTGTGTATCATTCCATGTGTCTTCAATAAGTGACAACAGGGAAAAGGCCTTTATCGAACCCAATTAGGTTTCCAGATTGTGCTTGTGCTACTCCATCACAATACATCATGGCTCCGACAAGGCCTTTATGTCGCGTCTGCGATAAAACGGAGGGCAAATACAAATGTCCTCGCTGTGCTGACTATACGTAAGTTCTACTCCTATAACCCAGATGTCCAGAAGGTTAACTCACCTTTGAAATACTAGTTGTTCGGTTCCATGCTTCAGGGAGCACCGTGACAACCATCCCCATGTTGAGACTGCGCAGCCCCAATCCGAGGATTTAGGCACGCCATCAGCCCAGACGGAAGCGGCCGAGATCACTAATTCCCACAACGACATGATGCCTGATCAACAAGATGCCAGCAGTGCCCCGGCTCCCAACCCTCCAGCTGGACCTTATGCTGGTTTAACGGATCTACCAGAATATCAGATGCTGATGAAACGGTACCCCAGACTGCCAGCTCTGCTGTGGGGCATTGCTACTGCCACTGACCCTCCGGCTGGAGCTGATAATAGCACATCCAAGTATGACTTTCCTGGGCTCAGCAACAACTCTAAGAAGGATAAGGAGCCGTGGACCCAAGAGAAAGGTGTTCAAAAGGGTGTCCAGGCTCTACAGAAGACGCGGAATATTCCCGGTGATGATAGTGACGCCATCCGCGAGTTTTCTGAGCTGATCCGGCTCTACAAGGCACGGAAGGAAGAGGAAGGGGCCGCACTTGCGTTCCGCAAGAAATTCGCGCAGGAAAGCGCCGATGTTATCGGGCAGCTCTTGCGCAAGGAAAAGTCCCATGCCTTGTGAGCTCGACGATTCGACAACGAATCATAGCCGATGCTGTAACCAGTCATAGTCAGTTATCAGTGGCCGAACATGGCCACTACCAGGTCAGAACGTCTGTTTTCACAAGCTCAACTAGGCCACATGTCCTTCCCTGCCTCTCGGCACTTTGGGGAAACCAAAGCTGTTTGCAAGCGAAAAACAACGGATATGGCAAAGTTTTAGCTGGTCAATCATCTGAACGTCCCCCCCTCCTCCTCAAACTGGCAATGGCCCAATCCCAGGCGTACAGAAGGGTTATTCCGTTGATCTATCGACTTTACCACAAATGTTCGATAATTTGCGAATCCATTCACCAGGAGCATAATACCCGCGCATCTGCATTCCTCCGGCCAGCAAAAGCCAATGCTTTGCCCTTGACCTAGGGGTTTGCCCACCCTATCTTTTTAGTTTCTATCATGTTCTGGTGATAGAGTTCATCACCAAGTCAGCAGGTCATGGCTAGCAACTTGTGTATCTCCCAGAGCCCCTTTCGATAGTCACGACTTTCACCAAGGCCTGATGGTTTTGTACCGACCTCTAAGTCAGTAAACCAGCAACAGACTCTCACCTCATACTCTAGTCATCAAGATTGTCGGACATGCTGTAGCCAATCCGAGAATGAGCAATACGTTTCACAGGAATCATGAAGAGAATGGATGGAGAAATGACATTTCACGAGGATTGGCAGTAAGTAATTATCATTAGATTTGGTATAGTAGCTATGTGGGTATTTGTTTGACATAGGGGAGGGGGGTATCTATATTTCTCGCTAACGCCTAAACCTTCCCAGGAACCCTCTTCGCGCAGGTTTGGGCGAAGATCCCGCCGCCGACGACGCCGACGCCGTCGTGGTCGTGGAGGGCGATACCTCCTCTTCGTGTATGATAGTAGCAACAGGCCTCTCGTCCTTGTGGTGATGCCGAATCAAGTTCCCCAGCTTCGCCTTCAGCGTCCATATCGACTCCACCTTGTGGAGCTTCGATAGGGACGACCTCCGCTTCTGGTCCCCGTTCTCGTGATATTGTTGGCTTCGCTGCTGCTCGTGTTGAATTTGTTGCTGGCGGTGGATCTCGTCGCTCTGCGTCCAGTCCACCCGCTGGTGTTCGCCCACCGTCGCTAGGTCCGGCACGAAAATGTCCGTCGCCGCCGGGTCATCCCGGTCGCCGTCCATGGAGTAGCAGTAGTCTTCTAACGGCACGCTGCGGCTGCGGCACGTATACATATTGTTCATGTTCATATTCGTCGGAGACGACAGGTCCCCGAACGATGGCTTCCCGTATATCATCATCGAGTGCCTGCTCTGTCTGTTGCTGCTGTCTGTCCCTGCTGCCGCCGCCATGCAATTCTCAACGAAGCGTGGGTTTTGATACTGGAATTGTTGGCCTGCTAGTTGCTGGTTTCTCTCGTAGTATATGTGATGGTTGTCCCGTTGGCTTTGCACCCTTTTCAGGGATCTCTTGGATTGTAGCTTGTTGCCGTTGAACTTGTTATCGTCGTTGTTACTGCTGCTGTTGTTAGTTGCCCGCTCGATCAGACCTCCCCCGTCCGTGTGGACGTGCAGTGCTGAGTACGATAGCGCGTGCATCCGCTTATTGTTAACCGTTTCCGTCGTTGTGGTCCGCACGAACTGCGATGCCGCTACCTGGGGCACATGGCGGTAGGGCGCTGTCGTCGTGTTGTTGTTGGCAGTCGCGCTGCTGCCGTAGCAGCTTCCCACACTCGCTCTCTTCACCTCGACCAGCTCATCGCCCTCCGTCGTCGTCTCGTCCTCCTCTTCTCCGTCATCACTCTTCGCTATGGCTGCCGCCGATATCGGTAGCCCGTCTACCGCATTGTGGTTGTTCCGCGCCTCGCGCGCCTTCGCCGCGACCGCCTCCATGCGCGAGTACCGCTTCTCCTGCCGCGACGACTCCTGCTCCGCCAGCACCACGTAGAGCCGCCGCCGCAGGTCGTCCGCGTCGAACGGCTGTGACTTCGTGTTGGACGATCGCTGCTGCTGTCTACGCGTCGTTTGTCTCTGCTGCTTTGCGGGCGGTGGCACCGCTGCTGCCGCGGTGAGAGGCGCTTGGTGATAGTGACGTCCCGCGGCGCTGGCGCCGCCGCTGTCCTTCGGGTAGTAACTCATGGCGAAATGCATTATATATGTAGTAGCAACCGCCTAGTTGTAGCGGCGATGGTGATGGGAATATGTATGATGATGAGTGGTGCTCTTCTCCTAAGAACTAAGGAGGCATATATAAGAATGCAACAGGCAGATAAGTATAGATCTGGACAGGGCCAGTTGGTGTGTGAGATTGGACCGAGGTATGCGCTCGACCGAATGAATTATATGTAAGAACGTATGACTTTAACCAGACTATATTCTAAGTCTAGTCCTAGGTCTATAAGTATGAGCGACAGCCAGAAAGCTCCCTTCTTCCGGGTAGCGGTGGTGGTGGTGGTGGTGGTGGAATGTCGATGAATTTAGTAGCTTCATGCGCCGCCTGCTGCAGATTCGTGCTTGGTCTCGCGTCTGTAGAAGCAGAGTGATCCGACTGCATGAGAGGTCTCAAGAGGACATATCTATCGTAATCAGGTCAGACCAGGGTTCCAGATCTTCGTCGGTCTCGGCCGCAGCTCTCGAGAGCCTTCCAAGCACATACATACATACAAATACTAAAACAGCGCCTCGGTCTTGGAAGTATGAGGTAGCTGGAGGTATGTAGGGCGTGGGCTATTATTCAGAGAGGAGGGAATAATTGAAACCTCCGAGACGGACGGGCGATCGGTCGGTCGGTCGGAACGTACGTATAGATAGGATCTATGTAGGTATCTGGTATATGGATGGATATGCAATGCAGTATATGAGATTGCGTCACACCACACATACACACAAGCTCGGGGAAGCCAGGAGGCAGGGTTATTGCTATATATACGAGATTTCCTTACGCCTAGCACGCTGTTTATAGTTATTGCATACAGTAGTTTGGACAAACAAGGCTGGGAAAGGAAGGCAGAGGCAGGCAGGTTCAAGTAAGTAGCAGCTGGGTAGGTAGGTAGCTATAGCTATATACACGGACTTGATCACAGCTATATTTTCTCTGGGGCCCGTACCTTCGGGTGCGGATGCGGGATCGTGTGACGGGTGGGTGGATGGATGAGATGCTGGGATGGCACGGTCACTTGACATGGAGCAGGCATGGAGGAGGCATGGAGCATGGAGCATGCAGCATGGAACATGGAGCGACGAAGCTAACTTGGCTAACTAGTAAAGGGCGGGCTGCAACACCGCCAACGGGGCAACACCACTTGTACGCTCGTACGCCGGTACGCTATAACTAGCAGCTTTGCGCTCGATGTGACGCTAGCTGACCTGCTTGTTTCCCAAGCCGGACAAGAACTCGCGGATGACAGCTGTCTGTGTGTGTGAGAGCGTGAGGGCGTGAGAGTGAGAGTAAGAGTGAGAGTGTGTGTAAGGGTGCGCGTGTGTGCGTGAGATAGGTCCAGTCAAAAATTCCGGCATATGGATATGGAGTTGTGTTTGTGGTCCCCCTCTGCTACCCAGTATCCCGTCTGGCTGGCTGGCTGTTTATCAGGTATCTTGCCCTAATTACCTACCTCACTTATTTCCTCCTTCTCCAGAATCTGCGAAGAAACGAGTGGGCGACCGAGCAACCCGGCCAGCCAGTAATAGTAAGTGAGCGAGTGAGCGAGTGAGCGAGCGAATGTCTCACCCTTCGTCCATTCTGGAGCCCCGCCCCGCCCTCCTTACGTCCCTCTGTTAATTAGCCGGATGCATGCGCGCATCCGCAACCAGCAGAAGCAACAGCAGCTAGCGTCTAGCGACATGCCAGCATGCCTACCGTACCATAGTACCGTGGTATAGCTACCGGAGCCGAAGAGGCGGTCTGAGACCAGAGCAGGGCAGAGCAGAGCAGAATTCATCGACTCGGCGCTTTCATAGGTAGTGTCATCTTGCGTTCCGTCATCCGTATCTCATACATGCTCGCTCAGTAAGACCTGTTTAGCCGGCTGTGTGACGGTGAGTGAGCACCCAGACCGAAGCTTCTGATATCTCGGGGCAGGTATGGGCAAGAGCAAGACCAGGACCAAGAGCAAGAGGGGGCGGCTCATGCGGCTCGCGCCGCCGGCAGACCGACTCAACTGACTGACGAAATGTAGGTAGTATTTATGGCGTCGGTGGTAGTGGTGGTGGTGGTGGTGCGTGCGTACGATGCGCATTGCCCTCTCTTAGGGATCGATCTCTACCAAGAGGGGAATAGTCCGAGATGTAGGCGTGCCTGGGGTGCCAGTGGTGCCCGCCCGCCTGCCCAGCCTGCCCAGCCTGTCCAACCTGCCTGCCGTACCCGGGACTGACAGCAGGGGGCCCCCGGTTTCCCCAGGGGGGGGAGATTTACCAAAGGAGGAGCACGGTGTGGGTGGAGCTCAGAACCCGACAGCTTTCGAGTGCTTTTCGCTCACAGCTCGACGCCTTTTTTCTCCCGAAGAGGGAATATACCGACTCTGCATACCTATCTACCTATGTAGATGCATTCCCTATGTTATGCTGGCAGTTCGAACGGCGGGACCTCCCGCGACTTCAACGAAGTTCGTACGCTATGTAGTCAGGTTTGCGTGCTACTCGGTGAATCGTGACCCGTGTCTTCCCGCGATCGAGTGGTGGTAATCATAAGGTGGCATTTTCCCCTGTACGTACGACGTATGTCTTTAATCCTGCTCCGCTGGGCTACGGAGAAATACCTAGCTACAGCCCAAGACCCCAAGACTCCAAGACTACTGTAGGGACCTAGAGCCACTTACACGGCAAAGAAGGCGTCCCACTTGCGCGGTGGTTTAGTGATCAGATTCTTCTTTTCCTTTTTCCTGCGCTGTGCTGCACGCCAGATTACAAAAAAGGGGGAGATTGACTTCTGGCTAACCCACTCTCCTGCTGTACGACAACCTGACGACCCCATTTTGGGTTATTTATTGCATCTGCGGGTTGGCGGGACAAAAACGGCTGCACCTCTCACAGGCACGTATGCTTTGCCTCTTCTCTGTTTACCCCTCGCTGCGCGATGCCGTGGCGTACATACATACGTAGCGTATATGCATCTCATGCTGCGCTACTATGTACAGGATAGAAGTCGTGCGTTGATCGTTAATCGTTGATCGACAAGGGGAGGGAGGAGAGGGGAGGGGGCTTGGGGGGGGGGGGGATTTTACAGCTTCCTAGAGTTATTAGCTTTCCCCAGATATTCCTTCCCCTCACCCTTCGATCCCATTCGCGCGGTCCAGAACATCGACCGCTGTAATTAGAATATTCCGATACCCAAGTCTGCATACGATCCTTATTCTAGCTGATCTACATATGTAGGCATTGCGGTATGGTGATTCGCACCAGACAGTCAACACTGCTAGAGCATGAAACTCGGATCCCTTTCTGAGATATAATTAACTCAAGTGGCTTATGGTGTTGGTACATGGTTATAGTACCAGAACGCCTATTCCCGTGACAGGCTTTGGCCTTCTTGTCAAGCCACGGCGGCGTCACATGCGTAGGTATCTCGGTCAGCTCGGTGTGTCACGCGAGATGCCACTCACTGTCACCGTCTCTGCTAGTTAGTCACTAGAGATGTCCGGAAAGCATTGCCTTCCGCTGACCACATAATCGGCTGTTCGTTCTTACTGTTCTATGATCATGTATAATGCATAGTTATACGTTATTGTAATGTTCATATCGCAGAACTGCATGACTGTGGCATTGGGCTGAAGAATGCTGACTTGTAAAGGGAGGGAGATCTTACTAGGTGGTATCGATTATACACCAGTCCCCTCCCCCCTTATGCAGAGTGGTGGATCCCAAGCGCTCGGCCTGGGAGGGCCGGGTGTAGCCGAGTGCGGCCGGTTTGACAGCCGGCGATTCCTTTGGCCCTTGACTGACCCGGCTCCGATTTCCCGAGTCATGCCCCCGCGTTGTCAACCCCCTTTTTCAGTCAATGGTCAATTCATCGCAAGAGCATCGCTACGTGTGCCATTGGAGTCTATTAAATAGAGCTCATTAAATAATGAGATACCCGGCCTTGAATGGTGCTATCTATTAACCATAACGTTGAACTCCAACCCCCAAACCGTAAACGTTTGAATATAGCAGCCTCAGCGCCTAGCATGTCACATTGCATGATGGCTATATAATATAAAATTGGTGGCTTTTCTATCACATACGACCATACCATGTGGAAAACTCGGGGTCCCGTCCGCTCCCCCCTAGATAAACCACATAGGGCCAGATTAGTAGTTGGGTCGGTGACGACCAGCGAATCCCTGGTGTTGTATGTTTTTTTGTTCCTTTTTACCGTTAATATGACCGTTAATATGCCGTCGGGATTACTGCGTATAGGGGAGAATGTGGCTGTAAAGTCAGTCATATGGTACGCGGCATGTAAACGAGAAAACCCCCCTTTGCTTCGCCCAGGGTATAAGAGACTAGATGTAAGATGTAAGAAAGGCCCAAGAAGATTACAGAGGGAATGAGAGGTCGTTTGGGGCTCTTTCTTGCTTCTCCCTTGAATATTTCTTTAGTGATAACTTCCAAGGGATGATATATGGATTGGCTTTTACCCCTCTACTTATGTGAATGAATATCTGGATATAGTCACAACCGCGAGTACGATCTAGTGGGGTGTCTTCCGCTCGGATGAGACCTACTGTATCGAGGTTTATCGGCAGCTCGTTATCTTTACCGGCATAGTCTCACTGAATCAAGGTGCATAGACAGCGAGAACGGGGAAGGCCATGATATAACGTTACAAAGAAACGAAGGGTTCCGTGCAGTCAGTTCCTACAGTGTTGTCGCTCGACCATCTCAACACACACAAGCACATGCCCCTATACTCATAATATTCCACTTACCTAGTTAGTAGTCCAGCACGATGACAGGTATCAGTGCATCCCATGGTAGCGACTCCGAGCCAATCCCAGAGAAGGTCATCAAGCCGTGGAAGCTCCCTCCGCAAAAGACCTACGTCTTCAAGAACTGCAACATCATCGACCCAGCGGACGGAGTCGTGCGCCCCAACGCGACGGTCAAGCTAGCCGGCGGCACAATCCAATCCGTCCGAGACCGCCAGAGCCAGAGTCAAACATCGGACGAGCAGGATTGCAGCGACGAAACAGACGGCACCATCGTCGTCGACCTGGCAGGCCGGTACCTCTGCCCGGGCCTGATCGACTGCCACGTGCACCTGAGCTCGGTCCCCGGCGAAGCGACCCTCGCGGGCACCATGCAGTCGGCGTCGTCGGACCCGGCCGTGTCGCTGGTGCGCCAGCCCTTCGTGTGCGGGCAGGTGCTCCGCCGCGGCTTCACGACGGTGCGCGACTGCGGCGGCGCCACGCTCGCGCTCAAGGAGGCCATCGCCGACGACGTCTTCCCCGGCCCGCGCCTGTTCATCGCGGGCCGCGCGCTGTCGCAGACGGGCGGCCACGGCGACACGCGCTCGGCGCACGACCGCGGTCCCCCCAGCGGCTCGTGCTGCGGCGCCGGAGGTCTCGCGGTCGTCTGCGACGGCGTGCCCGACTGCACGCGCGCGGCGCGCGAGCAGCTGCGCACCGGCGCCGATTTCATCAAGGTCATGGTGGGCGGGGGCGTGGCGTCGCCGACGGACGCGCTCGAGAGCACCCAGTTCACGGCGGCGGAGGTGGCGGCGATCGTCGAGGTGGCGCGCGGGCACGGGGTCGCCGTGACGGCGCACGCGTACACGCCGCGGGCGATCCGGCACGCGGTCGACGCCGGCGCGACGGGCATCGAGCACGGCAACCTGCTGGACGGCGCGACGGCGGCGCACATGGCGGCGCGCGGCGTGCGGCTGACGCCGACGCTGGTCGCGTACGAGGCCATGGCGGCGTCGTCGGGCGGCGGGTTCCTGCCGCCCGAGAGCCGGCGCAAGAACGACGCCGTACTCACGCACGGCCTACGATCCCTGAAAATCGCCGCCGCGGCCGGCGTGGAGATGTGCTACGGCTCGGACCTGCTCGGGCCCCTGGCCGCCGAGCAGTCGTGCGAGTTCGCGATCCGCAGGCAGGTGCTGAGCAGCCTGGAGGTGCTGCGGAGCGCGACGGTCAACGCCGCCCGCTTGCTGGGCCAGGAGGAGTTCCTCGGCCGCGTCGCGGAGGGCTTCGCGGCCGATGTGCTGATCTTGCGGGAGAACCCGCTGGAGGACGTCGGGATCCTCGCGGACCCCGAGAGCCACGTGCTGGCTGTTATCAAGAACGGAAGGGTGTACGAATCGAGGTAAGTAGGTAGCTTTCGCTTGCTTGGCTGGCTCCTTTTGATCGATACTGCTCGTGCGTGTATCAAGCGGTTCAAGGGCCACCGCTGAATGCCCCTTCAGGCTCTCATGCTTGTACTTACTTACGTGGGTGTTCGTATAGGTGGTCAGGTCTAGCGGAAGATGTGCACGAGCCGAAGCACATCATAGAGTAATCTTGACGGACGATTGGGACGTTGTATTCCAAAGTATATAAGCTAGGGATCGACATATAGGTATGAGGTGTGCCATGACCCGGCACCATCCATCACGCACAACTAACATTACAAACTCCAAGAAAGTGAGCCCTCGATGGGATCTTAGGCAGTGTATCCACTACCGTATCACTCAATCCAAGTAAACTATCCAAAAATCCGTTCGATCAGCCCATAAGTATACTCCAAATATTCAAGTCGCCTCGCCAGCAAGCAACAAGGCTCCAGAGAAACCAAGCGCTGATGAGGCCCTTCCGTCACTGAAACCCTTCTTCTTCAAGATATTCCCAAAGCGAATCATCCAGGTAGCCGACCTTACAAGCGATATCGTCGCTCACCGTGTCTAGCCAGCTGGCGTCCCCGGGCAACGCCTCCACCACCTCTCTCATATGGAGCGCCGCCTCCTTGAGGCTGTCCATACAAACGATGGCGCGATCCCATAGCGCTCTCTTGTCCTTATCCTTGACCTTGCCACTGCCGCTCTTCTTACTGGCATTGGTCTCGCGCTCCGCCGCTTCCGAGTTGTTGCTGCTAGCTGTGACGGTGGCGGAGGAGGCAGAAGTCAAAGCTGTGTCGGCGGTGGAGTCAACGGATTCGGATCGCTTGTTGCGGGTGTGATGGTGGTGGTGGTGGTGGACATGGTGGTGGTGCTCCTCGGTCGGCATGCGTCGAGCTTCCTCGTGGTAGTGTTTAAATGAATCCGAATCCATCACCTTCTGCTCCTCTTTCTTCTCCTTCTTCTGCCACCCGCCATTCTTCTTCCGGACTATAGCGTTGTCCTTCTCGGCCCTCAGCTTCCGCTTCACCTTCTCGAGAAGCAGGCCCTGGACGTCCTCTCCGACCGAGTTGGTGACATCGGCGTAGCCGTCGAGGTTGAGCCGCGCCAGCAGTGGGCCCAGGTCGCACGTCAGGAATTTGGTTGGGCCCTTCTCCCCGATCCACTCCCGGAAGATGGTCACCTGGCTTGCGGTCCATGCCGCCCGAGTGCCCGACACCAACTGTGAGGCCGGCGTACCGAAGAGGATGTTGCTTTGATTGCGACGGCGGGCAGGAGGGGTAGGAGGTGAAGAGGTGGTAGAGGAGGACTCGTACATGCTGTAGGTACTGCGCCCTGTACTCATGGTGCTGTTCTAGTTGATGGCTTTGCTCTGGTTGGAAGGATGTGATATTCAGGGGTTGGGATTGGGGTTCTGAGTATGGTGTTTTCCCCTTCGTTTTTTTGTTGTGAAGTGGGATGACACTAAGAGAGAGGCAGTATACAGGAGGCATAATGCAGAGGGGCATTGCATTTATAGTGGTGATGATTACCGTGTTTTGTGTCAGACTCTTGAACCTCGTGTCAGAGAGCTTCTAGACAGCACTATTGTCATCTTAGTTACAATATTTTGTGCGTGGGGAAGGTTCAGGAGGGAATGCGGAAATTTTAGCCTCTGGGCTTGTGTACCAAGGTGGATAGCAAATGTTCCGTATGAGCTCTTCTGTAATATCAATCTCAGACAAAGCCGCACGAGAAGGCTCTCCAGGAGCCTACCAAGCGATGCCTGTCCAATCTGATTCATCCCTCTTGGCTCATCCTGAAACTTTTATGTATCTAGACACTAGATATCGTCTACTCAGACCTCACTTGCACCAGCGAAGATAGCAACCCCAAACGACCTAGACCACGTGCTCCCTTCCGAATCTTCAATATCGACTTCTAAGCGCTCAACACCGGGCTCGGGACCAGCTTCATACACGAGCTTGGACCCGTCCACCTCAGCAGTGCCCTTCGCGGCCCCCGAGACCGTGAACGTGATCGGCTCAACAAACCCCGCTGCTAGCAGCGACACGAGATCGTCGACGACGGCAGCGCGGCCGCTGTTGGGCTCGACGAATGCGTGCGGCTCCGCCAGAAAGTTCAGGTAGCCCTCGATGGGGTCGTAGCCATCGCCGCCGGTAGACCCGTCCCACCAGTCAGCGATGCCGTCGCCGTCTGCATCCCAGGTGCCCGGGCGCGTCGTGGTCGGGAAGCTTTCGAGCCCGCCCGCGTCCGCCTCGTTATCGATCAGGCCCGGCTCGCCCGACACCGACCCCGTGTACGTGTACGTGCCCGTCCGCGTCTCGTTCACGATGCGCCGGTCGTGGTCGTCGCGCGCCGGCTGGCTCGCGCCCGCGTCCGAGAGCACGCGCTTGTAAGCCTCGCTGGCAGACTGGGTGTCGACGAAGGACTCAAAGAAGCTGTGTTGGGGGGTGAGTGGGAGACCAGTTGAACAAGTATTCATCAACTAGCTGAGATTACTTACGGATCCTCGAAGAATTTCTGGTACGTCGGTGCGGGCGAGATCGAGACGTCAGCCCAGCAGGCGACGTCAGAGTCCTGACCAAGTCCGTCGTCGACATACTGCACTGAATTCTCGTCGAAAACACCAGGCATCATGTTACCTTGGCAGTAGTACTGCTGCGTACCAGGGAGACTGTCTTCGTACTATATAGACCACGTTAATCAGGAGCTGCATAGTTCTGCGGAAGGCTACTTCGTCTTACCTGTGCCTTGAACGCGTACGTGAGGTTCGAAGCAGGACCTTGCTTGTAGACGTTATTCACGAAGAGGCCCTCATGAACACCGCCGTCGTTGACGCGATGACCGAAGTTGTATACAACGTTATTCCGCATATCGAGGCGTCCTGCGAAGCTGCCATCGGCATCGACCCCGCCGCCCATACTCCAGCTGCGACCTTCCGCGTGAGCGAGGAGGTTGTGGTGGAATGAGCCTATATCGCCGCTGATGGTTGCGGAGTACCCGTGGGCGGTCCCGGGCGGGTAATTCTGGTGACCGGCAACGTTGAGTGGTTCACTAATCATGTTCCGTTGGAAAGTGATGTTATACGCGCTGCGTGATGAGAAGCACTCGTCCTTGGCCCACCCCATGGAACAGCGATCGAAAATTGAGTAGTCCGAGCCTTGCATTCCCATCCCGTCAACTGTTTCGTTGGTAATGCTACCAGGCCGCACTCTTATGTGTCTGAATATGATATCAGAAGCCCCCGTCAGGCCAACGGGCCATCCTTGGATTGCTATGCCCTTGCCCGGAGCAGTCTGGCCGGCCATAGTAATATACTTGCTATTGATCGACATTCGGGAAGTGGTCGTTATTACACCCCCGACATCAAATACTACAATCCTCGGGCCTGTCGCAACTGTGAGGGCGTACCGAAGAGTGCCTGGCTCCGTCGAGTCTTCGAGGCTGGTTACCTTGATCACCTGTCCACCACGTCCGCCTCGAGCAAAACGGCTATATACCCATGAATATGAAATCGCTGGTTGTGATGAGAATAGCTCTACTTACCCATAGCCTTCTGCTCCAGGGAAAGCGAGTTGTGCTAAGCGAAACAACCATACTCGGCCAATACTCGTGCTGTCACCATCAACAACGTCGACACGCCAATAATGAAAATCATTGGTATCAAGATCTTATAAATGACGTTAGCTGATTGTCGTATTGAGAAAAGCGTACTTGGCAAAGGGGGTGTTTACCGGAGAAAACCACCTCGGCATCAGTCTGTCCCAAGCTGACGCTCTTCAGATCTGTGGGCGTGGTACCTAGATAAACATTGTACTTGGGCGACTCGACGGCGTCGGGGACATGCCAGGTTGCTTTGACGCTCTTGTTGGTGGCCTCGAAATGCTCGTCAAGGTGTGCCGGAGTGGGAAAGCTGATCTGGTGTCCTATGTCCGGTCCGTCAATCTCGAAACCATTCAGGAACGCGCGATTGTCAGCCCCAGTGGGCGTGTAAGTAATCTTGACTATCTGGTCGGCCGAGGATACATCGAAGGTGGCATATGAATTCGCCGCGGTCCAAATGTTGTCGACGCGGATACTTTGATTTACATTCTGTAAGATATGAGTATTCTAGACATGGACCACGCAGGTGTTCGGTGTCTTAGGTACGTTACCGAAAGCACATCTTCACCATCGATAGCAATAGTCAAAGTAGCAGCCTCAGTAAGCTTATCCCAGGCATTGTGCCATGTCAAAAGGCTATGGGTACCCTCGGGGAGCCCCTTGATGGAAAGCGATATAGGGCCCCCTTCTTCGGTCGAGACGCCAGCGCCGACGATTCTCTCGCCAAGAGACGCAATAAATCGCGTATAAACCATCTTATATGAGCTTGCGCCCAAGGCCGTTCCCTCTAGAGTCAAAGAAACATCTCCTATAGTCGTAGTGGCAGAGTCACCCTCAGGAATTGCCCATAGCGTGGTATCATTGTCATCGTAAACCCGTAGACCTTCGCCATACAGTCGAACCCGTACGCGAGAGCTCGAATCATCTGGTGCTGGTCCACTTGCTTGACGGGTTGCAACAGACGTCGGAGAAGTAGCTGTGGCTGCTGCAGAGACACACACGGTGATTAGAGGCGCTACGAAGATTAGACCCTTCATGGTGAAGCTGACATGAAGTGCTCAGCGGCCAAGTTCTAACAGCTGAAGCGTCCTGAGTTCCGTATTCAACTAGGCACAGGCTTAAAACATGATTTATATAGCTTTCTCTCCCCTTCTTATAGTCCAATCCTAACCCTTCAGAATGTCCATCAACTTGCAAAAAGTATGGAAGCGACAGGGCCGATCGCCATCGCATGCATCTCGGCTACCCAGGTGCCAGAGTTTAGAGCTAGGGTTGACATCATTTTCTCGTCTACTCGTGACAGCAAGGGGCGCACTGCAGACATACTACGTAGTAATGTCCAGATGAGTCGTCAGGGGTGCATGGGATTTTCCCGCCAACGACTGGCCTTCCCGCATTCTGGGGCGCATCTTGGCGACCTTCCTGTTTAGATCTGGACAGATCCGGAAACCTTGGCAGAGTCAAACTTGTATGGAGAACGCAATATTGGTGACCTCGGAACTAGGTAACAACACCAATGTGTCATTTGTTTGGTTGGGTTGACGAGAACAAGTTGATACTACACATGTAGGTACCATCCAGGTTTGTAGACATCTCTGCATCCATGATGCCTAAGTAAGTACTAAGTAAGTAGGGGTATCGATTGCATGAACGTCGGTGGGTGTTGATGTATGTAGGTAGTAGCCATAGTGCCAGCCCTGGAGGTTTCCAGGTAAAAGACGGGAGCCTTTAAAGGGGGAAATAGCCGATCCACCAATGTGTGTGCTTGAGTGGCTCTTGCCTCTTCGAAAGACGATGTGAAGAGCGGATGGAGGAGCAAATGACTTCTAAGGAAAGAGCGTCCAACTTCGCGACGTAGAAGAGACTTGAGCATTGACACCAACCGAAACTTAAACAATGCCTCTGTACCCCGGACCCCCATTTTCTTCGAGCTGTTTGTTCTCATATGCATGAGGTGTCTCTTGGCCCTGCATAGCATCATACAGCGACAACCTTGAATCAACCGATCATTGTTCGAAAGACTACTGCATTAATCATCATATCTCGCCCATAGTCCAAGCCTGTAATTGTACTTACTGGGAGCAGCACTCTGAATCTTGGTCAGTATGCCCAGGGGACCTAAGAGAAAAGTCGGTGGCTCCGACGCGGTTCATAACGACGACGATGTCATCTTCACCGTCAAGGATGTCGCTTCCAAAGCCAAAAAGAATCGAAGGCTTTCGGCATTGGAAGAGTATGATGAAGACCCTGGCCGTGAAGAGAGCAGGTATATTTTACTTGAACCTCCAGACTTGGTACTAGCAGAACATGGTGACTGAAATCATGTCCAGGACTTTTCAGAAATGGGCCTTGATGTTCAGTAACAATATCGAAGCCCAAGCTGAGCAATCCAAAGCGCTGTTGAAAGAATTTCGAAGTAGGATTACGCAAGAGGCAGATCAGCTGAGGCAGCACCAGAAGCGACAGGGCAACCAACTGTTAGTATAGGAAGGACCCGAAGAGGGAGCCCAGAACTGATTATGCCTCAGCATTCAAGAACGTGAAGTATTCCTGGACGACATCAAGAACACGTGCGCTATAGCACTTGAAGTACCTACGAAGCCGGGTGAAAGCCGGAAAGGGCAGCAGGTCGCTGGCAAAGAGGACCATGTCCTGTACCAAGATGCGCAGTCCCTTCTATCCCAGAGTTCTGCGATGCTTCGAGAATTCAAGGAGATAGATGAACGCCTCAAGAACTACAAGTTCGATCTCCCCGTGGCCAGATGGAAACAAGACAAGAGACAAATGAAGGACCTAGTGGCAAATGGTCGCCAGGAGGCCGAGGAGATTGTCGAGCGTCTTCTTATCCCAAACAGCAACCCTACGCCCAAGACCGATAAGCACGGAGCTGCAGACATGCAAGAGCTCAATTTCTTTGAAGAAAGCCACAAAGCTCTGAAGGACAACAATTGGGGCATTACGGCCGCGGAACAAGCTGCGCAGCTGGCGGCCATCGTTGAGAGACTCCTGCCTGAAGAAGGTGCCAACACTGAGAGTAGATGGGGTCACGGGGGTCACGGGGGTCACGGGGGTCACGGGGGTCACGGAGCTCACGGAGTTCGCTAAGCACATTGCTATCCCGAGAAGCGGGTATGAATACGGGAATCACTTCAAAGGGATGAAACCTTTGAAAAGATCAACAAGCTAGGGGTATGTTTTTATGTTAAGGTTGAACTGTGCAGGCTACTCGATCTTGCTTTGCTTTGGGCGGACATGATGCTGTGGATGTAGTGATGGCTATTCTGACGATGTACCTAACTACTATGTATGGCTGTTAAGATCAAACACGGGAAGCCATCCGACTCGATGATTGTTCCGTTATCTAAGTACCCAAGCACACCTGCACAGACCACACCTGCCATCCTGCCATGTTGAACATCCTTCTTGGCACTGCACACTGCCGACTACATTGGAACCCACCAAAGTCTGAAGGTGGCCCAAGCACCAGCCACCAGATCTAAGCCCCATCCGGCTTAGCACTAGGGTCGCTTAATTTTCCGTTTTTCAATTTTCTTACCCGCCCACCCCACAGGCACAGAATTTCCTAATCGCTGGTGCCCGTGACTGAATTTTCGTACTTGCCTGGTGGTATCGGCGAAATCTCCCCAGCTACGTGAATTCTTCCTCATCCCGATCTATCACCAGCCCACAAACGACACCTGACCATCCATTGTTGCAGGCCTCAATTCCCAACCTGGTACGTTCGCCTCTGCTCCCTTGCGAAGATTGATCTACTTCTCGATTGATTTGCTATTCGACTTGAACAGTTGATCATTCGACCGACCTCAGCCCAGCCAATTCTTCCTTTCGGGTTGACTGCTTGCTAACGTCCTCTCCACCAAATAGACAAGATGGGTGCCCTCAAATACGTCGAAGAGCTTCAGAAGAAGAAGCAGTCTGATGTCCTGCGATTCCTTCTCCGAGTCCGCTGCTGGGAAGTATGTTGAAACACCCACCTCCTGCGATCGATCCTACGATCTGTTTCCGATATTCGAGAAAGATGGCATGAATACACACGGAAAAATCTACATTCAACATTGGACATGGATGGATGATTTGACAATGTGGACGCTGTCTTCTCGTCCTCCCAGACCAGATCTCGGGGCTGGCCTAGCCTAGCCTCGAGCTGTCGGGAGGTAGAGAACGTGTCTCTGCTATACACTCGTTGAACATTAGCTGAGAGTGCATCAATATAGCTTCGTCAATTGAACGTCATCCACCGCGCCTCGAAGCCTTCCCGCCCCGACAAGGCCCGCCGCCTGGGTTACAAGGCCAAGCAGGGCTATGTCATCTACCGTGTGCGCGTCCGCCGCGGTGGCCGCAAGCGCCCTGTGCCCAAGGGTGCCACTTACGGTATGTTGTGCCGTCCATCTTTTCTGGACATCACGCCCAATCACAGAATCTTCTGTTCCAACGACGGTGCACTAATATTATCATTCGACTACAGGCAAGCCGACCAACCAGGGTGTGAACCAGCTGAAGTACCAGCGGTCCCTTAAGGCCACCGCCGAGGAGCGTGTCGGCCGCCGCTGCGCTAACTTGCGCGTCCTGAACTCGTACTGGATCAACCAGGACTCGACGTACAAGTACTACGAGGTCATCCTCGTCGACCCCCAGCACAAGGCCATCCGCCTGGATCCCCGCATCAACTGGATCGTCAACCCGGTGCACAAGCACCGCGAGGCCCGTGGCCTCACCGCCACCGGCAAGAAGTCCCGCGGTCTCAACAAGGGCCACCGCTACAACAAGACCCGCGCCGGTCGCAGAAAGACTTGGAAGAGACACAACACCCTGTCCCTCTGGCGCTACCGATAAGCGCCTCCCGCGGCTGGGCGGAGGAGCCGCTGTTAGTAAAAGCGGCGATGATAGGCGGACGACGAATGATACGGTCAACAATGATTTGGGCTGGAGTGAGGTCTTGCTTCTTCATGGTCATAAGGGCATGCTGCATCTGATTGACGGGTTTTACTACCTGGAGTTAGTCTACATAGCTCCGAATGAAACAAAATGGTTCTTTACGAAGATAATGTCTTCAATCATAATTTACGTTCTTTCTTTTACTTGTGACAGATGACGATCTATTCAGTTGACTTTGGATCTCTAGCAACTCGTAGAGTCAACGAGACTTGAAACCATGATATCTCTAATGTGCACTACTCTTAACAGTCCAAGGATGCCAAGGTCGTTGATAAGCAGAATTGGACGTGGGTTCAGTAGTTCTGGATGAACCATTTCTGGTTCGGTTTACAGTCAGTAATCACAGGATACCTATTTCAAGATGGATCAAAAGGTCAGCGCCATCTATCTATCGAGCTGACATTTATCAACTGATATAGACACACTTGTCCATGCCTTGCGTGGTTAATCATGATCTTGGATGAGTAGGCAGGAAGAGGAAGAGGAATAGGAGTTAGACGAGTGGTTTGTGTGCAGAGGCGATGGGACAAAACCGTGGGATGAAATGAAACGACAATCATCCTATTTACTCACCTAGGCAGGCTGATAATAGTTAGGCTGCAGACAGAGGATATCGTGACTTAGCCTGATTGGTTACTTGGGTAGCAATAGCTAGTCCATCACGTACTCGCACTCCAGCACGACCATCACGATATGAAGCTCTACTCTTTAGTCTGAAGTCATCGGGCTACTTGACCCTTTGTAGGACTTACTGGCCGTTTGATAGATTGTCTGATCATTACGAACTGGAGAGCAGACTGAGGAATAATAAGCATATCAAACATGCACAGCAGAGCATAGATCTACTAGGGGGGGGGGGGGGGGGGGGTATTTTTTGTGGTTTAGTACAACTCAATTAATTGCATGAGCAGAGGGGCCTCTAGTAGACCGAATGTGCCCATCTATCTGATCTGATGTGGTCTGATCTGATATGAATGGCGGGGAATTACATGCAAGAGGTGAGCAATATCACCATAAAACTCCTGTCTTCATCCCTCCCTCTCTCTCTCACCCACCCCGGTTTTTGCCAACGCGCCAACCATCACTACCACCATCGCGAGAGACAGAGAAAAGGAACAAGAAAGGGAAGTGGAAAATGAGATCCAGCTATAAAATTGCCTCATATCATCTTCGTCTTCATATCGTACCGGAAGAACAGGAAGAAGACTGCTGGAAAAGAAGGGAATAGGAAGAAGGAGAAAAAGGTCCAAACGACCTCCACGCCTTCCGGTCGCCAAATTGCCAATTGCAACCGAGCGTAACATCGTCAACGACTCCCTCTCTATCGTGTTGATGAAGAGTAGTCAGTTCTCGTGTCCAGTGTGTCTATCCATAACCAGAACCCATTCCTCCCACTCAGACGACAGCCATGAGAAGAACGTATTATTGGCGAGGATAGGTTTGCTTTGTGTCGAAGTTCGACAGCTCCCGTGACTTGCGATGCGAGGGTATCGATCGAAATCCGAGGCGAGAAATGTTCGATGGCGGTGATCTCTTGCTGCGCGACTCGGTAGTTAGGAAGAAATGCAGAATGCCCAAGTGCATTCCTGCCTAGCTTCTTCAGCCGCGGAGCCGTGATGAATCGCCAAAGAACCAACGCAACTCGTAGCACAACCAATCGTATATGTGTACCGCTGGTCGCCAACCAAGTTGCGCCACTCCAGAATGTTGAGAACGGTCCAAGCGAACTCCTCCGGAGACATTGTGAATACAAGCAAGAAAACCCAAGGGGCAAAAATGAGAATGAAAACAGGGAAAGAAAAGAAAAAGTGGTCTATGCAGGAGTATGCATGGTGGTGAAGTCGAAGTACACGAGTACAGGCCGGATAACCCTTATGGCGATTGCTCAAAATCCCTTATAAGAGCCAATCATCCAATGAAGGAGTCGATCCAAACGCAAGAAGAAGAAGGAAAGTGTCGTGCATCATCAGATGGATAATGTACAGCTCAACCCAAGAAATGAGGAAGGCCAAGTGGCGGTCCGCATAGTTCCAAGGGCTGGATTCAGTTCGGTTCGGTGGTACAGGTAGAAAAGGAAAGTTCATCAAGATCGTGAGAAAAACATCTCGTTCGTGCTTCGTCGCAGGCGAAGATTTGCCGGGACATGAAGCCATCCCAATTCGTTATCGTCATATTGCTCGTACTCATAACGTGAGGAAGGTTTGTAGATGGGGGATCTCGATTTAGAAGAATCCTTCGACGTTGGCCGTAGGCATGTTAGCACCAGGGTAGGTCTGGTATGTGTTCATGCGGGGCGGCTGGGGAGGAGCGTTGGGCGGGTTGGGCATGGCGATGGCACCGTTGTTAGGGTAGGGCATCTGGCCACGGCCGCCGTTGATGCCATTGAGACCGTTCGGGTAACCGCCGTTCTGCATCATCGGCTGGTTCGGCATGCCACGGTTAGGTGCTAGGCCACGCATCGGAGGTTGGCCTGCAGTCAGATCGGTCGGGGTAGTCTGTCCGGTGTTATTGCCATTGCGAGCATCATGCTGCTGAATCTTAGCCTGAAGGCGTCGGCCATATGGAGTGCTTCTGATGGTGGGGAGAATAGGTCGGATAGTTTCCACAATTTGATGCTTCATGTGAAAGGTAGCATGCTCGAGCGCGGTCTGGACAACGTAGTTGCCGAACGAGTCTCGGAGGAGGCGGTCCATCTCGCCCGGATTGAGGAGCTCCTGAGACATCATGTCCTTCGAACCATCCGAAGCACATCGCAGGCACTTCTCGATCACATTGGAACTGAACTTGTGACGAGAAAGCTCGCCGATCTTGCCCTGGAACTGCTTCACCAGGGGTTCCGTGAAAGCGGGCTCGTTCAGGTCAATGATGTACTGAACCACATAGTTGCCAAATGGATCCTTCACAAGGCGTTGAGCATTATCAGTGATTCTAGCAATCAGCCACGACTTCTGGTCGCCAGAGGCGTGGTCAATACATCGTTGAAGAACACAGCAGCCATGACGGTGGGTGCCGACCTCGATGCAGCGGTTACCCACAGCATTGAAAATGAACTGGGCATCAGCAGCAGAGAGCTTGTTCAGGCACTTCTGAATCACATGGTTGCCATTCAGGTCCTGGATGAGGTCCACGACCTGGTTTTGCAAGGCCTGGATGATGATCTGTACCTGAGTCGGGGTTGTGATGAACTCGATCATCTTCTGCAGAGCTCGCGTGCCATGTTGGTTGAGAGCAATGTGGACCATGTCCCTGGCAGCGTTCTGAATCAGAACCGTGCGCTCGGTATCGTCGCAATATTCCAGGAGCTTCTGGCACAGGTAATTGCCGAATGGATCTGTCATGAGCTCCACGACATGGGGACTGGTCTCCTGCCAGATCATGTGGATCTGGTCTGGAAGTCGGTTCTCAAGTTGCTTCTGCAGGTATCGGCAGCCGTGCTGATCCTTGCAGAGGTCGTAGATAGTGCCTCCGACTGACTCCAGCGGAAGGTTGGTGAAGCGGCTCATGGCTAAGATGTGTTAGTCTCAACTACTTTGTTTACAGGATACTGAAATAATTACTAACCTTCACTATCCTGGGCTCTGCGTTGCTGAATGACACGCTGCTGCGAGTCTCGAGGGGTGGTTGCATTTTGGTAGACAGCACTGTAGTTTGCGTAGTTCTGGTTCGGGTAACCACTGTTGAGATTCATGTTCTGCATACCCATAGTGGCCAAGGACATGTTATTGTTGTAGCCATTGGCATTAGGGCTTGCCGGGGTATGAATGTAGTTATGGGCGCCATAGACAGGAGGATGGGGATAGCCTCCATATTGACCAGTAGGGTTAGCTGTGGGAGAGGCAACTGCTGGGGCTTGGGCGGCAGCTTGGCTAGCCGGGACTGGACCAAAAGCAGGTGCATTGGCCTGCAACTGAGACTGGATAGATGGGAAGGCTCCAGCCTGGGTCACATTGATATGGTTGTCACCCGACAGTTCACGACTGTGTCGCTTGGCAGCACCAAGAGGGATCCGGCCGATACTAGCGTTGTGGTTGTGGAAGTGTTGCTGTGCATGGGCATTAGCCGAAGCCGGGGTCGGTGCACCAGGAACCCCAATGTTCTTAACAGTAGGAATATCATTGGCAGAGAATGAGGTCTGCAGCTTGGGCGGAGTTGCAGGAACCTGAGTGGAAGGAGGTGTCATGACAGAAGGAGCATTGGAATCAGAAGGGGGCTCTTTGTACTGCTGGTTCAAGTCAATGGAATGGCGGAATGGACGGTTGCTGAAAGCCTTAGCCTCAGAGGCGCCAGCCTGGTTAGAAGTCATGGTGTCAGAAGTAGCCATTTGTGCAGAGCTGAGATTAGTGAGGCTCTGCTGGTGGCGATGACGTGAGATGTTACCCCAGCCGTTTGTAGCAGGGCTCTCTCCGTTACCAAGTTGGGAGGCCAGGTCAGCAGCGGCGGTAGAGGCAGACAACTTTGGAGAGAGAAAGTTAGTCATCTGAGTGTGGGAGGTTTGAAAGAGTACAAAGATTGTACGATAGGACACAATGAATGCAATTGCCAAAGTTGCAGGGTTGAGGACTTGAGACGTAGAGTTGAGATGATGTAGAGTTGGGACGACGTAGAGTTGGGACGACGTAGAATTGGGACCACGTTTGATTGAGTATCAGACGGAAAGACCAGACGGAAAGACCAGACGGAAAGACCGGACGGAAAGACCAGACGGAAAGACCGGACGGAAAGACCGGACTAAGACGGCGGGATGGGGAGGAAGGTACCAGAACAACTACACGTAGTAGAAGTAAGGGAAGTCAAGGTAGTTGGTGGTTTGGACTTGTGCTCACAGAGGTGTATGTGTGGTTGATTTCAGATAAGAAAAATTTTCAGAAGTACATGGAAGTACAAGAAAGTGAATTTCTGAATGAACGGAGGGAGGGGTAAGGCCTGAGGGGTAGGGCATTAAGAGGGAATCAAGTAGAACTGTGTCGATGGTGCAAATTTTGTCCTGTTCCTATGGTGATATGGAGGGACAGTGAATTGGCAGGACAATAGGTAGGTATCACGATAGGCCCTACCGTATCACATGTGCGTATTGTAAGGAAATAGGTACTTGTTGGAGACTACTCACCACGTTCGGATTACCCTTCTGGGCATAAAGTTGAGGAAAGCTATCCTCAGGGCCGGCAGGCTTCATGTTGGCGAAGCCCGTCGAGTCCATTGTGCTGTCGTCGTCTCGGAAGAGGAATCCAGCTGCGTTAGTCTGATCGATGTTGTCGTAGAGATTGCCACGGCGTGTCACAGGTAATGAGTATCGGTTGAGGCTGAAACACAAGTTCTAAGGTTAGTACTGTTCAGTTTCCACAAGCCTGAAGATGATGATGGCAGAAGGTTCTGTGGACGATCTAGGATTGTAGGGAATATCAAGGAAGCAGAAGAGGCTGCGAGTCTGAATGGGTAGAAACTGTGGCAGAGGAAGGTGCTTTCCAAGTAGTCACGCCTTTGGTAAAGAATGCGACTGATGTAAGGTGGGAAGATGGAAGACAATGTGGTGAAGGCAGAAAGTGAAGGGAGAGGAAAGGTGCAGGGGGAGGGTGTGTACTGTACAGCTAGTGATTTCTGTAGCTTCCTAGAGCTTGGTTGGCAAAAGTGAAGAAATCAGAAGTGGGAGTGAGAATTCACGGTGACAATGGGGAGGAGTAGGTTGGGAAAAGAACGAAGCAGAGGGTCGACAATGGGTTGATTAGTCGGCTCGAGACTGTGCGTGTAAACTGCTAACAGATACCTATTGAAAGGTACCTATCGTACTAATAGAACCCCCCAGAAACTGGAATAATGGCTAGCAGCATTGAATAGTTGAATAATGGTAGGTATGTGGTTTGGTAAGTAGAAACGTAGATAGGTAGGGTGAAGGGCCAGAGTGGTTGGTGGTAGGCGAAATCCAACTTCATCGTGATACTATCACGACCATATGCCCAAACTCAAAGACCCGCTGGCGCCTTCGCATTTGAACTTAACCCACTTCACTTCACTCCACTTCACTTCACCTCACCTACTGAGGTCGTACATTGCCATTCAGTAGCACTTGCACTTAATCGATAGCGGGTGTTGAGTCCATGAACACGACGCAGAAATCACAGAAAATATGGGCGAAGAACAGAAACCGCTTTACTTACGCATTCGTTGACCGATGACTGGTGGGATCCTGTCGTATTGCTTCTTCTTTCTCGTCCTCGTCGCTGTTTCTTCTGGACGCTGGTACTGATCGAGATGGTAGTTGATCGAAATTGAAGACCGACTGCACCAAGCCTGATGGTGAAGCAAGTTGGGAGCCCGACCTTGCTGGCCGATTCATCAGCCCTTGCGGGGAGACCAAACTCGACGTCGAGTACCGATTAGGCCTCGAGAACATTGTTGGGAAACCCGCGCTGGGATCCCGATACTCAGGAGGTGTCGTCGGCTCAGACTGGTGGCCAGTGAGGCTCAAGGAATGTCTATGGCCCAGTTCCTCCTGCATTTGGGCGATGTCAAACTCATCCCGGAGCTGTTGCTGGTCCAGCTTCTGCATCTCGGCTTCAAATCGCCGCCTCTGCTCTCGAATTTTCTCATACTCGAGCTTCTTCTTCTCTAACTGCTATCCATGTCAGCATTGACTCTTGAATACCGAGTTGATGCCCACTGGGGAGGACTGGCTGCGAGGACTGGCTGCGGCGCAGGCGACGTCACGTTACGACTTGCTGACACGTAACGGATCCGAGAACCAAACGCCGAGAAGAGACGGGAACGCCTTACCAATTGAACTTTATACTGTGGTTGGGTCGGCACCAATTAGTCTACAGTTCCACAAGAGCAAGACAGTGAATTAGGGGGCCGATTGAGACATTGCCTTCCGGGAGATAAGCTCTAGCAAGGCTAGACACTTGGACCCCCCCGGCCCCCCTTCCCCCTTGCGCACCCCCTCCATATACCTCGAACCCCCTCCCGCCCCGAGGAGATCATTACATATACAGGCATGGACTTACGGCAGCATATTCTTGAGGCTCGGGCAATCGCTGGGTGGATATTGTCGACAATGTTGGTACACGCCCCGAGTCCGTTGTGAAGCGGCGGGGCAGGGTGGTTCGAGGATCTTGCGGGATGGGCTGCGGCTGTTGGGGCAGCCTGCCCGTGCCGTTCCTCGGTGGTGAGACAAGCGAATTCATCGGCGCCTCGTTTCTGGGCGACTGCTGCGCGCGAAATCGGTATTCATCCATCTTTCCTCCTATTTTACAATTCGTGGTCTTTCGTGGGTCTTCGTACAGGCCTTGTTGGCTATCACCGGGTTCTATAAACTGCCGTCGCGGCAAAGCGTGTCAGTCAGCCAGCCCCAGCCCCCAAATATCGGCACAGGTATATGATATGCGCCGGATAGAACAAAGCTCCAACGAAAGGCAACATCGACGAACCGACGAATACAGAGGCTTCGGGTGGTGACACAGAGAATATGATGGGTTGCTAGAGCCTCGCGCTTCATTCCAGCTGCGTGGTCTGCCGGCGCAACTCGATCCCTTCGGCACTCGGATGCGCAGTTGGGCGGCTACTGGGAGACGATGCCTCTTGCAGGGGTGGTGGAGAGGAGGGGGGTGGGTTTGTTGAGCGATACTCGAGGACTACTTAGGACTCGGCAAGGGAAGACGCATTTGCATTTGCAGTTCGCATTCTGCATTTTGCATTTTGCATTTTGCATTTGCTTACCTTTATAAGAACAATTACAGCACAGAACGCGGAACGCTGCCCTGGAGAGCCAGGAGCGGCCAGCAACGAGAGAGAATTTTTTGTAGAATCACAGAGTCAAAAGAGTGTGGAGTTGTGTGCGGGAAAGAAGAATAAGAGGAAGATCAATCAACGTCTCTCTTGACGAAGCCACACATTGGTAGGCACATACACAGGCACACACACATACACCACACATATACACACAACACCCATGCAGGTAGGGAGGTAGGTTGGTAGGGAGGTAGGGAGGAGGTAGGTTGGTAAGCTGGTAAGCTGGTGAAGTAGGTAGGCAGGTACTTGGTGATAATTGATACAGTTGAGATGCAAGCAGATAGTAGATACAGATGCCAAAGCCAGCGAACCAGCCAGACAGACAAGACAGCCCAGACTGCAGCCAGACAGAGACAGACAAACTCGTTGCCCCCAGTCCAGTGCCTGTTGCTGTTGTGTTGCTGCACCCACAGGGAGAATGAGGAGAGGTACGAAGTACGGAGGTGGGAGACAAGGTCAATCAATCAATTCAGCACATCCAGGACATGCAGATTCGCCCGCACAACCATGAAAACCCCCCATGAAAACCCCTGTACGAAGTAGTGTACATACATACTATGTAGAGTAGGTAGGCAGGTATTGTACAGTCGGTACTACCTATTGTACAATACTAGCCTGGCGGTAGCTCAACTGCATGGAGCTGTAGCGCACGTATGCAGCGGTCCAGCGGTGACTTGGGCGATTTCTCCCCCCTCCTATCCTTGCGATCCTGGTCGGCAAGGACCCTATCTCTGCACTAACAGCCACAACTCGCATCCACTGTTACTACCTGGGTAATACATCGATCCCGTAGATACCTAATACAGCTAAGCGCCCTCACGTCTTTTTTGGATGGCTAACCTGCTACTGTTAGTGCTGTGACTTAATATACTACTACGTACAGTCATAGACCCGAGTAATCGAGGTATGTATGTAGGTACATAGGTAGTATGCATATGTATTGTATGTATATAAGTTTTCTCAGCGGGCGATACGGCGGAGCGTGGTACTTCGTAAGGCTAGAAAAAGTTTTGTTAGATGCCTAGATAACTACTAGGCAGGTGACCTACTAGTCAGTCCTTACAATGACTTCCTTCTTTCAGGAGGTTCGCAGATGAAACTATGGTTCGCGTCGGGAAGGTAGACAAGCAAGGACTAGAAGCGAGTAGATATAGTACTTGGCCGAGGTCGGGTGTTTGTGTGTTTGCTGGCGGATTGTGCTTCCTAGGCATGTCCCAGGCATGTCCCAGGCATCTAGGCCATATAGAGTTTCATACGCACACGTGGTGGCAGTATAGGGGCTTAGGTAGTTACATAGGGAACCAACCTCAAGGAACGAGGGACGTTCCGCTCGGGACACAGATGTAGTCGAACCCTATCTGACTCTTGTTTCTGGTACCTTGCCTGCTTGCTTACCTACCAGCCTACCAAGCCCGTGCCTACCTACATATGTATGCCTTCATGTACGTAGGTATGAAGGGGGTTGGTAGGTGGTAGGTAGGTAGGAAGGATCCGGCCTCGACGAGTTGGAACAATGTCTTATAGACACAAGTGAGGTCGATTGGTAGGATGAGATCAAGACTTGCGTGTTCAATCAATAGGCTTCCAGGAAAAACACGAAGTGGTTGAGTAGCACTATATGTATAGGTCACTGTTAACCCTCTCTCCTCAATAATTGATGCCCAAATCTGATTAATTCCCCGCTGGTGGCTTCAACTGCTGAAGCGGTCTGTTTGCAATTGCCCCGTCCGGTCGTTTCAGCAAACTCCACCCTGGAGTGCGATCAGTTGCGATATACCCCGGCGCTATTGCTGTGATCTCTGCTGCTAACTCCGTAGTACATACAATCTACAATCCCTACGGACCGGTCCAGCACTTGTTATAAGTTAGTTACTATCAGCTGCTCGGTCCAGACAAGCAAGCACAAGGGCAAGCAGGCAAAAAGGCAAGACAGAGCGAGCAGCGGAGGAGTAGACGCGTGAGCCACTGCTTGTCGAGTGCCTGCTTGTTCGACCGAGAGAGCGGTGAGCAAAGTCTTGCACTAACATACGACAGATAGACGGAATTAATTGACTGATAAAATGCCACAATGCATGTATGCAGTAAGTATGTAGGTAAGTATTGTGCCTACATGGTTGTAGTGCGGGGGATATGTTACTAACACCTGCGATCGCTGTAACATCAGTGATGTTCATGCAGTCTGCGCAAAGCCCTACATATACCTACCTACTTACCTAGTACTTATAATCATCTAGATGCACCAAGGATTTACGCCTTACACCAAACCTAGACCCGTCTTATATCTGGTTGTCTAGACACCCAACATACCATAGCCAAAGGGTGCAAGCTTTACAGTAAGCTGGCAACTTCGTATGTAGCAGGCAGGCGGACGACAGTCTATATCATCAGATTGCTGCATTCCCTGTGTTGTCACATAGCCAAGTCCATGCTGTTACTTACTATCTTCCCTACTATATCGAGGCAACGGGGGTTCTTGCGTACCTACCTCTCTGGTTCGCGGTGTGGGACACAACAGCGCATCACAGAGCCGTAGCTGTGTCACAACCTGGAGTCGTACATCCGCTGGCGCTGGTTGGACGAAATACTATGCCTGGTCCACGTTCGGAAGTTAGTTGGCGGAAGAGGGCATTCTATAGGCTGCGGCTCCAGACAGCGGAAACTGCTGGGGATATATCGATCTGGGTGGCGTCTTAAGATGGCACTTGGCCATGCCGCCAATGATATCGCTGCCCACATGCATATTGTTAGACTGACTGTTTATACTTACTTGCCTTTGGACTCCAGTTGCTACGTAGATCGTGCGCCTCTACTCGTTCGGCATAAGTACGTACACGAGAAGAATTGTCAAGCGCCATGCATCGATTGTGAGACAAGATGTCTGACATTGCCATACCGGACCGGACACATCCCTCTGGGGGGTTATCGGTGTAGAAGTAGGTTCACCTATGGCTTACATATGTCGTTGGAAGATATGAAAGAGGGAGCTTCAACTCGTCACACAGCGAATGGTTGCGGCGCTTAGGGTTTGATATTGGGAGAGCCACTGTGACGATGTGATTAGCATGCTATGGAAGTATGTCACTACGTCTATCAAATGGGTAGTTGAAAGTTGAAACATCTAGGGTCTTCCTACCTACTTGTGTAGAAGGTTCCGGCCCGGCTTTGTAGATCCTTCTTGGGTGGATTCCGATACATATACATAGATAATGCGTAGCGCGGTTACGACTACGCGATGGATCCCACTCAACATCAAACCCCGGACCTGGCCTGACCTGACCTGACGGAATTTCTCTTTGTAGGAGAGCAATGAGACGACATCTGTGTATATATGAGTAACCATGTTCTCTGCCGTTCAGAAACCTGCAGATATAGACTATGGACACAAGCATTGCTTACATATGTAGCCTAGTCAAGCTGGTATCGCAGACAAGTTGGCAGACATCTATCTACTTAGTCTTCATGGGCAATATCATATAGTCCTGATACGCAACACCTCTCGGTACCGGTGCTAAGAGAGAGTGGACAGAGATAGTGGGCGATCTACTTCTTGGGATGGTATAGAGATCGTCAACTCTAAAGCTCACGACTTCACGTATTCGTTGACCTGCAGCAAATATTACATCGTGGAGGTCTCCAAAGTGTACCGTTTTACAGGGAGTGGCGATATTTCGACGTTATTCGTATGGTATCATGCGTAGAACTAGTAAGAAAAGTGACCAACTTCGCAGCTTTCGCTACAGGATGGCCTTTACAGCCCTTTCTGCCTTGGCTAGCTGGCTGGCTGGTTGGGCACGGTAGTAAGTAGTTATCCTCAGCTATCGTTTACATAGGATGCTGGAACTCCACCTAAGTTCCACACACCGACTTTTGTCCACTCGAAATCGAGTGTTCACGCCCTTGAGGGACTCCCAGGGATGAATGTACTACGTAGGTTGTCGGACATGTATGTAGATAGGCAGGTTACAAAAAGCCAAGACAAGATATCACCTCTCGCATCTCGTTGAGGATCCCCAAGCCGCTCTAGAACTGAGGGTCGGCCAGCGGCTGCATAACATCTTAGACCCGAAATCGTCTGTTAGAAATATGGAGGAAAACCCAACCCCATTACACTTAAGTTGACGGCATCGAAGGCATCCAACCGGGGAGCTAGGGAACTCTGGGACTCCAAGATATTATTATGCACTGGGCCAAGATGGAATGATTATACAACTTACATATGGGAGGATCGAAAATGGAAATCGGCAAAAACGGAGGTCTAGACTGGATAATCTTCAAGATGTCGAGGTCTGGAACTGGCATGGATGGATTTAGACGATGAACATATTGGGTAGGTCTTTGACGATCAAATGCATGCCACAGAGTGGCATGAGAAAGATGACAACCCAATCCTTTTTCTGGCTGTGCCCCGGCTACTATCACCACCGCGACTGGAGGTACATGCTAATCAACCCCTCTCCCATCTCCCTATCATGTAGGGCTAGTCCGTACAAGCACGCAAATAGACGTTTCCATCCGCAGGCGAACTCATATATCCTGCGTGTGATGACGCCTTACTGCAAGACAGATGTCGGAGGCGATGCTCTCGTTCTCGAATTACAGAACGGGGGGAGAAGAATAAATGGATATATTGGTAGGTATAATACGAAAGACTGGCTGTACGTGCATTCCTGGGTAGCAAAGCAATGCAACCAACACAATAAGCCGACGCTTCTCTCCTGCAGGAAATGCAAGCTGCATGCATGCAGAGCCAGAAAGGGGCGGGGAGGGGAGGGGAGGGGATGGATTTGGAGGGGTACAGGAGCATTGTTTTCCTGGAAGCATCTCAGGTTGCGAGGTCGATGGAGGGGTAAATGTTGTGAGATAGGAGGTAGACTAGGCTCTGTTTGGCGTAGCAGGGAGGTCTATCACAAGTACGAAAGTAGAATTCGGTGAGCCTCATGACAAGCACAGGTTCGTTGGGCATGACCTAAGATGTACCCCTCTCTGTCCTCCGGCTTGCAATTCGCTGTGATGAGATGAAGATGTAATCAAGACATATGTTGTCATCAGACAGAGTTCTCCTCGGGCTATCCAGGATTCCGAGAGAACTTGCCATGGGGCAAGAAAGACGGGCAATGTAGACAGACAACCAGACTGGCGTGGCGTACCTACACACATGTGTCAAATGGATCTGATCGAATGGCGGGGTAGTTTTGGCCGGAATGGGCATGATTGCGGCGGAGAGTACCCGGTTGAAGGGGGCAGCTACCTACATATCTACCTACATATCTACCTACATATCTACCTACATATCTACCTACATATCTACCTACATATCTACCTACATATCTACCTACATATCTACCTACATAGGGGCAGTAATGTAGAATCCGTGGTTCGGAAGTCTTTGAGGCGACAGAACTGAAGTACGAGAGTTGTGTAACGGTGGTGCTACGTAATGGATGCATAAGCTTGCCACATATCGTAGGTATCGTGGGTATCGTGGGTATCGAAGGTCATAGGGTCATGGGGGCACATGAAGCTGACAGCCCGGAGTTGACATTATCTCCTAAGTGCCTGTTCTGTTATCTGATGAGGCTCTACCTAGCGGGAAGCATACCCGAAGAGACAGAGAGCGTTTATGCTGTTGGAAATCTGTTGCATTTGGCATTTCAAATGGTACCTATGAAACCTGAATCCCATTTAGCCTCAAAGAGGGGTCCAGAACCAAAGATCGCTCTCATGGATGGATCCTTGCAGCGTACTATTAAGGCGGGTGGCTGTGGCCCAAGCTCCCTTCGGAAGCAGAAACAAGTGCACGCGGCAGGTGGCGCTGAGCGCTCAGCTAAGCACCCAGGCAGCCCAGGCACCCCACCTTGAGCCTCGATAAGAGGGACACCTAAAAGGCTTATCGTGACTTATCAATTGGCAAGCTTTGATACTGTAGTTTGATAGGGCAGGCGGGCAGGCGGGCAGGCGCCTGGGGCAGTTTTTACTTTGGTGGGGTCCTCGACTTCTTCCAAGGTTCCTAACGCAAGGCTGCTGCATGCATACTGCAAAGTAGATATCGAGCCAGTCAACATCCCAAGCAGACTACCAAACAATTCATTCCACGATCCAGGAACGATTATGAAGTTGTTGCTGGCTGTTGAATTTTGCCAAGATGCCGCACATCGATGACGGGTTTGAGGCTCTCCTAGAGCCTTTCTACAATGGCAAGAAGCTCACCGATCCCATTTCTACCGTGGAAGACAAGAACCAGCTGCTCCCCGCCTTCTTGAAGGTCAAAGGTACGTGACCGTGATCGTGATCGTGATCATGATCTAGCTATCGCTAAGCAATATGCGCGATTTCCGGAAAACTTCGCCTGTGATTGCAAGACTTGCAAGTGGAACTGGAATGCTGACATCACACAGGTCTCGTGAAACAGTAAGCTACCCTGAAC
This sequence comes from Diatrype stigma, assembly GCA_022225965.2. Lineage (NCBI taxonomy): Eukaryota > Fungi > Ascomycota > Sordariomycetes > Xylariales > Diatrypaceae > Diatrype > Diatrype stigma. The sequence goes on along the minus strand of JAKJXP020000039.1, from coordinate 178,680 downwards.
AGCCTCCTGCTACTGCAGTCAGGGGTGTCTAAGAATCCCAGCCCCCGACTATGGCATAAACCGACTGTGACCAGAATTAACAACTCTTAACAGACATATCGACTCATACAACTTCTTTGTCGACCATGAAATCAAGGAGATCATCAAGGCAAACAGGATTGTCAGAAGCGATGTCGATAGCAGTTTCTGGATCGAATTCACCGACATCAGGGTTGCACTCCCAGATCGGCCTGATACAGGCCAGGGTCGTGTTGCCAATGATATTACTCCCATGGAATGCCGCCTGCGCGATATGGCATACTCCGCCAAGATCCTTGTCGATATAGCTTATACGAGAGAGCGACAGAGAATTATCAGAAGAAATGTCGAGCTTGCCCGGATGCCCGTTATGCTTCGAAGCAACAAGTGCCGACTATACGGCGCAAATAATGCCCAGATGGAGCTGATGAACGAGTGTCCCCTCGACCCTGGCGGCTACTTCATCATCAATGGAACCGAGAAGGTCATTCTTGTCCAGGAGCAGTTGAGCAAGAACCGAGTCATTGTTGAGGCAGACGAGAAGAACAACATCATCTCAGCATCCGTCACCAGTTCCACACACGAGAGAAAATCCAAGACATACGTCCTGCTGAAGAAGGATCGCATCAATTTACAACACAACGTTCTGACCGAGCCGGTACCCATTATAATTGTTCTCAAAGCTCTTGGTGGACTATCAGATTATGAGATCATTACTCTCGTTGCCGGTTCAGATGGAAGATTTCAGGACGACTTCGTGATTAATTTCGACGAAGCTGTTAAGGCTGGCGTCTTCACTCAACAGCAGGCACTTGAGTATATTGGAGCAAGGGTCAAAATGGGAGGCAGAGCCCCGAAACCCGGAGGAGGTGCGCCTCAACCGCGCCGGAGCAATGTGGAAGAAGGACTTGACGCCCTTGCCAATATTATCATCGCACACATACCAGTCGAAGGCCTCGATTTCCACCCAAAAGCTGTTTATGTAGCTCTCATGGTTCGCCGGGTGCTCATGGCCCACTACAATCCGAAGTTGGTGGACGATCGGGATTTCGTGGGCAACAAACGTTTGGAATTAGCAGGACAACTTCTGTCTCTTCTGTTCGAAGATTTGTTTAAGAAGTTTCTGGTTGATCTCAAATTTAACATTGAGAATAACTTGAAGAAGCAAAACAGAGCTATTGCCTTTGACCCCTTGATTCAAGTTGGCACTCAAGGGAAGCACATTACCGAAGGGATGAACCGTGCGATCCAAACGGGAAACTGGAGCGTCAAGCGTTTCAAGATGGAGAGAGCGGGTGTGACGCATGTCCTTAGTCGACTTAGTTATATCAGCGCCCTCGGAATGATGACCCGCATAAGCAGTCAGTTCGAGAAGACGCGGAAAGTGAGTGGACCTCGTGCTTTGCAGCCATCGCAGTGGGGTATGCTCTGTCCATCCGATACTCCTGAAGGTGAAGCTTGTGGTTTAGTCAAGAACCTGGCGCTCATGACACATATCACGACGAACTTCGACGAAGAGCCTGTCAAAAGATGGGCTTTCACACTCGATTCTGGCGTTGAACCTCTGCGTAGTTTCAGTGGCTCTGAAATGCATCGACCCGGAACATACGTCATATACATCAACGGCACACCGTTCGCGTTAACCCGGTTTCCTAAGCGGTTTGCCGGAAAATTCAGAACGATGAGGCGTCGTGGTTGGATCTCCCCCTATGTGAGCATCAACGTCAATACGCAGCTGTCGGCAGTGCATATTGCAACGGACGAAGGACGCATCTGCCGTCCATACATAATTGTCAAGAACGGAGAAGCGAAAATCAAGGAGAATCATCTCAGATTATTACAGGCGGGAAAAGCTACATTCGACGACTTCCTCACCCAGGGTATTGTTGAGTATCTTGATGTCAACGAAGAGAACGATGCTTTGGTCGCTCTTTACGAGAAGGATATCACAAAAGCTACTACCCATCTGGAGATTGAACCCTTCACCATTCTAGGGGCCGTCGCCGGACTGATTCCTTTCCCTCACCATAACCAGTCACCGAGAAATACATACCAATGTGCTATGGGTAAACAAGCAATCGGAGCCATTGCCTATAACCAGTTTAACCGTATCGACACTCTCCTTTACACTCTGGTGTATCCCCAACGTCCTATGGTCAGAACCAAGACCATTGAGCTCATCCACTACGATAAGCTGCCCGCAGGACAAAACGCTACCGTCGTCGTCATGTCGTACTCTGGATATGATATTGAAGATGCCCTGGTGCTTAACAAGGCATCTATCGACAGGGGTTTCGGAAGATGTCAAGTATTCCGAAAATATACTACTGAACTGCAGCGGTACCCTAACGGCAGTCGTGAACGTATAGGGGATAAGGACGCTCAACCGAAAAACATCGCCATTGGCGAGGATGGCCTTGCAGATGTGGGATTTCGTGTGAAGAACGGCGATGTCCTTCTGAAGAAGGAAAGCCCTGTGGACATAAGTCCAGCATTAGGGTTTGCCCGCAAATCAGATGAGTACCGAGAAACGCCACTCACATACCGATTGTCCGATTTTGCCTACATCGACAAGGTCATGACTACCCAGACAGAAAGAGAGACACAGCTCATCAAGATCCAGACGCGACAGACTAGACGCCCTGAACTTGGTGACAAATTCTCCTCCCGTCACGGCCAAAAGGGTGTGGTCGGTATCATAGTCGACCAGGAAGACATGCCTTTCTCTGACCAAGGCATCGTTCCCGATATCATCATGAACCCCCACGGTTTCCCCTCTCGTATGACCGTGGGCAAGCTTCTCGAGTGCTTGACCGGCAAGGCTTCCGTGATCCAGGGTCGCAAGGACTACGGGTACGGTGATGCCTTCCGCTCGCATCCTCTCGAGTCCATGGCCGCGGAATTGGTGGACAAGGGATTCTCCTGGGAAGGCAAGGACTACTTCACGTCGGGCATCACGGGCGAGCCGCTGCAAGCGTACATCTTCAACGGCCCAATCTACTACCAGCGGCTGAAGCACATGGTGCAGGACAAGATGCACTCGCGGGCACGCGGGCCCCGGGCAATCCTCACGCGGCAGCCGACCGAGGGTCGGTCGCGCGACGGCGGTCTCCGCCTCGGCGAGATGGAGCGCGACTGCTTGATCGCCTACGGTGCCTCGCAGCTGCTGCTCGAGCGGCTCATGGTTAGCTCGGACGGCACCGAGCTCGACATCTGCCAGCGCTGCGGCCTGTTCGGCTACAAGGGCTACTGCGGCACCTGCCGCTCCACCCGCGAGGTCGCCAAGATGACCATGCCCTACGCCGCCAAGCTGCTCGTCCAGGAGCTCATCAGCATGAACGTCGGCGTCCGCCTCCAACTCGAGGACGAGTTCCCCCACCCGCGCTAGTTGCCCGGGAAGGGACCGAAGTCTGCCGAGGTGTACGAGAAGGAGAAGATGGAGAGGGAAGAGCGGTAGAGGGAGAGGGAGCAAGGCCAAGGATAAGGGCGCATGCATGTATGCTTGTACGGATGTATGCACTGTTTGGAGAGATGTCACTATAGCATAGGGCGCGGCGTATTGTTTATTGTCCTTTTTCCGTTCTAAAGCATTGCAATGACCGGCTGGGGAAGAAACAGACGAAAGATAAAACGCATTGCATGAGGGAACGAACACAGGCGTAATGGGTGGGCAGATTACATCTTGTATGAATCCAGTTAATTTGATGATAAGCCGGCTACCGTGCTGACAAACACCTATGTGATGTCTTTATTGATTCTACATGATGCGTTGCATCGCACTCGCCAATCTCCCTTTGCATTTTATTCTTGTCTTCGGAACGTGTAATTGGGGTATCCATAAATGTAGTTATCTTAAAACAAGGTCCATCGTCTAAAGCTTTCCCCTTCTTTTATGATCAACGATTTTCTTCCACCCCCTTTCCCTTACCCTTACCCTTACCCCCACCTTTATCTTTTCCTCTTCCCCTTCCTCTCCACGGCCCTGATACCACCCATCGTGATCTCGAACTCAACGGGCCCAATTTCGCCGCCACTACCACCGCTACCATTCCCATCCCGCCCCCCGGAGGAGGATGAGGACGAAGCAAAAGAAGCAGAAGGCGGCACATGCGGCGCGAACACGACCTTCATCCACCGCCGCCAGGACCTCAACGTCGGCGTTGTCGCCCCCGCCCCCGCCCCCGCTCCAATGTCATCGTATTCGTCATACTCGGCACTACTGGCACCACCACCGGCGGCGACGACGACTTCCTTCGGATAGTGGTACGCCGGCCTCTTCAGCAGCGCGATGCGCGCCGCGACCTGCGCCGACCAGACGAGGCCGAGGCTCGGCGTCTTCAGCGACCCGTCGCTACTACCGCCGGCGCCTCCCTGGTACGGATACGGCTCGTCCCCCCACCCCGTGAACCAGCGCTGCTGGTGGTCCAGCAGGAGGGCCGGCGGCGGGGCGGCCGTCGACGACGACGGGTGGTGGTGGCGGTCGTGGAAGCCCTCGGGCGCGGGCTCTGGCATGCTGGAGCGCACGGCGACGGCCGCGGCCATCATGGCTTCTTCTTCCTCTTCTTCTGGCAAGTCTGGTATGTCTGGTACGTCCAGTGCGCCTGTCATCGACGGGAGGGAGGAGGGGATGCTGCTCGTGGGTTCGGCGTTGCCCATCGCGGAAGCAGCGGCGGCTGGAGGCCGACCGCGGCTCCGTGACGCTAGGGGGCTTTCCTGGGACTGGTCTAGACCTGCCGTGTTGCGGTGCCGCAGTCGCTGCTGCATCGTCGTCGTCGTAGCTGTCGGCGGCGGCAAACTGCTCTTAGGAGGCGCCGCCGGCGTCGCAATCGCCGACGAGGGCACAGGGGCGGAGGGGAAGCGGTCGGCGACCTGGTTCGACACTACGACCGCGAGGTCGTGCTGCCGCGCCAGGTCGTGCAGGAGCCGGCCCAGACGGACGAGCTCGTTGCTGCGCGCCGCGAGGCCCCCCTTGCCGCCGCCGCCGCTGCCGCTGCCGGTGCGCTCGAACTCGGCCCGGTAGTTGGCCGCGACGCTGTCGAGCACCAGGAGCCCGACGCCGCGCCGCGCCACCTCGACGGGCACCTGGAAGGAGAGGATGTGGTCCTGGGACTCGAGGTCGGGGACGACGGTGCTTATGATGTGGTCGAGGGAGGGCTTCCGGATCATCCCCTCTTTCTTCTTCTTACCCCCCTCTCCCTCTCCCTCGCCGTCTCCCACTTCAGCATCCGGACCTAGATCCCGGAGCCGCGGGTGGTTCCGCAGGATCTGTGCCAGGCGCACCGTCGACAGCGGCGCCTCGGTCGACACGTACAGGGCGGGGCAGCCGAGCCCGCCGCGCTCCGGCGGCAGCTGCACCGCCAGCAGCAGCGTGAGCAGCAGCTGCGTCTTCCCCGCCCCGCTCTCCCCCGTGATCTCCGTCACGCGGCCCGTCGGGATCCCGCCGCCCAGCGCCCGGTCCAGCGACGCGTCCAGGGTGCTGATCGTGCGCCATTGCGCCGCGAGCTCCGGGAGCGTGTGCCTCAGCTGCGATGGTGGGGGTGGGGGTGGTGGTGGCCGAGCGCTCTTATTCTCATCATTCTCCCTGCTCTTGCTGTTCTGATTCCCTGCTGCCACCTCTGCGTCGCCTTCGGATACATCGTTCGACTGCTGCGGTTGTCGTTGTTTCAGCTGCTGCTGCTGCTGATGCTTATCCGAGACGCCCAGGTCGACGTGCAGGGCCTCGAGCACGGCGCCGCAGAAGCGCTTGACGTCGAGCAGCGGCAGCTGGGTCCGCTTGCCGATGTCGGTTACCTCGAGCGTCAGCAGGTCCGCCGTCGTCAGCTGCTGCCGCTCGATGGCCGGGAGCAGCCGCGCATACTGGCCGATGGGGAAGTCGGGCAGGATGCGCGAGAGGTCTGTCATTTGGCGGTTGATGTCAGATCGGAGGATTGATTTTATCGGCCGGCTTTTCGTTTGTTTTTTTCTACATTTGAAGCGCGATTGCCGTCGCCGTTCCCGTTCCCGTTCCCGTCACTGCCAACGTCACCGTCGGCCGCCGGAGGGTCCCGTGCCCTTACGCGCCACGCGTACCGCTGAGATTCCTCGCATATAAAGAACTGCGTAAGAATCCTTATGACAACGTCGATAATAAGATTAACTAGTAGTACGCAGGTAGGGATCGCCGGGCCCCGAGGTTGATGTAGTAGTAACCAGTAATCAGTACAAGACTGGCTGGCTGGTGGCTGGTGGCTGGTAATTGGTAACTGGGTAGTGGCTGAGTTCGGTCAGGCCGAGTGAATGTTGTTTGCTGGCAATGGCGGGCCTATCCTGGGGCCTATCCTGAGGTTCTGGTGTTGAATGCAGTTGCAGTCGTTCGTGGTTGCACCAAAGACGGAACGGTTTGGGGCCAATACGCGATGACTAGCGTTGACGAACGAGTGAACAGCGGAATAAAAGCCGCCTGGAGATCTTTTCGGCTCTTTTGGTTGGGCTTGGGTGCTTGGGCAGCCTGGTTGCCATTGGTCAATGGTGCTCAAACCCCTGCCAATGCGATGCGGCTGACCCGCTCTTACCATTATACCTTAGTGAGTGGTGTACGAAGTACCTAGTCCCACTGTCCCATGTACTATAGGGGCAAGACGGGTGAAAAATCGCTTATTAATTCCGATCCGGGTGTTAGACGGCCAATCTCCACTCCGGTTCCCCCCAATCTCTCCAGGTTTTACTACGATATCTGTCATATCTATCAAAGGGAAAAGGGTGTGGATAGGTGGTGTTGCATCTCTCTCCTAACTTGCTGCTAACTTGCTGCTAGGGCTGTCGCTTGTGAATAAGCACGGAGGAACCATGACCGGGTGCTAACCTCACATAGAGTTACCAGACCTCACATAGCACCTGATCAGCTTTGGCTTTCGGAAGGCCAAGAGAGCTTGCCTTGTTCTAGCTACGATGCATGCGACTGCAGATCGGGAAGGCCGTTGAGGGAAAGAAACGCGGCCAAACACGTGGTGTTGATCCTCTCGGTGACTTTCCTGGAAGAGCAATACTTCGTTTGGTTGTTATCAGCTGAATGGGGCTGACTGATGAATGGCACGCTGTCCCATCTCGACCATCGTCTTGACCGAAGGCTGTCGAAGATATCGACACATTGGAACAGAGATATGCATGCAAGCTACCTGCGGCATGAGGTAGCCTGCTGAAAGCACGGATCCTCTCGAGATGAATATCTGGGCTGGTTTACGACCGGTATCGAAGGCTAGACTGTTTATACTTATGGGTGCATCCATATCCCATATGAGTGTAAGGCGTGGCGTTATGGTGTGTGGGCGGCTCTTAGCTACCCCCAATCTAGAACTTCACATCGGTAGGTACGCCTAGATACTCGGCATACGAAAAACGACCACTCTTGAGGCTGATAGCCAATATCCGTAACGGCATTGCTTTCTTTTCAGCCCATCTAACAGACATGTACTACAATCACAGTCACACTTCTTTCTATCAGGAGCACACTCAAGCAAAGTCTTGCAAGAATAGGAAAACGGCAAATGCAACTACAAACACTGAAGGTGTATATGCGTATATACGGTTTGAACTTGCTACTATTCAGAGATTAGGTTTTTATTCTATGCATGATGTACACGTCCTGTCCTTCTAGGGCTAGGTTCCGAAGCGATGAGGTCGTGAAGTGTTAGTATATGCGATAGCCCCTTGGCGTGTCCACCACGTCGTTCAGCTCCAGACGCCACACCAAACATCCCCGCGTCTCCATTGGCTATCTCAACTCGCGCTGGGACACCAATTTCTCCCTAGCACATATAATCGCTGAATGGGAATAGCTCAAGGCGCATCAGAGCCTGGCCGGCGGGCTAGACAGGGACCAGATCTAAGAGGCTTCAGAAGAAAGTGCGCCTTACGATCGCTAATGGAGAGGATACCGTCCGTCGGGGTTGTCATCTTAGCCGACATGCCTCTATTACCCCATAAGGGGGTCGTCGACCCCAGGCGGGCGCCTTTTTCGCATTTCTCTTCGGTTCTCGGCTACCTGTCGTTTGGTTAGATTCTGCCGTTGTATACTCTCTCGCAGACGTGCCCTCCTTCCAGTACTGAGTCAAGGTCGAGTTCGTTACTGTCAAAGGAAGACCTTATAGCTTCGGTTGTCTCTGTTCTCCTTCGCAATGGTATCGAGGCTCCTCATTGCGGCTTCCTTTGGCATTGCCGTCCAGGCTATGGCCTTAGATGCCAGGCTGCCGAAGCCAACCGATAACACCATCCCGAGTCCGACCCGTGATTTCCCTAGCCATATTACAGTTCCGCCCAACGCCTTCGAATTGGCGAAGCGGCAAGATGTCCAGACGGTGCTCGTAGGACCTGACAATACCTGTGGGTATATTGATGGTCGGCCAGGTAGGTGCTCCTCGTCCTGTGACTGTGGATGATCCCACAGCTAACCATGTTCTGTAAAGGTGCTGCCTATAGCTGCAATGCGTTTACGGCAACCTGCGCTTTCGTCACTACCTCCGGCATTGGTGCCGTGGCCTGCTGTGACAATCTCGACTGTGGCATGAGATTCGACTGTCTCGACTACGATGCTATCATGACCAGTTCGCAATGCGACTACGGTTGCCTGCAAGATACCTTTACAGTGAAATGGTACTTACCAGAAACTCTGGGCCAGTTTTGTCCATGCTTAGCTAACACCTGTCCAGTTTGAACACAGCTTATCCATACTGTGGCACGGTTTCCTTCTTCGACGGCGTCGTAGACTATTACTGTGATTCTCTTAGCAACTCTGTGATTCAAAGCGCGGAGACCACATATGATGGTGAAACCGATGGGAGAACTTTCACCCCTGTCGAAGTGACTCTGGATACGGACACAGCTACAGGCTCGGATGCGGATGCGAGCACGGCGACAACCAGGACAAGGGCACGGACCACAAACACCGACGACGAGGATTCCGCGTCTGCAGGCCCAACCGATACGTCTGCAGCAACGGGATCTGATGATTCCGATGCTGACTCCTCGAGCTCGGGTATACCCGCGCCCGCCGGCGCCAGCGGAGGATCCTCGACCAACACGGGCGCCATCGTGGGTGGTGTCGTAGGTGGCGTTGGCGGGATTGCCTTGATCGCCCTGCTCGCTTTCTTCCTGATCCGACGTAGTAAGAAGAACAAGAACCTGCAGCAGCAGCAACAACAGCAACAGCCCTCGCAGCAGCCGGGCGGCTACCCCCCAATGCAACAGCAGCAGGCACCCGGACCCCAGGGTCAAGGCCCGGCTCCGGGGCACCAATCTGTCTACAACCCGGCGTACCCGCCACAACAGCAACAGCCGTATGGTATGCAGCAGCCACAAGGTGCCTTACCCCCCGGCTACTACCAGGACCAGAGCAAGCCCGGCGGCTTCGTCACCATGGCCCCGGCCCCCGCTATGGTCCCGGACCGCAACGACTCGACGAGCCCGGTCTCCCAGATGGGGGACAACAGGGCCAGCCTGCAGCAGCAGCCCTCCAGCCCGACGTCCACGGTCCATTCGAACTTTCCGCCGAGCCAGTACGGTAATCAACCGCAACCACAACCGCAGCAACAGCAACAGCAACAGAGTTACTCTTCGGGCGTTCCGCCTACCGTCCACGAAGCGGGAAGCAATGTTGTGGGTCATAACAATTGGAACGATAACCACCATGGCCAGTTCCACGAGCTGCCGACGAGGGAGTAGGCTTCTCTGAAATTTTAGCCTTGAGTGAGTTATGTCGACATGTTTGGTGCCTTTGGTACGGGATTGTAATGGGGAACGAGCATTTTTATCGGAGTAATTTTTGTCTTTATTCTTTCTCACTATTAGGCATAATAGACAGTATATAGCATATCAAGGCCATTCTGAACGTACTCGCGTGTGTGGATTGTCCATCGAAAGTGCTTAGTGAGGTACTAGTTAGTCGCCCTGAGTTTAGACGTTGAAACTTGTCTAAGGCTCGGGGAGCGCCATCTCTTACTTTATAACCAAAAGGTGCGAGAGGCTGAGTGGTTACGCGAGTGCGAGTGCGAGTGCGAGTGCGAGTGCGAGCGCGGGCGTGAGACTTAGTTAGCTAGTCAGTTAACTAAAGGCGTATAGCTGGACTGGTGCGTGTCAGCCGCAAGACGTTATGTCACAGTTGACGATGTATGGATCAAGGTGATGCGATCGATCTCTCCACAGCCTCAAAGCCTCAAAGGCTTGGATTAAGCGAGTGCGAAAGTGGAGATTCCCGCGGTCGATTGCCCAATCATGGGATGCGATTCCGATTGCGCTAAGCCCTGACCGTCTCGGCATATATAATAGGGGGGCTATTATCGACTGCCGTCTCTGCATGGGACTTTGCTAGAGGCAATGACTGGCAAAGCTTATAGCCAATTTGTATTGTTCAATGCTAGGCGTAATGTTGGGGTCTTAGGCAAGGTCTTTTTCAGAGATACTTAAACATGATTCCATCATGACCAATTGCTTAGCTTCTTTGCGGCCAGGAGTGGCTCCTAGGTGACCTAATACTAAGTACGTGAAGGCTGTGCAGCTATTAGCAACATGAAATAGACTTGGAAGAAGTACGGGATGGAAACTTAGAAGTATATAAAGCGACTGGGCGCTGCTCTAGCATCCCTCTCGAGTTCTCACAGCACTGGCTCCTCAGATCTCACTCACCCAGAGCAGTAATAATCCCTAGGGAACTCATCGTTATCTTCGCTCCCTCGCAATCACCGCACCAGGAGAGTTTATCCGTCATGATAATCACATATTTATTCAGAGCCTCGAAGAAGGCATTCGGGGGCTCGAAAGCCAACGGGGACAACGGAAAGGACAAGGCCGTCAAGAACACTGACAAGAAGCCATCTCCGATGTGCTCACACAGGAAGGGTGCCGCCCAGATCACATCGGCCGGGCTTATGGCGGACGAGATTGACGACGACGAGCCGGGCCCATGTCTCGAGTGTAAGGCCGAGAAGCGAGCTGCCAGGAGCTATCGGACGAGAATCATACTAGGCCTATTACTCCCATACGCGCTCCAGGCACTCGACGTTACGATGTAAGCGTTCTTCTCCCCCTTTACTCACCAAGACTTCGTCAACCAATATACTAATATCACACCAACGCAGTGTCGCAAGCGCACTCCCCTGGATCGCCGCAGATTTCGGTACGTCCTACTCCCCCCCCCCTCCCTAATACACACATACACACGCATATATATCTACGAGAATTACTAACACACCCTCCCCCACAACCCAGGCAAAACCTCCTCGCAGAACTGGATCGTGTCCGTCTTCAACCTGACCTCGGCCTGCTTCATCCCCTTCTGGGGCACGATCGCCGACGTGTTCGGGCGGCACTGGGCCCTGCAGTCGTGCCTGGTGCTGATGCTGATCGGCAGCGCGCTGTGCACGGGGGCGCCCGTCGCGGCCTACGGCGTGCTGCTGCTGGGCCGCGCCGTGCAGGGCCTCGCGTGCGCGGGGCTCGCCGTCGTCGTCCGCGTCGTCCTGGCCGACCGCGTCTCGCTGGCGGAGAACGCCCGGAACTGGACCGTCTTCGCCCTCACCGGCGGCCTGTCCTACGGCCTCGGCCCCGTCGCCGGCGGCTACCTCACCAACGCCAACTGGCGCTGGTGCTTCGGCATCAACCTACCCATCGCCGCCCTCGCCGTCCTGGTCGTGTTCTTCCTGCTGAGGGAGGACCTGCTGGGTCCGCAGCCGATCGCTGGTATCGATTTTGTGGTCGCTGACGACGTTCTTGGTCCGGAAGAGGGGACGGCGACGGCGCCGGCGAAGATAGTGGCGCCCGGAGGTAGTGGTAGCGGCGGCCGGAGGATGCGTCTTGCGGCGCGGTTGAAGAGCATCGACTTCGGCGGGCAGCTGCTGTTCCTGGTCGGTTTCGGCCTGCTCATCTTGGCCTTCACCTGGGCCGGCACGACGTACCGGTGGAGCCATCCCGCCATCGTGGTGCCCCTGATTGTCGGCGCGCTCGTCGCCGGTGGCTGGATGTTCTGGGAGTACTCCATGGCGCCCGACGGTGCGCTGGGGCGGCGGTTCTCCTACCAGAAGCCCATGCTGCCCTGGAAGCTGTTGCGGGACCGCAATATCAGCCTGCTGTTCTACATCAACTTCGCCACGGGTATGGCTATGTACGCTGTAAGTGGACGTCGTGATGCGAAAATGGCCGAGGTTTAATGACGCAGGCTTGCTAAATTCTGAAAATATCTTGCAGGTCCTCTACTTCGTTAGCATATACTTCACCGTGGTCTTAGTATGTATCTATCTGCTGTTCTCTATCTTGTTACGTTAGAGTAGTCAGGCTTACTTTAGTCCCTAGCACTACGACGCAAGCGATGCAGGTGTCCAACTGCTGTACTATACGCCAGGCCTCGGAGGTAGGTCCCATAACTCTCGTATCCCATCATCCTACCCCATCCCATCCAAGCTTTAGCTGTCAGCCACGCCGGATTACGCTAACACAAAGTCATCCTTTCCCCCCAACCCAGTCGGCGTCTACCTTTCGATGCTCCTTTGCAACACCTGGCCGCGCCAGACCTTCATGCCCCTACTGCTCGGATCGGTCCTCGAGGCCGTCGGCCTGGGTTTGCTGGCGTGGGCGCTGCACGCCGAGAACAAGAACGTTATCTTCGGCATGATGGCCATGACGGGCGCCGGCACGGGCCTACGCATACTCCCGGGGAGCCTCCACGCCATCGGCTTCTTCCCAGACCACGTCGCCACCGTCGTCTCGCTTATGGCCGTCGCCTCACCGTTCGGCGGCACCCTCGCCCTGACCATCATGTCGGCAGTCTTCAACAACACCAGTGGCGCAACCAATGGTGTTAATTCTGTATCGTTGGACGACCCGGTTGCTGCAAAGGTATGTGATCATCACCTACGCTTACCCCTGTGGTATTGGTATCATGAGTAGAACTAACAGACGTCTAGAACGGCGTTACTTGGGCTTTCGTATCGCTGGTGCCGTTCATGGTTATAGTAAGTCGAGTGCCCCTATTACTAGCCTGCATCTGATGGCATGATAATCAAGACACGATCCCGCTGACACCATCTACCCGCGTAGTGCGTTCTCTGCTCAGCCTCTCTAGGCAATGTGACGCTGACGAAAGAAAAAAGAGAACCCGATAGTGTCGAAGGTATAGGGGATGACACTAGGAAGGACGTTAGGCTGACGCATGGAAGCTACTTGTTGGCGTTGCTCAGGGGTGAAGGGTCGGGCCGAAAGAGGATAGATGACGGACACGAGCTACAGAGGATCGAATCGGCAAGTGTGGACAGTCTTGCGAGATAATGTGTAGTCAGGGGGTAAGAGGTTCTCTATATTCCCCTCGTCCTTACATAGTTGAAAAATAAACAGTGATAATCCGGCAGGTTCATCGTAGTGTATCACTACTAGCATGATACGAGGCCAAAATTCAACTAATCATCATTGCTCCGTAATGAATTCATGCTTGATTGAATTGTAATCATTGGAGTAAAGAGTAGTTTGGATGCCGCGTTTAACAATGGTATAACTTACAGCAGGAATAAAATTCGCATACCTGAAGCTTGAATTCATTGCGCAAAGACACCTGACCAAAGACCTTTCCTCAGCCGTGGGGATTGTGTGTCAGAGAGCGATGGGTCGGACATGGACAGGCCTGGGGGATATGGAGGAAAGTAATGGCCACTACCATCTTCAATCACGAAGGGAAGAAACTTACCCTTCGTACGTAAAGAAACATAATTATTAAATAAAAGATAAGATACCAGAACAACAAACGTCTCTAGTAAATATGTCAGTCAAGCTTTGAGCGGGAGACTGAACCCATCTAGTCGATCAATATATTGTTTACTCTACAATAACCTAGGCGAAAGTTTATCACTGCAGTCCTAAGACTGTTTAATTACTACGGATTAGAAGTATAGCTCAAATGACAACTTTCTCCAACACATCTATCAATAAAGCTCTAACCTCTCAACGTTCGCTAAGCTCATATGGACCGCGAAAAACATCTAACTCTATCGGAACAACTGGTGGGCTCTGGTGCTGCAACTGATTGCCCGTGTTACCTGAACTGTCCGCATGTAGTTCCGCTTTGTTGTATGAATCCGGAGAGGATCGTTCAGCCGAGTTCCCTCTCTTCTTGTAGAACCAAGCCACAATGGCTGCTATCAATGCTAGAACGCCCGCCGTCGTCCCAACACTGATTCCAACAACCCTGCCGGTTGTTGAGCCTGCTGGATTTGAATCATCGGGGGTTGGCAATGGTGTCGGCACAGGCAAGATACTGGAGGATGTTTGAGAGGTGCTAGAAGATGTTTTGGAGGTTCGTTAACGTTTGAGTATTATGTAAGGCCTAGGCTCTCTGTACTGGGAGTTTATCCCGTACCTCAATGTTGACCCCAGGGTTGTTGTCGATGTTGTCGAGGGAAGACTTGCAGAAGGTGACGACGACGACGACGACAATGACGAGATATGAAACCTTCCGTCGTCTGTCACGCTACAAACAATGACGTCCAGTTTGGTGTCACAGATCTGCAGAAAGTAGTCGGTATCCCCAGCAAGGTGAGGAGCAGGGGCCCAGTCAAAGCTCCCAGTATTCTCTGTTCCCTCTGGTTGATAAACGTCAGATATACTATTCATCACAAAGAAGCAGCGGCTACGTCCGTATAGAAGAGGGGAGAGGGGACAGATGAGCCTACTAGTGATAACCACCGGTTGGTTTTGTTGAATGTCATAGAGTAATGTTATATTGACAGGACCGGGCGTATTATTGTTCCACCGGATGGTATACGGCTCATTGGCAGGAATAATATCGCCTGGGGCGGGGCTGTGCTGAGGCGCATTCTGTGCTGCATTGGCAGGGGTTATCAGTAAGGAAGGGAGAAGTACGCAGAACAAAAAGCTAGGTCTATCGCGAAACCGGGGGGAGGGCATGGCCTTAGAGCATTGCTCGTAAAATCAAGGAATGATGGTGAAAGGAAATCCCCTATACCTACCAACGGCGACAAGGAAACGCGAACCTATTAGTACTCCATTGATTCGGGGTTCCTGCCCCCAAGTCGGGTATCAAGTCTTCCTTAAATTCCAGGTATGTAAAAATAGAAGTGCAATAGTGGTACAGTGCTACAGTGCTACAGTTTAACGGGTTTCGTATCATGCCCCTGCCGCATGGCTTGTGACGATTATCGTGGAAAAAGGCAATGATTGGATAATGGGCTGCAGAAGCGCCTTCACAGGACCTAGTGGCATGTGGCTTACAGAGTATTTGCTGGAGGATCTTGATTCATGCAACTTTGGCATTCCCCTACAGAAGTGCTTCCTGAAGAACAAGCGGCGGAGGCCTTCGAGGGCTAGTACAAGGGTTTACTTCCCAGCAGTGTGGCAGTTCTCTCGGACGGCTCCCAAGAGGGAAATAAGATAGACCACTGCTTCGCTATCTTTCTTGACAGAAAGCTCTTACCATCAGGATGTAGTAGAATTGATCCTATATTGATCAAGTTCGATGCTGAGGTGGACTGAGGACAAGATAGTCGCTCGGTTGCTACCGCCGATCCTCCGCCCGGTTATGGTTCCTTCCGCCTCACCTCCATGCTCTAGTGAATTTCGTGTGACGTGAACATCTCTGAAGTTCTTTCAATCCGGGAACGACCCTGGTCCTGGACAGCCCGTGTTCTTGGCTAGCGGATGGCCTTCATCTACTGTTCGCAACCTATGGAGAAGCGCCAAAGCGCACCATCAAGCGCTGCTTACTTCGTGGGCAAGCCCGCGCATCGGAGTATTGTATAAGTTGGGGAATTTTTCAGACAGGAACCGTTGCTTTTGCAGTCGAGACGAATGCACCTTGTACGACATCAATGTGCCAGCCTACTCTGGCGTCTACTTTCTTTGCCTGAGGCAATGTGATGAAGAACTCCATTGGCAAAGGTGAGGCACTCAGTTCAGGCTAGAGGAATGATATACCAGTTATAATCATACCAGGGTAGGAAGTAACAATATGGGTAACAGAGGTTGGTCCATGACTTAGAAGAAAACAAACCGTGATTGGTAATGGAAAATTGGAGGCAATGAGAATACTATGGATGGGTAGTAGTATGCGGATTTATATGTAGCTATGGACTTATTTCCCGGGTTGTAAAATAATATTATTGGGGGAATTCTCAGTAAAGGGTCATATGTGCTTAAACCTCATAGGAATCTGTGAGGGAAGAATGTATTACCCCTTTAGCCTGTACTTTTCCGACCATGTCATTGAAAAGCAATATAGCAAACACAGATCGAACGCTATCAATTATGTTTGGTTGGGGATTTGTGTTCTCGGGACACGTCTCCCATGATCTTGTATAGTATATGCTCGGAAAGTATTACGTGAGAAGTTAATGCTGAGCGAATAGGTCATATTTTCCCGTTCCACGGATCCAGCACATATTCTAGGGTACGGTATAAGCTCTCTAGTAGGCAATACCTAAATTACTATTTGGAGCGATAGTCGTCCTTATGCAAGGGATTGAGACAGAAGGCAGCCCTAGCGGGTTCGGGATTATGCCTTATTCCTTCTCATTTTAACTGGTCTATAACAGCATATCGCTTAGCATCAAAATCCAGAGCACACGTCCTGGTAGACATTGTTTTCGAGCCCAGCCGCGTCCGTCGGGACGAGGTTGGAAGCCGTAGCATCCGAGTACGTCCACCTGGGGTCGCCCAGCTCCGTCTTCCAGGTCCAGTACACCCAGCCGCTCATGCCGGGCTTCTCGTACAGCTGCTGCTGGGCCGTGAAAAACTTCTTGAAGAAGTCGGCGTCGTCGGCCGAGACGTCCGACGTCATGCTCCACTCGCCCGTGATCTCGAACGCCTCGCCGTCGACGACGCGGTTGTCCGTGCACGCGCTGTTCATGAGGCTGTTCTGGTCGCCGCGGTCCGCCACCGCGAAGCCGATGTAGTTGTGGTCGTCGAAGGCCGTCGCCTCGTCGCCGGAGACGTCCGGGTTATCGCGCGGGTCGCCCGCGCTCCATTTCGACGACATGAACTGCACGTGCAGCTTCTTGTCGTCGGCGACCTGGAGGGCCGCCTCGGCGTCGCGCACCGCCTTCAGCGCCCCCGGGTAGTACGACTGCACAAGGCCCGGGACCTCGCCCGGATCGCCCGGCGCCGGATAGCGGTTGTCGGGGTCGTGCTCCGAGACGGGCTCGTTGAGCACCTCGATCATGCCGACCGAGGCGTAAGCCGGGGTGCTGTGGATGCGCTTCGTCATCCACGAGAGCCACTTCTCGGCGCGGCCGAAGTTGTAATCGCTGAAGAACCCGGCCGGGTTGGGGTTCTGCCCCGTGAAGACGTCCTGTTGCTGGCCGCCGGGCGCACCGTGAAGGTCAATGATCACGTACATGCCGAGGTCGGTCGCCTTCTGCACCACGGCGTCGAGGTACTGCAGCATGCGGTTGCCATCGGCGAAAGGCTCGCTGGCCTGGTCGACGATGTCCACGTAAGACCAGTACCCGATGGGGATGCGGATGGTGTTCAGCCCCACGTCGTACACAGACTGCACCGTATCGGCGGTAATCCACGTCTTCCAGTGCTGCTCGAAGGCGTCGTTGCCGGCATCGCGCGCATCGCCTGAGTAGTGGTCGTTCATGCAGTCGAACTCGGACGCCGAGTCGCCGCAGCCCATCGTGGCCCACTCGTTTAGCTGCAGCCACTTCTCGCAGACGAGCCATCCTTGGGATGTGTGTCAGCAAGAAAGCAAGCAAGCTAAGCGGTGATCCCTCTGCTAATCATCAGGTAGGTAAGTGGGTGGGGTAACTCACCGCCGAAGTTGACACCGCGGATCTTGGTGACCCCATCGGGCAATGAGGGCTCGAAGCGCTTGCCGAGCTCCGCGAAGCGAGAAGTCTGGTTGAAAGCCGCGAGGTCGCGGTTATGGGGAAGCCACGCACGAACGGCGGGCGCGAGGAGAGCGGATGCGAGGAGAGAATATCGCATCGTGTTGTCCTTTGGTGGCGACTTGGAGTTCCTCGCCGTGAATGTATCGTGGAGAGAATACCACCGGACATAACTTAATGATCAGAGACCTGTTAGTATATATATATATATATATCCTGTCTCGGCAACTTCCATCAAACCCCTGCTTAAGATCTCACATCGCGCAGAGCATGGTTAAGGGGGAGGGGCTATCTTCATAGCCTCGATCTCAGCTTCCTCTTTGAAGCACCCGGCCATTATATGTGGGCTTTGACGTCAGGGGTAAACCCGACAGAATAGCCTAGGCGGTCGTGGCGGTTTCACTGCTGAGCTCAGCATCCCTGCAGCGCTGAGTAACTAAGCATATTGAAAAGCAACCACACATTCTATACTGTAGCTATATATAGATGCATATTACATATTTCGATCGATCCGGTCTGTATAGGTAGTCTGCCGGTGCCTCGTTGGCAAAACCTCCGCTTGATTTGAGAGCTTGGTTGGTCTGACTGCAACCCCCTAGACCTCAATGAGACGATGGAGATAGTTATCGTACATACGTAATTAGTTCGTAAGGTACAGCTCGACAGCCTCCACTAATAACTTGCTAGGTAGCTTCGACACATTCCCCTCAAAGCTGAGCTCAGCTCATGCGGCTGATATAGTACCAATATTAGCTTACTACTGTACCTAGGTTGTAATCGCTTCCGTGCAAGATCTACAATGCACGCCTGATCCTAAATGATCTGATCATCATGCCCTGGATTTGTTTCTCTCGATTTCCGGCTTCCGAGCTTGTTGAAGAATTTGTCGAAAACTTGCCTTTTGCCCCCCGGAAGTTGGAACAAACCACGACCCTTCTATAAGCGTTCATGTATATGGCTATGCGCGTTTACATCCTATCGAGACAGATTAACCCCGCATCGAAGAAAATTGTGGCTTTCCAGGCAATTTTATCTTATGTGACATGCATCCCCCTCAACACTACGGGTTGTAAAGAGGGGTAGGGGACGGTATACGAGATGGCAATCCATCTCGTATGACTTCCTTGTGGTGAAGTAGTGGAGTGCCCCCATTTGACATTATGGCAACGTCATAGATACAAAGTCAACTACAATCTGTCGTTCGTGTTCTTCCTTTGGCCTAGCCACATGTTCTGTTCCATCGCTGTCGGAGAAAAAAGAGTTGCAGCAAGTTCCTGGCCCTCTATCTCTATCTCTACATACTCTGTCCTCCCAACTACTCCAGCCGTAATCTAATAATTGGGGGTATCTACGACTGAAACGTATTCCCGTAGGGTATAGATCATCGCAGAATTTGAAACTATGAAAAGAGAGACAGTAGATATATAACGCTCTAGAGGATCGTATGAAGTTTGGGGCATATAGCAGAAAGTGATAATTGTCTGGCTAGATACGAGCTTCCTTAGCTAGAGCCAGAAGAGTGATTATATACAGAGTGGAACGGGGGAAAGCTTCGGATAGAGGTTATACCGCCCAGGTGGAGCGTTTCCTAGCTCCTATCTCCGAATGGAGCCCCTGACCTGCAACACTATGGTATAACATCCCGTAATTGGGATAAAGATCGTACAATAAATGCCAATCCGCTTAATAATTAAAGAACACAAGGCCGCCATAAGCAACCATGCGATAGACGGTGCCTATTATGAAAAGAAGACTGAAGTTATTTGTAAGCACTTTAAGATCCCCAACGTAGTATAATTAATTACATCTTCACTTACGCAAGATCGATGCCAAAGCGTCCCCTAACGTAGCCAGTCCAGGCGGCCGCTGCGTCCAAGTCGTAAAGATGAGCCACTCGAATTAGGTGTTGGTCGAAATACGCCTCAGTAAACCAGATCTAATATGCCCTTGTATTCAGCACGACTCCTCGAACACGTTCATATACCACGCTGAGGTGATTACGGGATCGGAAGGGAAAAGGGGGGGGTGGGAACTATTGTACTTACCCCTGGACATAGACGCCAGAACCATTCCAGATGCCATTCTTTCACATTGTAAAGTGGTGGGCCATAGCCTCCAAAGACGCCAATAATCAAGCTTACGATCATAGCGAGTAAAGGCCCGTCTTCTCTGCGAACGACCATGGAAACAGCCGCAGCCAGCCCGTATATACCTTGAGGAATTCTCAGCATTAGTTCAAATAGCCACGCATAGGGCCACGATGAAATGCTGGAAGTATAGGGGAGCTCACAGTAGAAGTACAACAGGTTGGTCAAATACATCTTCCAGAAGGACATCCAGGGCGTCGCCAAGATGCAGTAGAAGGCGGTAAAGTGCATAGCCGAGACTGCAATACGCGGAATGGCCGAGATCGTTTTGCCTAGGTAGTACGCTGACCGTGAATGACCTGCACTGGCCTCACGCTGATACACCTGTTCTTCATCGAAGCCGGTCAGTCTTTCGTGCAGCTAAGAATCTTGGGCGGACAGGTGAAGGTGAAGCTTATCACAAGGACTCGCCATACTTTCTTCCCCAAAAATCTTGACCCCCGGGGCAGCGGAAGCTAGACCTACAAGCGGACGAATAGTCAGTATCTTGAGCACCCCGTGAACAACAACATGGACACGGAAATCGTGACATACCAATTGCCGTATTGCAGAGCAGTCCTATTTCTGGAACAGTTGTGTAATTCAGAGCGCTAGAGAGAATCCGAAATGGCGAATAGTAGGCGCCCTGGAAATGCTGGCCCCGTAGTTGATACAGTGACAACCCGATAAGGAGTCCAGCAACGGCACCCACAACAATCTCAAGGACGAAACTATGCCATCGCACTAGCTGTTGCTTCATAGAGCGCACGAAACACAGGTAAACTTGCCGATGTCTTGGTAGTCCCCTGCCGTGCATCGCCCGGCTCATAGACTCGATTTGCTCTCTCGGCGCGGGTTCCCCCTCATAGCGGCAAAGACTCTGCAGCGACTTTGAAGAATAGCTTTCCCATAGACTGGCGAGAGTGTCGATCGAGAAGCTTGTCCCAGACTTGTGGTACGTACGTGATCCCCCAGACATGATGTCCAAGGCCGCATCTGCGATGTTCATTCCACTAGGGATATGAAGGCCAAGTGTGTGGAAATAGTCGGCGAGACCACTCATCCGGTCGTGATATATCTGGTGGCCGTGTCCCAGTAGAGTAATGCCATCGACGTGGTCGAAGATTTCGGGCCGGGGTTGATGCAAGATGCAAATCACGGTGACGCCTTGCTGGGATAGATTCTGGAGTAACCTCATAATAGACAACGACGTCGTTGCATCTAGCCCTGATGTCGGTTCGTCCAAGACGAGAGCCATAGGAGCTGCGGCTAGCTCGGTACCTATGCTTACTCTTTTCCTCTGGCCGCCTGAGATGTATGAAGCGACCTCGTCACCCACGATGTTGTGCTGAACCTCGGTGAGATTGAGACAAGAGAGCAGAGTATCAATATACTCAGTGCGCTGTGCATCATTCCATGTACGAGGCAGACGGATCATGGCTGAATGCATTATGTTCTCGCGCACCGTGCATTCCGGTACAAGCACGTCATCTTGTGGAACGTATCCGATGAGTTTCTTGAACCTGTATGATCATACGTTAATTTCAGTGTCTACGCGCATGGGTAATAGGTCCTGATAACTGTCACTTACTTGGTAATCTGCGCAGGTACACCATTGAGGTAGAGTTGGCCGGTCGTCCGTGCTGTCCTTCCCATCAACAAATTGACGAAGCTGGCTTGAGACGAGTCGATTAGCGCGTGTATAGTACAGCAGATGGAGAGACTAACTTACTCTTGCCTGCACCCGATGGACCCATGACAGACCATACGCTCCCCTGGCGTATTGAGCCAGACTGGGGAGCGACAAGTGTCTTCCCATTCGCAAGGACCAACGAAAGCTTCTCGAAGCCAAAAGAGAAACCTATGTCACTTGAACCAACACAAGTCTTTACTAAAGACACGAACTTTGGCATCATGTCGGGTTCTATTTCAGAGTCGTCTCTTGCTAGATTAATGTGCTGCGTTCGGCGACGGATGACACCCTTGTCAAGTCTGGAAGACTCAAGATCGACATTTCCATCACTGTCTTCCTTGGTCTTTTGACCGTGCGACATTGTCAACCGACGGCGAAAGGGGGTTTTGCAAAAAGCCTTGAGCACGACAGCCAGGAAAAGAAGATCGATGATAAGAATGACTATAAAACCATCTAACATGAATTCTCGGTCTGCGCCTTCCGGGCATACTGACGTGTGGCCACATGAAAATGGGTTTACCGTTCCCAAAGGACAAAAGTAGCCTCGAGGACATACGTGCACCTCCTTGCCCCCAGGAAGACAAAAGCTGCCCCTTGGGCATGCAACTGGCTCGTATACACCCTGGGGATCATTGCATACATTTCTTGTAAATTGCAATCGCGTCAAGAGGCACTCGGCAGTTGGTGGGCAGTATTGCGCAGGAGACGATTCTGTATTATTTGGGCCTGGCAGTTAGCCATTGGTTAGTTATAAATTACTTTGTTGTCTACTACCTCGTGGAGACAAGGGCACATGTAGAACCTAGTATGAGGAAGAATTACTCACAGAAAAACCCAGGGTTACAGACATTCTCTTGGGAGAGCGACACTGGTTCAGCTCCGCTCAAACACGGAGAATCTACTGATGACATAAAAGGCAACCTAAGCAATAAATAACCCAGGCAATAAAGAGTGAAACTTGGGCTAAAGCTGAGCAACAGAGTTTTCGGGCCACGGCAAACAAGGGCAAGCACTTGAGAGGTAGACGAGAGAAGAAATGGGCGAAATAAAAGTCCGAGCACGGCGACGAATTGGAAGAAACCGACTTTTGCTTATCACATCAATAGGGGTGGTTCAGGCTTGGGGTCAGATCATGACCAACATCTTTCGTAATCATGCGCCTCACCCATCGCCTACCAACCGCGGGAGATGTTGTCCAGGATCTGGGGGGTTGGGGTATGGTTACATCGAACGGTCTTCACCCCTCGCGCCTCGGGTGTGCACTCATAATATTGCCAAGACCAGGCTCCCCATCAAAGGTATCACGAAACCCTAGGTACATAACACCTCCTTCAAGAAACCTGCCTAAAGGGATATCGTCCGCATCATGGATGGGATGTCAGCTCATCGACCCACCACCTCTCTTGTAGAATATAATGTAAGAGCGGCTCAAAGCCCACTGATAATGAGGCTCCTATCAACATCAAGAACTTCGCCCAGTTTATGACTGTAAGCTCTACACCAAGTCAGATGGGGGCCATTGGACGAGACATTCAAGTGGATGAATGCCTGATGATGAGCTGCCAAATTGACTGTCAGCTCACCACCCTTGATAACATAATATAGGATTGCAAGTTCGTTGTTGGTATGCGAGGCTTTGCGCCTTAGGAGTTCGTGTGCCGATACTTAAAGGTAGCCATGATACTTCATTTCTCTTTCGTCGTCATGAGATAATTGCCATATACAATCTGTATGGTTTTTTGGACCTTTCCCGATTCCCAAGTAAACATCCTAGAATATGGAGGACATACAATACCTTTCTCTTGTTGCAGGAGTCTCTGTTCTCCTTCTCTCTTGGCTCCTCGCAAGCAATAGGGGAAAACCTGTATCTACGAAGCAGGTGAAAGAAGGGGTCAACACATGTCTCGAGGGGCCTAAACCGTGGCCACTTTTAGGAAACTTTGTGTCCTTTTCAAGGATCTTGAAGAGTCCAGATGTAGAGCTACAGAAGTTCGCGAAGCGATACGGGCCCACTGGCATGATGTGGCTGGGCACCCAACCCGTCCTCATCATCAACCGCGCCAGGGAAGCCAAAGAGCTATTGGACAATGTAACCATACCTGCCCAATCTGCTTTTAGATAACAAGAATCGGCGTGGATTGAACGGCTAACAAAGAACTCATTCCAGAGAGGTGCGATCTACTCGGACAGACCGTCACAAAATAACTTTCGCACACGCGCATGGCCATATCGACTTCTAGCTATAGGCGTTGGTCCCCAATTCCGCCTCCTTCGCAACATCTACCATAGACTCCTCGGACAACAACAGTCCCTCAAGTTTCGAGACTATCAGGACTTTGAATCTACGGTCATGTTGAAGGGCCTTCTAGAAGCTCCCAAGGAGTTTATGGCTCAGTCTGAGCGCTTTTCACTCAGCGTCATGTTCTGTACTGTATATGGTGTTCGCCTCGCCCACCTCAGTCATCCCATCATGGTTGCCTTCTTCAAAGTTTGGGACGAAATGCTACATTGTGGGTGGAACCTCCAAACTTTCTAGGGTACCATTACTGACAGGCTTTCCAGACTTTCAGCCAGGCACTTTGCTGATCGACTATTTCCCAATCCTAGAAAGACTGCCAGAGAGATTTCAACCTTGGGTCAAGGTTGCTTCCAACTTGAAGGAAAGAGAGTCAACCCTGCACGGAGCTTTTTTGAGAACTCTTCACATGCAAATAGAAGCGGGCAATGCGCCAGACTGTTTCGGCGCCGAGCTGATAAAGATCCAGAAGGATGAAAATATTGACGATGACCAGGCTATTGGCATTGTGGGCATGCTCATTGGTGCTGGAGCAGATGCCACCAGCAGCATTTTGCAAACATTCTTTAAGATCATGGCCATGAACCCCGGAGCTCTGCATGCTGCCCAAGATGGTAAGCTTTTATTTACCTTGGGAACTTGGAAATGGGGTGTTGAGAACTAATTCTGGCATCTTAGAGCTTGATCGTGTTGTAGGTCCATCGAGGTTCCCCACGTGGGAAGACCAGGAAAAGCTGCCTTGCGTTCGAGCTCTCATCAAAGAGATGCATCGATGGGCACCGATCGGGAGTCTGGGCGTGCCCCACGCAACCTCAGCTGAGGACTCGTATCGTGAAGCTCGAGTCCCACGAGGCACCATTGTCTTTCCCAATCTTACCGCACTCAATCGCGACCCGGAAATCTACGAAGACCCGTACGAGTTCCGCCCTGAGCGGTTCCTGAAGCACAACCTACACGCTGCCGCTAGCGCAAACCATGAGGACTTCCGCCAGCGGGATCATTTCCACTACGGGTTTGGTCGCCGTGTTTGCCAAGGTATCTTCGTGGCTGAAGCCTCGTTGTACATTGCCATATCCCGCATTGTATGGGCGTTTGATATCAAGCCTCAACCAGGTGCGGCGCCCCTAGACATGGCTGATAAAACACGTGAGTCTGGTTCTATTCTTGGTGTGGTGTCGATCTCGCATGTTCAGACAACTGACTCGCCTTTATCACTGCAGCTGGTCTGTTGACCAAACCTAAGCCATACAGTGTTCAAATTCTGCCCCGTTCAGACGAAGTCAGAGAAGTCATTCAGTCTACCGCTTCTCGAATGAATGCCAACGTCGTGGACTTTGATTCTGTGAAATTAACCAGTGGAAGTTAAAGTTTAGCAAGATGTGCCATGCCATGCCATGCCATGCTATGCCATGCTATGTCATTGCGCTGACTTGCAGCCAGCCCCAACTACCTACCTAGGTAGTTAGGTAGCTAAGATAAGAAGAGCTGATGAGGGCTTCATATATAGCTGAACGTAACCATTTCGAACCTACCACTACCCCTTTTCCGATGTGTCGCGATATAGGGGCTACAATAGGAGAGCTTGGATTACATAACCAGGTGATCGGCACCTAGTGGCTTGGCACCCCCTATATATAGCGCTCTTCTACTCCTTAGACTAGAGATCGCTTCTTTTCCTCTATATGACTAAATCTGTATCCGAATCCATCCCTATCTGTGATCTTCTAAATGCGACAGGATGCATTTTGTCCAAATATGGCATTCGTGCAACGTAAATAATACCTACTGTTGGTGCAATGCAATTCAGTGGATGCAACATGCAGACATGTAACTATCTATGTAGATAGGTAGTCTCGCAGCTGATGTACAAGACAGTTGGCTTGGTAAATTCTTCATCAGTTGAGCTCAATCCGAACGTGATTCAGGGTAGGACCAGGTGCTTGGCTTGCCGTATCTTGTCACGCGAGGCGCACTTCAATCTATACCCCACCTCTGCAAGCAGGCTCAGAGATAAAAGGATTGTTATGGTCGGCGCCATGCACCCTTCGTGCCAATGTGCAACGCTGACAGTACACTCCTTATCGGTATCCCAATCATCCTGGCTTTTGGGTAGGACCCAGGGAATCAGGTAGGTTGTATTGGAGTATTGATCCGCAGCCACCTCGAGCCGACTCTGCTCGCCCAAAGGGAATTCCGCCGAGGTGATTTCAGCTAATCTATATTGCATATATATAAGCTGACAAGGTAGCATGCATATGCAATGGGGGCGGCTAGAAATAGCTATTCCGCACTGAAACTTCTAGCGAATCGATATTGATCGTACTTCGTACTGACACGTGGAATACTATTAGACCGCGGGTCATATAGCTTCTATGCCGCTGACTCCGATACGCCTCTTCAGTAAGGACCGTGCTTCGTTCGAAGCGGCGTATCTGAGTCAGCGGCATAGTTAGAAGCTATATGACCATTTCGCGTTGCCTCGCCTGATACGTAGTATTTTCCCCCCAAGGCTGGCGAACTGAACCTGGCCATGCATGGCCAGTCACTCCAACAGCTCAGGCAAGGAATTTGGAAGCCTTAGTACGACAGGTGTAGTATAGACAAGAAATCCGGATCCAGTCGACGTAAAGCCGATTACATCACAATCGTTAACTTATATATTACAGGTGTACTGGAATCACCTGGAGGAAAGAAGGGAAAGAAGGAGTGAAATCGGTATATGTATGTGTGTAGGATCCGGCTGTGAAGCTGAGTGTGAGAGCTACCTGCTAGCCTATATACTGGGTGGATAGGATGACTAAGGTATACTAGCCACCCAACATTATATGATATAACAGTCCACCAGCTCGTGACCTCCCTGCAATAAGGCAAAGCTTCGTTCCTCAGGCTGCTTATTAGCTTATAGATACGTTGAAAATCGCTACGCGATTTCTACGCAGGGGGTTTCCAGCGGGGGACCCCCTAAATGTCGGCACTAAGCCACAAGCGTGGCTATGATGTGTACGGATTTGACCAATCATAATTTTTGGCACGCTCAGCCACTTTTGAGGGGGGGGGTTCCTTTATAGATTTCAACTTAGCAAAGCTTTGTTACATTTCATGTATATACATACACTTCATATAGCAAAGCTTTGCTAATCAATTTAGCTTCCAGGGGGCTATACCTCCAAGCTCCCGTAAGTAATCTTAAGGGTCTCATACACTGCTAGAAACTAAACGCCTACGGCGCTGGCAGGGATCTATCATCGACCTTGGAAGTCATGGCGGGGTATTTCCTCCTTGCATTATCGGGCCTCGTGCTCTGCCTCATTTGGCGCAGGCTTTACCCGAAGCCGTACCCGGGTATTCCCTATGTGGAAGCATCTGCAAAACGGATCAGCGGCGACGTGCCGGAGCTGATGGCGGCGATCTGGGAAAGCGACGAGATCACCGACTCCATGTTTTCCGTCAGTACGCGAAAGCTGGGCACACCCATTGCCCAGGTTCTGTTCCCTTGCTTCCGCCGGCCTCTGATCGTGCTCGACGACCCCCTCGAAGTCCAAGACATCTTGGTCCGCCGTCAGAGGGAGTTTGACAAATCGCCTATGACGGTCGATATTTTCGCGCCCATGTTTCCCCGCGGATCCCTCAGTCAATATACCACGCCCGAACTGAAGGCGCAGAAGCGCTTATGGGCTGACGTGATGCACGCCGAATTTCTACGCAAGGCAGCCGCCCCTCGAATCCACGATGCAGCACTCGAGCTACTGGACCTTTGGAAACTTAAGGCCGCAGGCTTGTATAAAGACAAGCCGTTCGATGTTCTGGATGATTTTAAAAACGCCGCCTTGGATGCGATCTGGGCGACCATGGTCGGCCAGAGTCCCGGGACCACAAGGATTGAAATCGAGAAGCTGCAGGCGCCGGCAGATGGCTATGAGATTCGCCGGCAAGCACCGCGCAGCGCTTTTGTTAAGGAAGAAATGACGTACATCAGTGAGGCGATATCACGGAACGCCAAGACCCCAATGCCAACATGGGCACAGAAGCTGGAGACGTTGACTCCCCGCTATCGAAGATTTCGACGTACAGTCATCGGCGAGGTCAGCCGAGCAATGAGGAAGGCCGTAGACCGCTATAGAGATATCGAAGTGGGCAAGCTGGAGGCTGAAGACCCCGATACTTGCATGTTGGATGTAGTGCTTCGTCGACAGATGATCGAGGATCGAAAGTCCGGAGCGATACCCACAGACCCAGCAAAGGACCAGAATATGCTAGACGAGATGTTCATCATGCTCGTGGGGGTATGTGGGCATTTCCTTTCCATCGTACGGTCGGTATGCATCATTGCTAATGGATACTCATGTAAGGGCCACGACTCCACCGCCAATGCCTTGTCTTGGTTCGTCAAGTTCATGGAGGCGAATCCGGATGCACAAACAGAGCTGCGCACAGCACTGAAGACTAGTTTTCCCGGTCCCCAACCACCAACATACGCTCAAATCCTTGACACGGAAATTCCTTATCTCGACGCTACATGTGAGGAGAGCCTGCGCCTAGCAGGGACCTCGAAGGGTAATCTTCGTCGAGCCATAGTCGATACCCAGATTCTAGGCTGCAGCATACCCAAGGGCGCAGAAGTACTACTAAACCTGCATAGTAATCGCGCTCCTGTGCCCGTTGATAATTCCAAGCGGAGCGCAAGTAGCCAGGACGCTATCCAAAAGCATGGAGACTGCTTCGCTGACCCACCAGGCCGAGATATTGCCAAATTCCAGCCAAGGAGATGGCTTACCAAGGACGAAGTCACGGGCAGAGATAAATTTAATCCATATGCGATCCCATCTATTGCTTTCGGAGGTGGTTATCGCGGATGTTTCGGTGAGTTCTATATTGGCTTTGTGTTACCCATTGTGTTTGATGTACTAATCCATGTGCGCCCACACAGGACGTAAGTTGGCGATGATAGAATTCCGCATCATTGTTGTCCTTCTTATTTTGAACTTTGAATTTCTGGCGATGCCAGAGGAACTCCGATCAATTCGAGCGTCTGAGCAAATCTTCCGTCATCCACAGATGCCATTCGCTAAGATTGGGATTTTATAGCATGTGTCTGTAGCTGAAATGAATATGTAATTAGCCAATGAACCATCGTTGCTACTACACTGCCAAGCTGTGTAAGAGCCAGAGGAGTAGGTACGCTCCAATTGGATGTCGACACTTTTGTAAGATACGGCACATTTCGCTTCCCCACCCACCGGGATGGCCGGGCAGACCCCTGGAACTCAGGCCTACTACGTAGTATGACAGGCACTGCGGGCTGCGGGCTGCAACTCGATGTGACAAGTGAAATATGGTCAAGTTCGGGCATCTCATGTCCAAACATGACCAGCATTCCTTTTCCTACACAGCCAACTTTTTTTCCTCTGGTATGAAATTCTGTGAAACAACTGAGCCGTCACAATGAGCCACGTATCCAGCTTCAAGGGATTCCTCGAGGTAATGCCACTTGATCTTCCAGCTACCGAGTTAGCTGGAAGATGGACAATCATTTTTAAATGTAGTCAACACAGCTTATGATTGTCTACAGTTCCTCTCTTCCGTTAAAGGCGACTTTGCTAACATCACGGCACCGCCTCACTTTCTTGCACCGTCCTCAGTCACTGAGGTTAGCAGCTGCTGGAGTGAGCGTCCTTCCGTGTTCGCGGGTCCATCGCTCGAAGCCGACGCTGAGAAGCGAGCCCTACTCGTTCTAAAATGGTACTTGGCGAGCCTACGATCACAGTACTACCTGGGAGGGTCAACGACGAGTAGCCTGAAAAAGCCACTGAATGCTTTCTTGGGGGAAGTCTTTGCGGCCAAATGGACGGACGACACGGCAACTGTCCATCTGACCACCGAACAAGTTTCACATCACCCGCCCATCACCGCTTGTTGTCTGTGGGACGAAGCTCATGGTATACATGCAGAAGGATACGCACGCGCTGAGATGACCTTTACGGGGAACATCAACATCCGCCAGGTGGGCCATGCTATTGTCCACATTGACGCCTACGATGAAGACCACCTGGTCGGGTTTCCAGACGCAAACGTCAAGGGTTTTCTCTCAGGCCGGTTGTACCCGGAGCTCCATGGCACAAAGTACGTGATATCCTCATCCGGCTTCGTCTCCGAGGTCAAGTTCTCCGGGACGAGCATCTTTGGCCGCGGCGAGAGCAATCATTTCGAGGCAACCATGTACCGCCGCGACGATGCCGATAAGAAGGCAATCTACCTTGCTTCTGGACGGTGGTCCGATACCTTCACTATACGCGACGGCAGGACATCTAAGATCATCGAAGAGTACGACACCAACGTGGCGTTCGCAAACCCCACGCCCATCTCTCTGCCAGCACTTGAGGACCAGGATGTGTGGGAGTCGAGGCGGGCATGGCAACACGTCAGCTCAGCACTCAGGATCGGGGATATCGCCGCAGCCTCGACCGAAAAATCGAAAATCGAAAAGGCCCAACGCAAGATAAGGGCCGAGGAAGGGCGGACGGGTGCCTCGTGGACACCCCTGCTCTTCCAGCGGCATCAGGGCGACTACGAGCGCTTCACCCGCCTAGCAGCTGGGACGGGCTGGGCACTCGAGAATGAGAGGACTTTTGGCGTCTGGAGGGTGGACCTGGATAAGGCTAGGACATTGGAAAGGCCATTTCGTGGAGGGGATCTCACCCCAGTCGGCTGATGCGCGCAGGAGTCGTAGGGTGGCATGGAAAAAAGCCAACAGCCTGATACCTCAGGATATGCAGTTGGTGAGTTGGTGGCCCGCGTTTGGGAGGGCGGCGTCAGATTGCGACGTAACAGAACAGGGATGTTTTCAGTTTGGTTCGCCATGTACCTATGGTGTCGTAGAGTAGGGTTTCACTAATGGATATGCAAGCACAGCCAGGGAAGCATGCCTAGTATGAGTTCCACTGTGGCAGGCGCACGGTAACATTATCTCGCTGACGTGAGACGAGATATTGTAGTGATCCAATCAGATACTGGTGTTTACTTCGCAGCCTTGTGTATTCGTCTGCTTGGCCTGATATGAAGGCAGAGTTCTGATAAGGTACATAGGTACGAAATAAAAGTAACGGATATTCAGGTTGTATTACAGGTTAAGTGCATTCTCAGATGAAGTACTTCAAAACAGCTCGGCACACATTTATTAAGCCAATTACAGGTGGTTTCGAAAACTAGGATATAGAAACTAGGGTGTAAATAGGAGAGCTCTTCATAATTACTCGGTTGGCTTGGTCGCTTTTAAGGCATCGTTGGTCCATTCATGGAGCCTCTTGAGAAGCTTCTCGTCTTGTGCTGGAGCCGAGAGCTTCCCGGGTACGCCCACAGGCTCGTAGTACATACCGGAGACCACGTCTGGGCTAGTTGCAGCCCACAGGTGGTTCCTGATCCCAACTGATGGAGAAACGCAGAACAATGGCGCAATGGGAAGGGTTAGACGAGTCAACAGACTCTCTTTCCGCAATGATTCAGCCATGCCCGTCAAGATTCTTCCAGGGTGTACCGCAGCAACCGTGAATTGGGGATACTCGCGAGAGAGCTCCTTCGTCAAGCCAATCAGGGCTACTTTGCTCTGTCCGTACCGTTTTGCGTACGGCTATACAATGATTCACTGTCAGCAATTCATTTCGTCGCACATGAACAAATGTGACAAGAGCTTACCATGCCTGCGCAATCACTCCTTACTGAATCGAAGTCAATGCCAATTTTTGGTGCCATCAAGTGTCCTTCGCTCGAGACAACAACCACACGTACGTCGGCGCCTGGTCGCTCGGCAGTATGCCGCAGTAATGGTGTCAGCAATCTAGCCAAAAGTGCGTGGCCAAGATAGTTAATGCCGAAATGGGCTTCGTAACCTTCCTTTGTCGTTGCAGGTGAGACGCGTATGATCCCTGCGTTCAAGAAGAGGATGTCCAGCTGCTCTTCTTGAGCGAGGAAGCTGGCGGCGCAATTTCGGACGGATTCTAGAGAGGCCAGATCCAGGTCGACGAACCGAATCTCGGTGCGTAGTTCAGCAGATTCTTCGTGATCTCCATAGGCCCCATGGATGATTTCGTTGGCGACGGCCTTCTTGGACTCCTCGTCCCGGGGCAGGTCTGCGACGTAGATGCGCGCCGGCCGGCCGTAGCGAGCCAGCTCGATAGCCGTCTGGCGACCGAGAAAGCCCGCAGCGCCCGTGATCATGATGACCTTGCCTGCCAGAGACGGGATATCTTTGGCAGGGTCAAAACCAGCGGCACTGCGCGATGCATCGTTGCGTGATCCGAAGAGGACCACGCGGAACATTTCCCGGACGTCAGTCATGGAGCCGGCTAGAATGACAACAACTGCAATGCCAATAATGATTGTAAAAAGCATTGTTGGTTTGCAATCGTGACCAAAATTGTCCTCCGCAGTTCGAGGTCAACAAATACGTAGTTCCAAGACTCAAGCTTGGGAAAGAGGCAACACTGCGATTGGCGGTGCGGCTCGCCAGGTGGGGGGGGGGTTGGAGGGAAACAAGAGAGAGAGAGAAAAGCGGAGTCGAAAGCCAACACAAGGTCGTAGGTGTATTTTTAATTTTTAGTGAGTAACGTGCTATAGGCCAGCTTGGCGAGATTAACCTAGCGTCATCATGCAGCTGTTTGGGTGCTATTTATTGAAAGTTCAGGGGGCCAAGTAAAGAAGTGCAACACTTCCATTCCAACAATGCCGTTGCACACAGCTGACGCCCCCGCGACACCTCACATACACCACGCAAGCCTCCTTCGGCCGCTTCATGTTTCTCTATAGGAAAATGGGGTACCATTTGGCTCAGCCTTGCTCGCTTACACCTGCTGAAGACCCGAAACACCCTGCAGTTAATAGTTGGTCAATGTAACAAGAGGATATGGGCTTGGAACGTATTTATATGCAGTAGGCGCATGTAGTGATAAGGCTGCCACCCTCTCTTGGTTGTCTCATGTACTCTTCTTCTTACGATACTTGACGAGCTGACAAGGTAGGTATGCTTGCGAATCCTGCAAACTGCTCCTGTAGTATTGAATAGGATCCTAGGAAGTGCACAAAAAACCGCCCGCAAATGCACTCGACATATGGCACCTACACCAATGCACCATTACCATTCTCAGGGCTAATCATGCTCTAGGAGGGCCAGTCTCTAAAAATAATGACTGGCATCAAGACACACCAGCCTGCTTATATAGAGGCTCCTTATATAAGTACAACCTACCACTTCCACTATCCCAACCTGAATAGAACTACGTAGAGCAAATTCTGAAAGCCGCTATCCATCTTTTGACTGTCCGAGACTCGACCTCTGCATTATTATTGTCACTTCTTGAAACAGAGTAGGTAACGTATCGTGGTAGGCTCTTAGAGTCCTTGAACCATTTCCGAAGATGGCTGCACTCGGGGACGACGCGCTTTATGAAACCACGACGGAGCGGATACACGAGGGCGCCTTCAAGGTACGTCTCGCTATCACACCCTAGCATTGGGGCCTGGCAGAATGAAAGAATACTGAGCTCAGTTACTTTGACGCCTCGCTGTGCTTAGATTGTCCTCTGGATAGGCATTGGTCTGTGTCTTACAGTCTGCATCCTCCGGTTCATGATCAGACTCATCTGCTTTCGCCGACTCTTCTTCGAAGACTACCTGGTTATAGGCTCCATGGCAATCCTCATCAGCGTCGCCGCAGTGCTCCAGCGCTTCCTAGGAGACATCTATCTAATGATGCACGTTGAAAATGGCCAGGCCATCCCTGGTCCAGACTTTCCGGTTCGTATGGCTGCTGGTCTGCGAGCCGACGGCGTCGTATTGATCTTGGACACGGTGGGAATCTGGCTCATCAAGCTCAACTTCTTGGTCTTCTTCTATCGACTCGGTCATCAGATCAAGGCTTATTTGATTGCTTGGTGGATTTCGCTTGTCGTTGTTATCAGCTGCTTAGCCGTGCTTCTCGGTGTGATTCCTTATAGTTGCTCATTCGGTACTCTGGAACATATTGTCGTTGAGTGTGCGTCCGAGTCCAGCGTGAAGTACATATACACAGCATATAGAGTATCGATATCTATCGATGTTCTTTCCGATGCTATTAGTAGGTTTCCCCATATCGTGAGACTTCACGTATTTCCCACCATTCAGTTTGAATAATGACCGCTGATTATTGCCGCCAATCGCAGTTATCGCCTTCCCTATTGTTATAGCTTGGAAGACCAAAATCAACCTGCGCCAGAAACTCATTCTCACCAGCGTCTTCCTTTTAATCGTCTTTAACATTGCTTTCACCATCGTCCGTGGCAGCATCTTCGGCGATTTGTACGGAACTGAGCAGAATGCCGACCACAAAGTACTAGATACATCATGGGCTTTATTTTGGTTTTATATGGAATATATTATTTGTAAGTTCTTCTTTCCTTGAAACAAGACGCTTTGATAATAACCTTTTCTATATCAGCCTATATAATCGCCTGTGTTGTATCATTTCGCTCGCTTTGGGTTGGCAGAAAACAAAACACCAAAAGTCGGGAGGAAAATAAGATGGCACAATTCGACGGAGCCCAAAGGGATCACGCACTGGCCGAATCCCCAATACCTAGAGACAATTTCTGGTGGCAGAGACTCCAGAAAAGCCTTTTGGATACCATGGCCACTCTAGAGGGCACGACGCTCGACCGTCAGGATTCTGCATTCTTTCGTCCCTGGATCCCCTCGCCGTATATGGGTATCGACTTTTCTAAATGGAGTGTCGAACGTAGCACTAGTGATACCCGCACCTCTGCACCCAGTTCTGCCTCTGGTCCTGTACCCTCAGTGTAATACTATGACAGGTGTACTGGAATCACCTGTAGGAAAGACGGGAAAGAAGGAGTGAAATCGGTATGTGTAGGTGTATAGAATGCAGCTGTGAAGCTGAGTGTGTGAGCTAGCCTATATAATGGAGTGTGCTGAAAGTCAGGATAATGAGCTTAGTTGACCGAGTATCTACTGCTATACTGGAGGGAGGAATCGTCTGCTTACTTATAGACACAAATGGCCCAGGGGCATTGTACTGTACTCGCAACTACTCCAGCCTTGACCTTCAGTTCAACAGAGTGGATAAATGACTAGGGCACTAGCCACCCAACAAATAGGTACTTTCATGACGACTTCAAGAGAACAAAGAAAACCCCGATTTTATGCTAAGAACGATTAATGCAATCGGCAGTCGGTGACGAGAGCACAACGCAATACTTTGTATCGATTTACTAGAATCTACAATAGCTCGCGGTCAGTGCAGCCGGAATATTGGATAAGGGCGGCACGGAAGCCTAGGCTAGCTATTACAGAGCCTTAGGCCTAATTCGAAAACATACATATAACCCCTAATATCTCTATATACTACATATAACCCTCAATATCTCTATATACATACAGCCTGTATGCACCATAACATGAGTCGCTTTCTAGCCTGCCTCAGCTGGCCTGCCTTGAGTGATTATTCCTAAATGGCGTGGCAAGACCCTCTCGGTACTGCTGCGAGCTTCTCTAGTCTTCTCCAAATCGCTTGCGAGGTCACCAAGTTCGGCTACAGCTACTTCTCCGCCGTTCGGGATGCACATGCCACTCGCGAGGAGTACCTCAGGGAATCTCGGGCTCTAGTGGTGGTGCTTCTCCAGTTACAACAAGTGCTCGACTCTGGCGACGTTCAAAGGCACCAAGATGCTGCCACGCTCGCAAGAGGGGCACAGCTGTCGGCCGTGATGTCTGCATGCGAGAATGGTTTGAGCAAGATCGAAGCAACGCTCGGAAAAGCTATGGGCTTCTGGGGGGTGCTCTGGCCGCTCCAGAAAGAACAGATCAGAGACCATAT
Source organism: Diatrype stigma (assembly GCA_022225965.2). NCBI lineage: Eukaryota > Fungi > Ascomycota > Sordariomycetes > Xylariales > Diatrypaceae > Diatrype > Diatrype stigma. The sequence continues at coordinate 142,832 of JAKJXP020000039.1, read as the reverse complement.
CCGGACTTTTCAACAGTACCGCGTCATGCTCGATAGCTTCGTATCAGCCAATGTTCTCGCAACAACGACTGCTACTCTCTCCAGGATTGATCCGTTGGTCCTGTCGCATGAGCGTGGTCAACTCCTGTTTGCCTTCCCGCGGCCGGATACGATCTCGAAGCCTCGGGTTTTGACGTGTCCCGGCACGGGGAAATGGTTTCTGAACTCTACACACTATCAACAATGGCTCCACCAAAAGTCGTCAGTTGACTTCATTTGGTGCTATGGTCCTCCGGGCGTGGGGAAGTCAGGTCTGGCCTCGCTGGTTGTCGATGACTTGATGGAGCGGCAACGCCTAGGCCAGATACATCTGTGCTATTTCTTCTGCGACTTCGCCGCTCGAAGAAAGCAGAATCTGATTGGCATGCTGCAATGCCTGGTGTACCAGTTGATTGAGCAAGGGGATGGAGAGGTTGTCAGTTGTGCCAAGGAGAGCCTGGGGCATTTTGACGCTTTCAAGAACCCGAACATCCTAGCGAAGGTGATCGCCAATGTATCTGGATTGGCAAGGCCGGTATTCTTGGTCCTAGATGCGGAGGACGAGCTGGACTGCAGAGAAGGACTGAGGAAGTATCTGCTCAGCTTCAAGAATTCAGGATGCAGAATTCTCATCACAAGCCGAGACCAAGGCCCAAGCGGGTTCAACGCCACAACACCGCCGTCTATGGCGATTTTAGAGCTTAAAATGGAGTGTCCTGTCGAAGATATTATCAGGCACGCGACCGAGCGCTTTCAAGAAAGCCCCTTCCAGTCTCAAATTAGCACCGAGTTGATGAATCGAATAGTTCAGAAATCGAACGGCATGTTAGTCCACACTCCCTCTCTTCAAGTTGTTAACGCCATGGGTCTAATGTCAAGACCTGAGTAGATTCCTCATTGCCCATATTCTCATTGAACATCTCCTACAACAGACATCCGTGTTAGAGATGAAAAGGGTGCTTCAAGACTCCCCGACCGAAATAAACGAGGTTTTCGAATCAAGTCTTCGCCGAATCGATAATCAACCCCCGGCACTCAGTCGCCTGGCTCATCGAGTCATCGGATGGATTATCAACGCGCGTCAACTCTTGACAGTTGCAGAGATGACACACGGGTTCGCTGTCGAGGATGGTATGGACCACGTCGATCAGGACGGACTGACCAATGGTGTCCTGATTCTCCGTGTCTGCGCCGGATTGGTCACCACCGATGAGACCCAAACGGTAAGACTGGTCCATACTTCCGTGTACGAGTTTTTGAATACTCGCAAGGCCGGTCTTAGGGAAGTCCAAGTCGACATCGCCCGGTCTTGTATTCGATATCTGTGCTTGAAACCAATGTCGAACAGACCGGCCAAGGACGTGTCGGAGTTACGCAAGCGCCTCGAGGACCTCCCGTTCCTTCACTACGCATCCCACCACTGGGGAGCTCACATCCAAGACGAGAGTGCCGAGGAGCAGCTACGTTCTCTGGTTCTCAGTTTACTAACCAACGAAAACACTCGATTGAGTGCCGTCCAATCACTACAATTCAGTTCGGAAGTTAGTAATACAACAGTTGCTGCTGAATTATTTTCCTCGATCCCCACCAACCAAGCGGCACTGCATCTATCGGCATATTGGGGTCTTTCCTCGATAAGTAGGGATCTCATCGATTCCGGAGCTGACACGACACCTTACGACTCTGAGCTATGGACTCCTATGCACTGGGCGGCAGCCAATGGCCATTATAGGGTCGTGGAAGTCCTCATTGAGGCCAAATCTGATCTGAACGCTAAAGACTCCGAAGGATGGACGCCCCTTTTTTGGTAAGCAAATATGCAATTGCATATCTACACTTATTGTATATTTACAACAAAAATTCTCTGTAACAGGCGACATATGAAGTTTCGGCTGACAAGAGAGCAGGGCAACATTTTTTGGTCATGTATCCGTTGTTCACATGCTACTACGTGCGGGAGCTGATTATCGGGCAGAAAGCCGTCGAGGTCAAACAGCTCTCGATTGGTCCATCTGGAGAGATGAGCTGGAGATAGCTCGCACGTTATTATTGCAGGACCAACTGGGCCCTGAAATGCCTCGGAATATGGACAATTCTAACGTTAACATGCAGGATCTCCAAGATATTGGGAAGAGGCTTGGCCTCAAATACTTTGCAGCCTCAGGATATAGATACTCCAAAAATTCTGACGGCTTCGTAACCTTCGCTCTTAAGAATCTAAAACTAGATGAAATCACGAACAAGGAAGATTCGACGCGGCCGATAGTTTCAAATGATGGGTCTTGCTCCTCCATACTTGATATATACGGTCAATTCGGGCCACCTGTTTCGAAATCGATCTGGAGAACTCACCAAAAAGCCGGGGTCATTGCATCTAAACGGGAGCTTCTGGTAAGTACAAGAACATTACCTTCTATGATGTACCTCATATTATAATCTCTGGCTTATAACCAATGAACCAAGCAGTTACTTGCTTAGTACGGTATGCAAACACTCGCTAATATTATTTACAGTATGTATAACCATATAATAACCAAACTTTCTCTACCACAACCTGCCTAATAACATACCTGGTGTCCGGTTCGAAAAACAACTAACCTGTGAGCTTTCCGGTCCTTATTAGCATGAAGAGCCCAGCAAATTGGAAGTCGAATCTGCTGCAAAGTGCCATTATGACAGGTGATCTGGCGCCTGCCAGATTGCTTGTCGAACTTGGAGCTGATGTGAATGCAAGAGGAAATGGTCTATGTCCGATATTTGCAGCGCTTGATGCGGATGATCCTCAGTTCCTTGAGTTGCTCATAGCAAATGGTGCTGACGTGTCCTTCATACACGAAGGAGATAACACAGCAACAAAAATAATGCACGCCCGCTCAAAGGCGAAGCCATCGCTTCTGACCATGGTTCTCGAACAGGGAGCAAACCCTAACCACTTAAGAGGGGATCGCACACCATTAATGCATGCAGCTTCGGAGTACGATGCCAAGCAAGCCGTTGAGATGTGTGCAATTCTTATCTTGCATGGGGCTGACGTTAATGCCCGTAACTCGAAAGACGAGACTGCTTTGCATTTTCCTGCGCGATGGAACAATATTGAAATTCCAAAGTTGCTCTTGTCACATGGTGCTGATGCTGATGCAAAAGACCAAAACGGAAAGTCGCCATTTCGAAAATTTCTCGTCAGATTCTGCGAGTCGGATGACCCTCAAGTCGGCGCTCTTGAAGATCACATCCAACTATTTGCCCGCTTTGGCCCTTCGCCAAGCGACCTCATTGCGACGGCCTGTGCAGACGGAGAAGCGATCAAACGAGCTGCTGGACTAAAAGATGCTGCAATCTTGGAATTGCTCCTATCTCACGGTGGTAAACCATCAGACGGTATTCTCAGAGAGTGCATATACAATAGTATCGATCGTACGCGTCCTCGAAGCCTCCGGTTGTTGATGAAGCACGCGGATTCGTTTCGCGTAGCCGCCAACAGGCACATGGCGTTTCTGTTCTTGATCAAAGTGTCGCGCGATATACACGGCTGCCATTGGTATAGACCAGGCGCGGATATGCCCATGGAAACCCGAGTGCGGACAGCAACCCCACTCCCTCTTCGGTATCCAAGATATTACAATATTGCCGTGGATGAGTCTTGTGACATTTTGAAGGTGATTTGGGATGCAGGATTTGACGTTGATACAAGCCTGGACGAGAACTTTGTCAATTTTGTTTCCACCTACCACGACGAGTTTGGCAGCTTGGTCCGAGATGCGGATCAGTTCGGTCATCCATCACCATCACCCGGACGGGAAACCATATCAGCAGTTATCTTTGCAGCTCAGCACGTCACCTCAGCTATCGTGGTATTAGCGCTGCTTAGAGCCAACAGTTGCAGAGACGACTTCGCGGACGAGGAAATGCTGGAGGCCTTCCTTAGATCGGCAGTTTACGACAACCTTGAGGTGTACGACGGGTGTCGAAACACCTTTCTAGGGCAAGTTGATGGGGACAGTACCGAAGGCGGCCAGACTCGGGGGAGCAGCGACGGGGCATTCGAATGTCCCATCTCACAAGAGTTGCGCCGGTTAGCCGAGATCTTCCCGTCTAGAGAGGGCCAATGCCGTTCAGACTTTTATAGAGCCTTTTGTCAAGCTGTGCGGACCGAGGGTTTCCAGAGGAAGACGTTTGCCGGTGGAAGAACGTTGCTCGAACTGGCGGAAAGAGCAGAGAACCAGAAGCTTCTGGATGCGTTGAAAGGGGGCAATTTGGATAAACCTATGGTACATTGTTTGGAGCAAGACACTTCGGGATGAGTCCTTATCTAGTCGCCGTGTCCCTGCACATCGGACTCAGGGGTCGACTGCCCCCACAAAAGACAGGAATCCAGAAAACACACTGTCGGCAAACTACGACGGAAATATAGGGGAATAACACGGCTGGCTTTTTTTCTCTTTACTCTTGTCATGCATATAAACCTCATGCCTAGGTAGTACAAATCCAGGTATTCGTACCTTACCATAGTATGTGTGGGGAGAGGATCCAGCTCCGGTCGGCCGGGACGGAGCGGGCACCCGACTCCATGATGCCGACCCACTGTCTGGAGGCAGTCAAGTGTACATACAATACAGGCCCCAAACTCCCTTGATCCACTGCCATGCGATAACAATCACCCGCCAATAGCCTGGAAGTAGGTAAGTATCTAATGTATTTACTGCAGGCAATGATGTCAACTGGTGCTGAATCTGGCAGCTTGACGTTCTCAGGGATGTCAGGGTACCCTGCCCACTTTCGATGGTGAACTGCTGCTGACTTGCCTGTCACCCGGCACCAATGATTTGAGTATGGTGCTCTTGAATTATGCATTCAAGTTTGCTTACTATTGTGCATATCTACCTAGGTAGTACACAATGAAGAAACCTCCTTATTCATGGGAAAGGTTATTCTAGAGTAAAGCTGGGAACTTAGCGTCGGGATTTCAAATTCGGACGGCTGCAGCTGGAGGTTTAACTATCAGACCTAGACCTGTCTTGGTACCTATTACTAGGTATATTTCCGTTGCGGATTACTTCGGGTCTTGCTTAGGTCCTGGCCTTTATTCTACAGTCTACATACATGCTGCCAGTTCACATGTTAACGGTTAGGTAACGTTAACTAGGTACTTAAGTAAGTACATACATTCCATTGTTACCACCTTATAGGCTATAAGGTAGTCGGTCTATCCTTCTCTTGATGAAGCCAATAAGCGAGTGCTGTTTCCCATCGCTGGTGATACCTAGGTACTCATATCAAGCCTCTCTGCAGGCACGAGAGGCTTCCCTCCAGTGGACATTAGCAAGCCATGAGGCCTGGACAGGCTTGGTGCCCCCTTGACAGGTTCCCTTTGAGACCCATTGTTTTCGCTGTTAGCTGTGCTGGTTCCACCTTTTCTGTCGACACCTTCGTCATCTGCCTTCCTCTGGCCAGTAAAAACAGCGCAGTTCATTGTGACAAAACCACAACGTTCCGGGTTGGTTCCAACTTCTGGGGTCGTCTACTTCCACCTGATAAGCCCATGCGAAAGGGTGCGAACACAGTCACCATCCACCATACAAGCCACCATAGCTATGCCCGTGCTCGGTCCTGCGTCCAAAATACTATGCGCCGATGTTCTTCACAGGAAGAGACATCGCTCTATTGGCTTTCCAACCTAGATAAGAGCGCTTCTTGGCCCATAGTTACCTTCTGCTACCTGCCATTCATTGCTGAGTAGTAGATAAATAGATAACGCAAGGCTCGAGTCAGAACTCGTGCAGTCGTGCCGTGCCTTTCACAGATTGACCCCTCTTGAGCCGCCAACCAGAGACCACCCACTTGCCCGAAGAGCCACTAGTCATTTCATACTAGACACGCCCTCCACGCCTCGGAAACTTCCCACTCAAGCGAACAACCCCGTGGGGTCAAGACCCAGCCGTGCCGCAACTGCATGCTATGCCACCAACCTGCCTGCCTACTGTGTAGATACTTGACGCCCAGGAGGCCGCTGTACTACATACGACTGATACGAATCCTACATACCATATCTGTTTACCAGGATACCAGGATACCAGGATACCTGGATAGTTATACTTATGCTCACATAGCCAGGTGGGTCTTAACATACACCTTAATAGGTCTATCGACACACGCCTCGCCTCTCCCACACTGCCCGCCTAGACTGACGCACTTACGGAAGTTCTGGGAGCTTCTGCTGAGACTTGTCAGCTCTGATCCTCGTGACTTTCACCTGGACAAACGGAAGAATCACGCTCCACTTAAGGAGGCCCCCCATCAGCACAATTCTACTACGGAGTTGGGTTGATATAGGCTCGAACAGTACAGAATCGCTCGTAAAGCCCCCTTGCCGACCAATGCCCATCCGCATTCCAAAACTCCCCTTGATCTTCACCCTCATATGACGCTTATCGCGACATAAGTATAGCCCAAGATCTAGCTCTTGTGCTACGAGAAGGGCTGCCAGAATAGTACTGGACACGGCGACGGAGTGAGTGGTATTCTAGTAGCTTTTCCAAATACCTTTATCCAGACTTCTCGGCAGATTGCCATATCTCGCAATTGTATTCCATGTCGTCGGTCTTGCGGAAGCCTTAAACGGGTCTTCTCAGAACCACCACAGCCAATCGTTTATTCCACCTGCTACTGTGCCTAGAAGGTGAGTTGCTCTCCCTTTGGTCGTATCATTCTCTACATGTGATCATCGCTTTGCGGCTGGCCGGATCGCGTCTCGCTATAGGAACCCCGAGACCCACCCTTTGTCTAACATCGTTGGCCCCTCTCTCCCTACCCGTACCTGTGTCTAGATATATACCGAGCCCTATCCCCATATCTAAACATAGACCTGTCTACCACCTGTCTACCATATATATCATGCCTCATTTATACCATAGTCGCCCATCTCGTTGCAACTGCCTTGAGACAGAGAGTCTAGCTTGAGCGGGTGGAATGCCAGCCTACTGTCTACAAGATTGCCATTACTTCTACCGCACTGCTCTACGCGGCTTAAACATCAGTACCCACGTTTCGCCTCTATATGCCTAGTTGCCACGAGATCTGACTGACTGACTGACACCATGCCTACTCAAGTCCGTATCTTTGCTATGCCAAAGTCGCTTGGTGAAACGCTGAACGGCAGCTCATTGGCTTCTATTCCTCGATCAATGCCAGATCAGATAAGCGAGGATTCAACCAATCTGAGGTCAGATTCACAAAGATACACGATGACTACAATCGCAGAAACACCGAAAGAAGGTGGCATAACCTTCTCTGGCCAGGACCAACTTCCTAGATTACCCATCCCGGAACTTGAGAATACTTGTAAGAAGTATCTCGCTGCCCTGAAACCATTGCAGAGCCCCCGCGAACATGCCGAGACAAGGGCTGCAGTCCAAGATTTTCTGAAGCATGATGGTCCACATCTACAAGAAAAACTGCGCAACTATGCCGTTGGGAAGACGAGCTACATAGAGCAATTCTGTAAGCTGAGAGCCTACCCCCCCCTCACCCCTAGAAGAAATCACATCGCTAATATGAGGCAAGGGTATGATTCGTACCTAAATTTCGATAATCCCGTCGTCTTGAACTTGAACCCCTTCTTCTTACTGGAGGATGACCCGACACCGGCGAGGAATAACCAGGTCACTCGTGCCGCATCGCTAGTCGCGTCAGCATTAGAGTTTGTCCGGGCTGTTCGCCGTGAGGAACTACCACCGGACACCGTCAAAGGTAGACCCCTAGATATGTACCAGTACTCTCGACTGTTTGGTACAGCTCGAGTCCCTACCGACCATGGATGTCAAATAGAGCAAGACCCGGAGTCCAAACATATCGTCGTTCTCTGCCACGGGCAAGTCTATTGGTTCGATGTACTCGACGACAACTCAGATGTCATCATGTGTGAGAAGGATCTGGCCGTCAACCTTCAGACAATCATTGACGATGCCTCTCAAACCCCCATCCAAGAAGCAGCCAAGGGTGCTCTTGGTGTCCTGAGTACAGAAAACCGGAAAGTCTGGTCTGGGCTTAGAGACCTGTTGACAAAGGAAGAGGGATCTAATAACGCGGAATGTCTTGGTATTGTCGACTCGGCGTTGTTCGTCCTGTGCCTCGATTACACGGAGCCAAAGTCGGTAGCTGAGTTATGCCAAAATATGCTATGTGGCACGAATGAAGTTGAGAAGGGGGTGCAAATTGGAACATGTATCAATCGTTGGTACGACAAGCTCCAGATCATTGTCTGCAAGAACGGAAGCGCTGGTATCAACTTTGAGCATACCGGTGTTGATGGTCATACCGTACTTCGGTTCGCAAGTGATCTCTATACCGACACGATCTTGCGATTTGCAAGGACTATTAATGGGAAGTCTCCAAGCCTGTGGAAAACTACCAGTCCAGACCCTTCAAAGCGTGACCCAGAGAGTTTTGGGGACGTGAACATACACCCTTACAAGTTGGAGTGGGATATGATCCCGGAGCTAAACATCGCCGTACGGTTTGCTGAGGCCAGGCTCGCAGACTTGATCGGCCAGAACGAATTTGAATGCTTGGATTTTAGTGGGTTTGGGAAGAACTTCATTACTTCGGCTGGATTCTCTCCAGATGCCTTCGTCCAGATGGCTTTTCAAGCAGCTTACTATGGTCTATACGGACGAATAGACTGCACATATGAACCTGCCATGACCAAGATATTCCTACACGGCCGAACAGAAGCTATTCGATCGGTCACCGAGGAGTCGGTCCAATTCGTTCAAACTTTCTGGGCTGACAATCCCCCGGAAGAGAAGGTCGAGGCGCTACGCAGGGCCTGCCAAAAGCACACCCAGAACACCAGGGAGAGCGCCAAGGCCGAAGGCTGCGACCGCCACCTGTATGCGCTCTTCTGCGTATGGCAGAAGCTCCTAGACGACGATCAAGGCAGTAGCACGGGATACTCCAGCCCCACCGAGAGCACCTCGGATCGCGGGGGATCCCTCATCGGGAGCCCGGGCCGTGATTCGGTCATGTCGTCACTCGATGGGGGAGACACCAACACCAACACGTCACGGTCGCGGCGGCGCGGCGACAGCACCACGTCGCGGTCGCGGGACGGTGGCCATCCGGTGCCGCTGCTCTTCGCCGACAGCGGCTGGGACAAGCTGAATAACACAATCCTGTCGACGTCCAACTGCGGCAACCCGTGCCTGCGGCAGTTCGGGTTCGGCCCGACCTCGGCCGACGGCTTCGGCATCGGCTACATAATCAAGGATGACAGCATCAGCCTGTGCGCCTCCAGCAAGCACCGCCAGACCAAGCGCTTCATCGACACCCTCGATGCCTACCTGCTCGAGATCCGCCGCGTCCTACGCATCACTAACCAACGCTCCGCCACCAACAAGCAGTCCCGCGCCCGCGAGATCGAATCCTCGACCGCTTCTCTGTCCCTTCCTGGCGATTACAGACAAAAATTACGGACTTCAGCGCCCGCGAAGGGCCTCAAGGCCCGCGGGCGTATGATCACAGGCGGTGGCGGCTCCGGCTCGCAGAACAGTTACGCTAGGGAGGCGGGGGCGACGGCGCGGTCGTCGCTCGGATCGAGGTCGCCGACTGAAGAGAGCCTGGGCTTGAGCGAGGATGAGGAGTTGGGTGGCTGTAAGTCTTCTTTCCCCGGATTCCCCCTCCCTTCTCCCCCCTCTTCTTTTTACCCCTATTCCTAACCCCTATCTGCACCCTTGTACACCCTTCTTCTGTGCCCCATCTTCACGTATGTATTTTGATCCAGGTGACTGACAAATACCTTTGTTATACTTAGATGGGTTCTTTGACTCGGGCATGCTCCTCCAGGCCCTCAAGGCCCGGGGCCGCCACGACAACGGCGACTCGAAGGGCTCGGAGAGGTCGGTCCGCGCCCGCAGGAAGGATATCGGGAAGAAGCTGAGGCTGGTCGAATATTGATTGGGGTGTACTTGCATTGCGAGCAAACGGTGGGCTGTACTCACTCACTCACTCACTCGGGTGGGTGAGGGAGTGTGTAGATGTTTAAGCTGCTGCGACTCGGCAGGTAGAGAGGGGGTTTGAAGAGAATAGTGGCGTGTATTTATGTATGCATGTATTTATGTATGAGGACATGTATATGAATACGCGGGCGAGCGGTGTTATGAGCGATCATTGGTGTTTGATATTTATATGTATTCAAAGTTCGTCGCGCAGGCGTTGCGTGTTAGTTGACGGGGTGAAGTGATGTATGTATGTGCACGTAGTCAGTATCAGGTTTTTTGTATTTTTTTTTTTTTTTTAAAGGCAAGTGGCTTTTGTTATGTCGTGATGAAGAATCGCAAATGGAACTGAGTCCGCTTAGGGTATCTTGAGTATTCTGAACGATCAGCTGAGTTCGTAACTTGGGTTAGCTGTGTGTACCTCTGGAGTTATGTTCTGCTGTTTCTCGTAAAGCTGGCTAGATGGGCTAATAGTATAGAGTCTAATCAGAGCTGTATTACCATTGCTTCTTTAAAATGTCCATGATCTGAAGGTCAATGAACAACCCAGTGTATCTGGCCATTCTAAACAAAAGATTAAGCCTTGAAACTCCCCAGGTAGTTATAAGTTATAACTGACAGCTAACTGATTCTCTCACACACTCTCTCCCTCCCTCACTCGACCTTAGTTTACTCTGCTCGCTCACTGGCATAATACATTTATTGACTTCACTTATTTCATTCGTTCACAAATACCGCCCCAGGTCCTCCTCCCGAACCAGCGTGAATTTCATCTTGGCCAGCGATGACGTGACGATGGATCCGCGGTACCAGTCGCGCCAGATCTTCTGCACCACGTTTGGCTCTTCCTCCTTCTCCTGCCCGGCACCTTCTCTCTCTTCCCTCTGCACTTCTCCGCCTTCATCTCCCGCGTCTCTGCCCGTTTTGCTCGTGACTGCCCCTATTGCGTTATTGTTGTTAAGCCCCTGAGATTGTGTGGCTGACGATAAAAATGAAGAGGCAGAAGGGGAGGGCGAAGAGGGAACTAGAGGCCCTTCCCCGCCCATCAGCGCGTGCGTGTGCTCGTCTGCCGGGTCCACGGCGACGAGGACCCGGCCGCCAATCAGGCCGTGGTTCTTGTGATATTTATTAGTACTCTGCTGCCCCTGATCCCGATCCGGATCCTGATCCCGTCGAGGGTGATGATGATGATGATGATGATGGCCATGATATCCGACTTCCTGCGCCCCCGCTATCCCCGCCCCCGCCGCCGGCAGGGGGGCCGGCGGCGGCGGGGGACCCTGCCCGAACCGGTCCACGACGTGGAACAGGCTCCCGAAGATCTGCTGCGACCCGGTCTCGCCATACCCCAGGGCGCGGAAGGCGACGGCCACGCGCCGCACCCGCGCCGCGTCGCCGCGCGCCACGAAGTACGCCATCGGGCTGTTGAACCCGAAGCTGTCGTGCGGCTCCAGCTCGCCCCGCAGGTACAGCATGTCCCGCGCGAAGCTGAAGTAGACGCGGGCTTCGGAGCCGGCGGCGGCGCGGCGGGAGGGTTTCGGCGAGGGTTGCTGCGGTTGCTTTTGCGAAGGCACGGAGGGCGAGGATGTGGAGGGTGGTGATGATAGGGACGGAGAGGTGGTGTTGTTGGCGGTAGTGGAGACAGAAGAAGAAGAAGAAGAAGAAGGGGGGAAGTGGTTCTGCGGGTAGTAGTACGTCCCCGGCACGAGGCTGTTGACAGCCAGCACGTGCGGCACCTTCCACGCGAACGCGAGCTCGTAGTGCTTGAGGGCGAGCGTCCGCGTCTCGCGGTTCACGTGCAGCAGGACGGGCACCTGCTGTTGGCTCTGCCACCTCTCCCGCCTCCTGCCCTTGCCGCCGCCGCTGCCACCCACGTGCCTCCTCTCCCGCGCCGCTGTCGCGGCCACGCTTGAGGAGAAGGACGAGAAGTACGTGCTCACTCCTCCTTGTCCTTGTCCTTCTCCTTCCTTTCCCTCTGCCTCTGCCTCCTGGCAGGGCGACGCGGACGCGGACTCGAACTCGGACTCGGGCTCCTGTTCGGAGTCGAAGCACGCCACCTGCACGATCCGCGGCGCCAGCAGGTACTCCCAGATCTTGAGGCGCAGCTCGGCGGGAAGCTGGGGGAACAGCGCGAACGACGAGGACCCGGACTCCCCGCCGCCACCGCCACCGCAGATGCTCCTCGCCGCCATGCGCTGCGCCGCGGGGGCGTCGAGCCCGTCGTCGAAGACGCGGAACTCGAGCCAGAAGCTGGTGCGCGCGGGCGCCGCTGCTGCTGATGCTGACATTGCTTATGCCCAACCTCGAGGACACGCACCGAAGGTTTGATGGGAGGATCTCAAGAAGCGTGGTGGTTTAGGTAGTTGGATTGGCTTGATGAGTAAGTGAGTGGTTAGGTGTAGGTGTATGTGTGTGTGTGTGTATATATATATGAGTGAAGGCAAGCAGGCGGACATCTAGCATTCACGATTGGATCATGTATGTAGGAGATGGGACCTCGGGAGATAGCTGGGTGAGAGTTGAGAAACCTCGTAGATGTTCGTTCGTTGGTTGCCGTTGCCGTTGCCGTTGCCGTTGCCGGAGGATGTGTATGTACATATATGTACTTCGTACATACAATACAAATCGGGATAATCGACCAATAGAAAGCCACGACTATATCTCGGACAAAGCAACAACACACGATCTTACGATAGGTCCAACTCCCTGGGTATTCAAATATAAGGTCGGGTATATACCTACTCATACAATATCCAGGTGACTACGAAGTACACACAACTTGATTGTCATATAAAATTTGAACTGCAGATAAAGTTCGCGATACTTCATGATAGGACTGGTATTCGTAAAAGCGTGTTTGTTGCTCGTCATAACGTACAGAGTATCCACATCCAGCTCGCCCCTTTTCGCGGAGTGGTGACGGGTCCCATAGTCTAATATGATCTATACAATACAATAGGGGGGTAGGTGCATATGATGAGATGCCTTCCATTCCCTTCCCATCTTTTCCCTCCTTCCCGGCCCGTCCAATCTTACACAACCGCTGCATGCAATGCAATGCAAAAGAAACGCCGGTGAACGGAAAGCAGACAAATGCCACATTTTTCAACTCCTCTTCTTACCCGTCATTTCGCATGCCGGCAGGGCCGTTCCGCCGGCGGGCCCCCGCTTCATGCCGCCTAGCAGCCAGTCCGTGAGGCCCACCACCCTAGCGCCGACGCCGTTCTCCCACTCGCCGTGCTCGTCGACATGCTCGATCGTGTGGCTGATGACTTTGCCGTCCCGGTCGAACTCGAAGATGAACAGGCCCGTGAAGGGCTTCTTGTCGCCCTGCGCGATGGTACCCCGCAGGTTCTCGTCCAGCTTGTGCTCGCCCTGTTCCGCCAGGCTCACCGGGCCGCTGTCGCTGTTGTCTTTATTGCTGTTCTTGTTCTTGTTTGAGGAGGCCGTCCGCCACTTGACGATGAGCTGCTCGTCGTACGCGCCCGCCCGCTTCGGCGAGAAGTGCAGCGGCTGGTTGGTCATGCGCTCCGACAGGATGTCCAGCTTCACGTTGCCGATGATCGGCACCCGGTTCCATGCAATTGGCGACGTCCACAGTGCTGTGATGTAGGCGATCCTGCCCGATACCACGGGCAGGTACGGATGTGTCGAGGGGAACAAGTGGAGCGAGATGTTCGGCGATAGGATCTCTTGCGGCAAGGGGGATTGTAGGAGGGTTGGCAGTCGCTCTTGGAGGATCCGTAGAGCTGTCGATCTAGGTTAGCTACGAGACGGTTCTATCGTGCGGCAACGATGTTCGAGCAAAATCTTGAAACTAAGGAGAGGAGAGGCTCACTTCTGCCGAGTTTTACCTTGCGCTCGCTGTCTGGCTGTCTCGGATTGTTGTTCTCCGGGGAGCCTGAGAATAGGTCAAACTGGGCGGTAGACGAGTTGAACCATATCGGAGTTATCAAGCCTGGTTGCGACTGCGGTGCCACCCGGAGAGGGTTGAGGAATTGCGCTTGCGGGGTGGCAGTTGATATCGGGCTCGGGTCGAAGGACACTGGAGGGGACAAAGCCGAAGCCGAGGTCGGAGTACAGGTCGACGTCGAGCTTATGGTAGCAGCAGCAGCAGTAGCTCTAGAAGGCAGCCGGCGCAGGGCTGCCCGCGAGCTTACAGCATGGCAAGAGGTTCGGAGGGCGCTGCTTGGAGGGGACATGTGTCCGCGGCCTCAATGGCAGAGGGGTAACGAACTCGTCAATTCATACGAAAGGAGGACGGTTAAACGGTCCCGGTTGTTGGCAGCTTGGCTTTATGTCCGTAGCATGAACAGGCTCGGGGGGGGAAAGAAACCAATATCAATTCGTTTGAATGCCGGAGAAACAAAGTTGTAATTGCCAGACGTCGACTTGCTCCAGTACTGCTGCCGACGAAGATTTCGGTAACCACCTGCATACAAAAGTATCGAATGTTCGATGCAGCCACTCAGCCAGGCTAGGTATGGTAGCTTGGGGCTTGGGGCTTGGGGCCAGTGGGTTGGGGCTATCTTAGGGGCATGGTGGGGGTGGGATGATGCCCCGGCAGGTGTCCGGACTCTCGGATTTGACGTGCGGTCCACTGTAAATCCAACCAACTTGGAGGTATGTATGTATGCACGCACTACGGGTGATAAACCAACAAGTGATTTGGTCCAAACACAAGCAAGTCGTTGGTGAGACTTTCGTGTGATTGGGCATGTAATGCAATAAGATAGAATGTTATGGTAGCAAGGTATTGGTATAGTGTCTCAATATCCTCATGGATTTACAACTCTTCAATCATTGACTACCTAGATATCTAGGGTTTTCTATACAGATATATGAATGCATGTGTACTTATTATGTACTTAGTTATCTATCTGCTCCGTATAAGTGATCTGGGTGCAGGTGTAGAAGTTGTATGTTAGATTGACGTCATCCGTAGACACCTAGGCAATGTGAACTGACTGACTCTCCCTTTGTGTTCTGGTGTCCATGTGGCTCCCTACAAAGTACGGAGTGAGAAGGATTGTGTCACTGTCAAGTGACCCTACATGTTTAGGTAGATCTTTCTCGTCCTGATAACCAGGAACATAATCCAATCCATACTAGGTAAATAGTTTATGAACCAAATGCACCACTAACTACCTAAACTAACTATAGGAACCGTTTGGCTTAGATGCATCTCCTATATCTACCTATCTTGCATCTCTTGTACACTACACTTTACATACATACATGTAGTACTTCACTGGGAATGCCATAGGACCAATGGAACCATGGAAGAGTTTGACAGTTGTTGCAGCACAAATCAGCTGATCACAAGTGATAGATAGCCTTTGGGTCATGTCTTGATAAGGTCAACCTTGATGGTGGAGATAGCTAACATCGACTGACCAGACAGCCAGACACTGACGTTGCCTAACGACAGGCTTCGATGGATGGCCTTGAATGGCAGGATGGCCAGCTGCACAGGCAAACCAGACAGGCTTGCAGTGCACACGGGCTAAGGAGCTAGCAGGCTGACAAGCTAACAGGCTAACAGCACCGCCCAGCCCACTTTAACAAAGTCACAGACCACGCCCACTACGCCCCGACTAGGAATGGTGCCCTGTGTGTTCTACTTATTACTTAGTAACTAGCGTGTGCCTGCGCCTTCTGGCCCTTCTATCGTACCTAAACTAAAGCCAACGACGACAACGGCGGCTCCTTTCCTTTCAACATCCATCCTCATCATCATCACCGCCCTCCCCCAGATTCAAAACCACTCATCGGTTTTTGCAGCTGCCCTGGATCTACCCTCTGTCTAGACTGGGTTTATTGATTAATTCTTTCTGCTTGTCCTAGCCTGCTTTCACTTACCTAAATAACCTATACTGGGTTGTAGCGCATTCACATAACGGTCAAGATGAATCCTGAGTAGTAAGTGCCAAATGTCATCCCTATGAGCCTTTGCATAGACCGCCCTCAACGGTACTATGCCACACCCACCCCATCGCGTTGCTACGAATAGATCTCGACGACGATGGCTTCAATACTAACCGCTGACTCGGCAGAGTACCCGCATTCCTGTACCTTCCGCTTTTACTACCACGATGCCTTTGCACACAACAACCCCGAAGCAAAACATGCAACGCTGCATTACCAACCCACTCCCCAACACCAGCAGCATCAGCATCTTCAGGGATTTCATCATCACCATCAGCAGCATCATCGGAACTCTGGGCATCACGATCATCAACCATGTCTCTCAATCAGGGTTCCGCTACCGGTTTCCTCCCGGATTCGGAGACCCAGGCCAAGCTGAGAGAGGCGATTGATGCTCCTCCCACCAGCAAGCTAACCGCCGATCTTTCTAGATACGACTACCTCTTCAAGCTCCTCCTCATCGGTGATTCCGGTGTTGGAAAGTCTTGTCTTCTCTTGCGATTCGCCGATGACACCTACACAGAGTCCTACATCTCTACCATTGGCGTCGACTTCGTACGTCACCGCACTTTCTGCCCTCCTACCACTTCGCTAATGAATTGGTAGAAAATCCGAACTATCGATTTGGATACCAAGACGGTGAAGCTGCAGATTGTAGGCAATGAAAATCTTACCCCGACCTCGCTGCGCTGAGTGCTGACGATCGGGCTGTATTGCAGTGGGACACGGCTGGCCAGGAACGCTTCCGAACTATTACTTCGTCCTACTACCGAGGTGCCCACGGCATCTGCGTGGTCTACGATGTCACCGACATGGACAGCTTCAACAACGTCAAGCAGTGGCTGCAGGAGATTGACCGATACGCTACCGAGGGCGTCAACAAGTTGCTCGTAGGCAACAAGAGCGATATGTCGGACAAGAAGGTCGTCGAGTACACCGTTGCCAAGGTACGATATCCTGTGGCAAAGACTCCTACGAGTTCTCCCTTCTTTGCATTCTCGCGATAGTCTATACTCTCGAACCTTGTCTGTCTAGGATGCTGACTTCATTTCTAGGAGTTCGCTGACAGCCTTGGCATCCCGTTCCTCGAGACCTCGGCCAAGAACGCCTCGAACGTCGAGCAGGCTTTCTTGACCATGGCCCGGCAAATCAAGGAGCGCATGGGCTCGCAGGCCACCACCAACACCAAGCCCGGTGTTCAGGTCGGCCCTGGCCACAGTGTCTCCAACTCCTCTGGCGGCGGCTGCTGCTAGAGAGCACAACCCCTTGACGATACCCCCGAAATGACGGCGTTCTCACATATCCCATCTTGATTTCCGTGGAACGGACTGGCAATTACAGGCATGCAGGTGGTCAGGATGGCAAGGTGGGCTGCGGTTTAGTTGTCGCTTTTGACCTCCGATAGACGAATTCATGACCACTTGGATTTTTCCCATTATCACCATCGACATTTTGTCCCGCCGGAATCGTTCGCTGACGTATCACGGGATGATTGAACTTTCTGGCATGTGAGAGCAGGGTCATGGATATCCCGAGGGAGATCTGTTTGCTATCCCTAGCTCCGGCTCTTTCCTAACGCGATATTCTAATGACCGGAACGAGATCCCGCTCTTTGTATTAGAAATCTGCGCGCGCGGTAACTTGGCATTCGGGCGACGGGAGATGAATTTTACGCTGTGTCTGTAATTTCCGCGATTCGGGGACAAGTTGTCTTCCCCAGGGCTAAGGGGGAGGGAGGGCTTGAATGGAGGAGACAAGAGCTCGAGTGAGGGATATGACGATGGACGTGGTCAATGGCATGCCACGATAAATTGTGCTCTGAACTTAGATCCTCGCCTATTTTCTTGTCTTCACTCTTCTCTTTCGGCCCTCAGCTGCCCATAATCCTTCTTTCGGCATACTTCTCGCACATCTGGGATACTTAATCATAGGGGGACACTCAATTGTTTTGTTTGCATGTTTCTTCTCAACGTGCTGGAAGTCCATGAAACCTGACCTGCTCGGCGTGTGTGATCGTGCTACGTGATGTCCTTCTAATCTCGAGATTACAAGTCATGTGGGATAAGAAGCCGCCTTCGAACGGTTTGCGTGATGATACTCCTCGTCCTTATCTACCCCCCTCCTATAATAGCCTACTTCACCACAATCAAGTCAGGGTGTGGAGGATCCGTAGCCCACCAAGTGTATTCTCGTGTAGGCTGTTTTGGAGTAGTGTAATATGACGAAGTACCTACCTACATAGTAGCAGACTAAGAGTCACCCCTACGATACTAGTTGAGGGGAGGGGGGCGTGTAGAACAGCGGTCGGCTAGGACCGGAATCTTGATAATGTATCCAGCCAAGCAGGTATCAGTTTAAAATACATGAGCACTGAGCTGCAAGTGCAACAAACATCCATCATGGGCCCCGAATAAACATGTAATAATACAGTCAGATATACAACAAGCTCGGAAGAACGCCGCGGTTTGCTGTCGTCGTGCCGAGCGCCCCGTTAACGTACGTTGAAGGAAGGGGGTACTTATATATGTATTCTTCAGACAGTCGACCCCAACAAACTTGAACCTACGAAAAATAGATAAAAATATACAACATACTGTTGATACAGGTTTTTATACAGACCCTACGGGAGAGAGGAAGCCCAAGGATCCCGCCCCGATCTCACGCCTCCGTGCTGAGTCCCAGGAACCTCAGCGCTTTGCGGCTGTTGCCCCTCAGGGCGTCGTGGTTCTTCCGCATGAAGAGCGGCATGTACCTGCGCTCGTCGGCCGCGAAGCGATCGTCCTCCCCGTTACCGTCATCGCTGTCGTCATCGTCATCGTCCGAGAGGTTGATGGACAGGAACGAGCCGGTGTCCAGGCGCGGCAATCGGATTGATGGGCCCTTTTCATCGCCATGGGCGTCGGTGTCGGTGTCTGCCTCGGCGTCCGGGTTCCGACCGAGCAGGCTCCGGAGCTTCTTCGCCTTCTTCTGCCTTCGCAGTGCTGTTGCCTTGGCGGTCTTGTTGTTGCTGCTGCTGCTGCGAGTATTGGCCCTGGGTGTAGTCGCGGTTGTCGTCGTCGTCGTCATTGTCATCGTCTCTGCTGCTAGTAGGGAGTCCGATGCATTCGCCGTCGAAATCGAAACTGCCGGCGGCTTCTCTTCTTCATACACCGTGCCGTAGGAGGGGGTGTGGTCGGTGGTGGTGGTGGTGGCTGTGGTAGCAGCAGGCGGGCCTCGGAATCCCATCAGTTCTGCTGCGCTATCCAGCGGTGTGTATTGCATATCTGAGTTGATCAGTGGTGAGTGTACAAACGGTATGCCTTGACTCGACTCGTATGCGGTAGGGTGCTGCTGCTGCTGCTGCTGCTGAGGATTATCGCCCTTGGTGGATTCTTCTAGCATCCTACATGGCGCGCCGTCGGGGATGTAGAAAGGCGAGCGGTCGACCAGGATTTTCCAGACTGCCGCGATCAGCGTCGCGATCTCCGACTCTGTGGCCGAGGAGGTGAGGACGAAGTTGGCTTTGGAGAACGAGGGTGCCTTTGGCGGTGTTGCCTGCGTCTCCTCCGACCCCCTATTAGCCACGAAGCTTGATCCTAAGCCATCGGCCTTGTCATCTAGGATTCCTGCGACTTGTAGGAGATCACCACCGACCAGGTCTCGCATGGCCAGCACAGTGGCCAGGTGCTCGGGTGGGTATTCTAGCAGAAGGAATCCTATCTCCGAATGTATGGCCATATACGTCTCGAGGAACGGGATCACCAGCGTTGCTAGGAGTCGCGGGTCCATAAGAAGACTATCTGGGGTGTCATGGCCAGGAATAATATGCTGATCGGGGACAGCTCGCTGCGCGGATACAATGAGGTACCTAGATAGCAGTTAGTGGTGGTTTGGTCAATGGCTTTCTCTCTCTCTCTCTCTCTCTCTCTCTCTCTCTCTCTCTCTCTCTCTCTCTCTCTCTCTCTCTCTCTCTCACTCTCTCTCTCTCCAGCATACATCTAACATTCAAAATCGCATAGGAAAAAACACACCTTAGATCGAGTCTTCCGCTGCGAGTGATCCCCTTGGGCTTGGTACCCAGCCTCTCCAACGAACCTCGCAAGGCCGCCGAGAACTCCTTCTCCACGCCCTCCTGCGCCCCGAAAGCAAGTATCAGGTCGACCACTCGTTTCGATGCCTCCCGCCCCTCACTGCCGTCTCCGCCGCCGCCGCTTGCTCTCCTCTTGTTGAACACCGGCTGCCAGTCTCCCCCGATCTCCGAGATAGACGAGAGCTCGTGCTGTCGACAGGGGGCATCTCCGGACAGGAAGTAGGTGCAGAGAGCTGATCGCAGCGAGTCTTGGGTCTCGATGGCTGTCCGGCAGTTCGTTATGTTCAGCTCATAGAAACGATTGGTTTGTCGTGGTGTGGGCTGCGGCGGCGACGGCGGCGGCGATGCGGGCTGTTCTGGTGTTGGCGGTACCGATGGTCGAGCACGTGAGGTAGAACCTTGGGACCCTATTCTTGCGGGCCGGATCGCACAGGACTGGAGATAATCGCCGTGTGATGCGAAAGGATCGTAATCATCGATATAAGACTGCCTTGTGGATCCCGGACCCCCTATTTCAGTGTCGGTATCCCGTCTTATGCCGTGACATTGCGTGGGTTGCCGAGAGGTCGAGGTTTCTAACATATTGGGGGTAATCTCATCCTTGGGCTCTGGAAATGCTGGTTCGACGGGGGGAGGCGGCTCCTTCATATCTTGGAGGATACGTTCTAAGAGTTGGTCCGGATGCTCACCCTTGAGATGTATGACCATGTCTTCCTGCATAGGCAATACTGGCTGAAATGATGTGTTGCTGGATCTTGAATATCTGTCTTTTGAAGTAGTTGATGTCCCAGGCCCGTCCGTATTAGACCCTTCATCAACATAACTCTTGTCCGTGTAGGTGCCATGATTCACATAATCATTACGCATGCTTTCAGAACGTTGGGCGTACGATGATAGTCTCCTATTTGACCTTGTCAGGATGAGTGGGGACGGCGGGCCACGTCTACCCGTCGATTTTCCCGGTCTAAAAGAAGCTCGTTGGGTTTTGCACAGTTCTTTAGATCGCGAGACTCGCTTCCTTTGTGAAGTCGACGTGTTTCGATTCTCCACAGCCAACTTCGAGGGGTCGGAGCGATGGATATCGCAAAGCGAGATATCTTGGTTGAGGATCGTACTGGCGTATAGATAATCGACAGATTTTAGTCCCCGGGAAGAGAACCTCGAGTGCAGCGGGCGGATGTTGATCAAGCAAGCCTCTCCTATGATCACTGGGGTTGTCGGCGCTGATTCGAATGATATGGATTGCGGGGTGAGCGAGTCGTAGCTAGGTGGCGCGCAAGACCTATACACCTCATCTGAGCAAGCTGAGGAATATGAATCATCAATTTCATCCTCTAAGAGCGTGTTAGCTTGAAAGGATTTGCCAATAGAAGTGTTGGGACGTGACTTACCTGATACTCTGGAGAAGCTGGAACTGGGGGTAGCTGGAATGTCACAAACTAATCGAGTCGGCAGACTTCTACTGCGGCGGAGGGCTGGCATGGTAAGATCGAAGTTGGTGATCAACTGTAAAGACTCTGTTTCACGATCCAAAGCATCAGCTGCTCTCATAGCCTCGCATATCGGGTTGTTCAGAGGGGCATGACTCTGATGATCCTTGTCCTCCACATCGCGCATGAGTTCCGTCTCATCCGTAGTCAGGTTAGAAGATGAATTAGGTGTTGCTTCAAGAGCGTTATATAGACCTTGTATTCCATCTCTTGTTAATTCATTGTAGAGACGCTCCGCGTCTGTGTTGTCTCCTTTTGCGCTGTGCTCGGCGATGGTCGTGATACATCTTATCCGGGAATATGCGACACCCCCATTCACGAAAACCAACCGCCTCTTATCCGGACCCGACTCATTGAGGAACGCGTAGGCCCGTTCTGCTCGCGCATTGCAAGCCTCGTGAATTCGCAGTATACATGATGCAGGATTGAAAGCTGAGTGGTCTGGCTCTCCCTTCATGAACTGTTCGAGCTCCGGCAGGACTAATATATTCGGCGAACTTGGAAGTAATCGACATTGTATCGAAACTGTGTCTCGTGGGCCCTCAAATGCGATCAAATTGCCCTGAATTGCAGCTATATCTGCCATGTTTCCAACCCCAGTGTCGTCAAACCCCCAAATAACGGGTACAACCACCAGTCTTGATTGATATGACCGAAGCGTCACTAACACCGTATCCTATACTTGCTAACCCACAAAAAGGTCTCAAAAGATGTTTATATAACCAAGTCGATTCCAAATAACCAAACAAACAATAAACAACGTTTGGTCTAAAGACTCCAACGAAAAAACCTGGAAAAGGGTCATGAACGGCGCGCTCTTGGCTGTTATGACAGTCATAGACGGCGGGTCACAAACGGACGCGGTACATGGAGGTAGGCATCGCCTGCAATTGACGATCTAGGTTGATACTGCAAATTTCTTCCTATGTCTTAGATCGATTAGATCAGGCCGCAGATACCTAGACAGGATGGTGTTATCACACGGTTTGGGGCATACGACGCAGCCAGATCAGAAGACAACATCGAGGGAGGCAAGCAGTGGATATCACCTTATTCCCGTTTGCAATGCTATTAGAAAGAAAGTTGGTTTAGGGCCATAATGAAACATGCCAGTTCTAGAACCATACTTTGGGATGGTACTGCATCGAGAAGCGCTTAAACTCACTCGGAAACCTACCTGCTCGACCCCATAATTCCTTCCCATCCTGCAGTCGTGAAAAGAATTCATTGAACAGCGCGGATAGTAGCATCGGGGCACCCAGTTGGTGGAGAGACTACTGCAGTCCAGTTAGACGCCGCAGCCCAGCGGAACACCACCTCGAAGCAACTTGGATCCCGCCAACTGGGTGACATGCTACCCGGCTTGGCAGGCAGAGGGTGTCAAGCCACGCGGTTTGATTGACTGGGCGACTTTTGGGTTTGGGGAAGACAATGCCATCTTAGGTGTTCGAATGCGCGGGACGGAAAAGCGCATTGGCTAGAGGTTGGCAGCCAGCTTGGGAATTCTTTAATACGATTGGATGAGCTTTCACTCGGCGAGAACACCATGCCGGGCACACCGAATCGTTCCACTGGATGTCCGAACCCTGTTTGCTGGCGCTGAGCCACGTTGTCAGTTCACCGGCCTTCTTACCCAGTAGTCAGATCTGCGAGAACCCAGAATAGTTTCCATTCGTCGAATAAAATATTGCAAAGGCGGTTCGGGACTGGCACACACTAAAGCGTCAGGGACCTAGCGATAGCCCCTGGCGATGCATGCAGTGCGATGACTCTCGAGTTCGGGCGATTTGCTGCGTTTGCATGTCTTTTAATGAAGTGGAATGTTGGGTTAAGTTATAGCAGAGACTTCTTATCCAGGAATAACTATCCTAGACCGAATATCAACAATTGCAGTAATTCTCGGCGTTTGTTGGTGTCAAAAAGGGGCAAAGGGGGGTTGATGATGGATGATCATGGAGGGGTGATTCTTGGCGTCCACACTACGATCGCCTATTGCTGGGTCAATAGGGTTCTTTCAAACCACTCGACTTTCCATGTCACCCGGATAGAAGCAGCCTTTCAATCAGTTAAGTAACCTGGGGTAGAAGAATTCAAGGTCTTTGCCCTTTAATCATAGCAACAGTGTGCTTGGGATCCTCTATTACTTACGCATAGAATAGTGTTCACAATGCAATGCTTCACAACGAATTATTACACAATGGGGCTTGGAATGACACTGCCCCTGAGTGAAGTCAGTGTATACTCCTACTTAGCCTCTACACACAACCTTTTTATCTCTAGCCAGTTGCTATCGAAATTGTTAGATTATTATACACGTTCTATTGAAATCCATCGAAGCTGTAAATAAGGCGCTTCGCTTACAGATTGATGTGCTATATCAAATCCTGCTTTCCAGTAGCCTGTTTAATTAAAGTCAACTTTACCCTTCACTTTATTCATGTTACATTGTCAGTTGTACTTAACGTCTACCGTCAGGAAGCCACTCCAGCCGGTCGACTCCCATTGGCACAGAATGCATGGTACACGTGATCGGAAAACCCCAGCCCCAGCCTGTTGTTGAACCTCATGTCAGCCTGAACCATCATAACCTACGCCAGACCTAATAGCACGGCTAACCCAGCAACCATAGCACCCTCCCCCCATTATCTTCAACTATCACAACCATAAACACGAATCCACAATGCGTCTCATCAACGTCCGTACATATAACCTCGATGAGTTTATCGACCATGGCCATGCGCCGAGGTATGCCATCCTGTCCCATTGCTGGGGCACTGAAGAGGTCGGCTTTCAAGAGTGGCAAGGCGGCCCAGCACAAGGCGGGATATAAGAAGGTCGAAGGAGCTTGCATGATGGCACATGATCATGGTTACGAATATCTGTGGTGTGATACGAACTGCATCGACAAGTCCAGCTCCGCCGAGCTGAGCGAGGCCATCAATTCCATGTTCGCCATTCTGGGATATGCTTCGCATACCTCGAGGATGTGG
This sequence comes from Diatrype stigma, assembly GCA_022225965.2. Classification (NCBI taxonomy): domain Eukaryota; kingdom Fungi; phylum Ascomycota; class Sordariomycetes; order Xylariales; family Diatrypaceae; genus Diatrype; species Diatrype stigma. Next base: position 118,345 of record JAKJXP020000039.1, on the reverse strand, counting down.
AAGTCGAGAGAGACATCGAACCCGAAGAAATATATTCACATGCCTCGTTGTTCCGGGGAAGCAGGTGGTTCACCCGGGGCTGGACACTTCAAGAGCTAGTCGCACCTACAGAGCTCACATTTTTTTCGAGAGAATGGCGAAAGATCGGTACCAAAGACACGACCAGACATTTTTTGTCTGAGATCACCAGGATTCCAGAAGACCAGCTGAAGCATTACAGATCAGATGTGACCCCTGCAGCTGCCCGTATGAGCTGGGCAGCCTCTAAAAAAACAACACGACAAGAGGACATGGCGTATTGTTTACTCGGACTTTTTATATCAATATGCCATTGCTCTACGGGGAAGGGAAGAAAGCTTTCATAAGACTGTAGGAGGAAATTCTCAGGTCGTCCTTTGACACAAGCATCCTAGCATGGGAGTTCATATCGGAAGGACCGAACCCACACAATCCTTTTGACATCCCACGAACCCCCCCAACAATCCGTGAGGCTTTGGCGTCACCGCTGCTGGTTGAGTCCACACGATGCTTCCTCTATAGTCACAACATCATGATGTCGCATAATCGGCACAGAATCATGCCAATGAGTAAGGAAATACAGAACCTCAAAAACCTCAGTTTAACGGGTTCTGGTATATTCCTTGATTTGCGGGTTTTGCATACCTCATTCTACCACATAGTGTTCGCACAGCTGCCTTACAGGGTCCGACATGATGACCAGGAACTCAATCTCTGGATACCTCTCATGAGGCATTATGGGGAGGATAATACTTATATGCGTTGCCACATCCCGGCATCCACATTGCATCTACCCTACTCTGAGGGTTTTGACGCAGTAAAATGCCTTATTATGTCACAGCCAATCGGAGAACCGTTGTTGGTTTACAATTTCGACTCCGAACGGCTTCTTGTCACCAAACCTCGACAAACCGTTCTGTGTGTTAACCCAACGTACGAGGTGAAGCATCTTGGATGTGACGAGGCCAACCAACCAGAAAAATATGGCAAACTCTTCCTCGTATGTGTTGCGAGGAGCAAGAACAAGAGATGGAAAATGTCAACTGCACGTTGGGTCCAACGGCCAATCTTCCGATACCGATTGCTAGTCGACAACGGCATGAATGAAACTATCCACCATATAATAGTGTTTCACAATTTAGCTGACCTCAACTTCGTACGAGCTTATCTAGTGACGACTTGGCACAATAGACACGAAAGGGAGGTCACCTATATCCTCAATCTAGGCAGGGAAACAATCAAGCGATATGAAGATAGAGCAGATGAGCTTATACAGAAGCTGGTGGCACTTCCCCGCTCTCGCCTGAAATTCTGTTATCCGTTCTGCTATGACTCGGAAGAGCAGTACGTTATGTGGCCAAATCATATGGATAAACCGTTTTTACAACGACTGCTTGGCCCCCTCGCAAAGGAAACTCGAGCCGAGGCTGCAATGAAGTTTCATATAGAGCATCTGCGCATAAGTGTGCCTATAGCATGGAACATTTCGAGCGGTGTTCAGACTGCCCCGTTATTAATCATGCTGGAAACAACCTCATCACGGGTAAGCAGAGACTTTTCCAACGCATATCGGCAAGAAAGGCATCGAAGGCTGTTCAAATTACTGGGCTGGAAAAAGCTACCCGTAGTGTATGAGATACATGATGTCTAGGCGAACTTGCGTCATGGGGAATAATGTTGTAAATTAGCTGCTTGTTACTTGAGAAGATACTGTTTGGAACATTGACACATAACAGGAGTTAGAGATCATATGGGGCCAAGGGAGCTTGCTACATTATACAGGGATATATAGTAGGGGGGGTTACTGGTGTTTGGACTTCTACCCCAGTAGCATATTGAAAGTTTACCAAGTGCGTTCAGGTAGAAACAATGTACCTAGCTGAATCTAATCATACCACACGGTATGCCAATGACTTCTGGGTAGAAGGGGCCCCTCAGATAGGATACTTCCAAGGTCAGGGGACAATGTAGTAAGTAGTAAGGTAGGGACTATACGGGGCTTCCTATTATGTACTGGTACCTAGTGGAAGATTATACGGCTATATGAAAAGCCGTTTCCTCCCCTATAGCTTCAATAGGTTGATTCTAGCTGGAGTATAACCATTAACCTAGCTGGTTACATGGTCGGTACGTTTGGCAACTAAAGGGTTGACTTATGCCCACCGCATATTGAATTGGTCACAGGTAGACAGTAACTGTCAACGTAGACTGTTGCATAATGTATTTTTAAAGCATCTTCATTAATACCACTAACGCAGACTGTAGCTTTTCCGAGCCGCCCCAACCAAAACAAAGCCATACATCCCGGTTCCAACATGCGCATCTGGGCCCGACACCATGAATAAACTGCACGCGGCGAAGCTCCGAACCGCGGCATCCCAGCTTTTAGCTGATCACTTGTTCACGACTCCTATGCTATAGGCCGGGTGGGGGCGGGACCTGACGGAAAACGTTAGCTTCACGTGCCAGTTTGCACTACGGGATGGGAAAGACATACAGCGCCGTAATGGCCAACACCGGGCGGTGAGCCGGATGGAGGAGGCGGAGGAGGCGGAGGCGCTGCGCCTCCGGGTGGCGGCGGGGGCGGGGCTTCGGTAGGCGGTGGCGGGGGAGGTGAAGCAGAAGCCCCGGGAGCAGGAGGGGCTGGTGAGCCTTGCTGTCCTGCTTGCTGAGCTGCGTAGTACTGCTGGTAGTACTGCATGTATCTGTTTTATGTGTCAGCGAACATTCCAGATGACTAGAGTTTGAGTAGCGTACGCTGCGTAACCACCGTATGCGGCATATGGATCTTGACCGCCGTAATACTGCGCATATTGGGCGGCGTAGTCATTGACAGGACTTCCCGCGCCAGGAGGTTGTGCCGGGGATGCAGACGCGGCGGCAGGGGCTGGCGAGTTGTAACCCCCATAACCTCCGCCTCCGCCGTAAGAGCCTGAACGATTCCCACCCCGGTCACCGTATGATCGATCACCATATGACCGTTCACCATAATTCCTGTCACCGTGAGATCTGCCCCCATAACCACCACCACCATGACCGCCATGACCACCGTGTTCACCATGACCGCCATAGTGTTGACGGGGTGGGCGGGTCTTGAACTCCTCGTACTGCTCCTTGACATTGCCGAGCAGATCTTCGCAGAGTTCCTTGGCCTTCTCTACCATCTTCGGATCAGGGCCACTAGAAAAACAGGTCAGCATTTGGGCATGAGGAGTGGAAGATCCCAAGACTCACGCCACATGGAGATACATGTCATCATCGCTCTCCCGATTCGTTGCGGCTTCGAGATACCCAGAACCGCGGCCCTTTATCTGTACTCGGCAGCCAGTTTCCTGCTGAATATGCTTGACATAAGAACCGCCATGCCCAACGACTTGGGCGCGTAAATTGAAACCTTGAACTGGCTCAAGGTTTATCGGTATTTTGGCCTCGGGCCATTTACGCTATTCAGAGTTAGCAACACTGCCTAAGTTTTAGGTCGATATAGCAATGACGTACACGTCCGAACTCATCGCGTTCGACCTGTTCCTGATCCCGACGACGGAAGCGGCGTTCATCCACGAGGTTGGGGAGCTCTTGCTTCATCATATCCTCAATCTTCTCGACGGCCTGTTCCAGTCCAACCTTGCTAGTACTAGTCACGTGGAGATACAGCGGAGGGTTCTGGAGAGAAGTAAGTTAGCTGCTGAGAGTTGCTGCAGGATGCATAGGGAGGTCGGCTGCTTACCGAAGGCGTGGCCATGCTCTTGTCGGGATAGTAACTACCTCGAGTCGTGACATCTTTTCAAGTCAACCATGGTTCTACAGCACAATATCAATAAAAAGGGTTGAAGGTGTATCGTACCAGCTCCGGTTTCATCTTTGATCTAAATCAAGCAGGGGAGGTCAGCAGATGCCAGAGAGGGTTTTCGTGTGCGAGCTAGCACGCTTCCATGTAAGCAGAACTGTCCGCGCACGAAATGGATGATACTGGGGAGAGAGCCACAACGTGATTGAGGCAAGAAGGCTAGAAGTCGGATATGGATCAGTAGAAATTAACCAAGGGCACTATTTACCATCTTCTGCGTCGATCCTTTGGTGAGTAGGTAGCGGTTGCGCAAATCGTTGACTTCGATGTCCTTGATATAATCGCCGTCTGCGATATACACATCGCCGTTGATGTTGGCGTGGGTAATTCCAGCACCATTGGGCCCGGGGGATTCGGAGGTTGACTTGATAGGAGGAACATCGACATGCTGGATCCCCTTTTTGGCCTGAATCTGCGCATTAATCTTGGCGGCCGCGGCAGCTATAAAGTAGTCAGCGATCAAGCCAATCGTCAAGCAAGGCTGGTTCATGTGTGCGATACGTCTACACACGGGTCGAAGGGTAGACGGGTAGAATGGTAGATGAATGGAGGTGGCTGGGCCAAGTCAAAACTCACCTGCAGCTGCAGCAGCATCTACACCTTTCCTCGGTTCAGGATGCGCGCCATCCGAGTCTCCCTTCAATGGACTGCGTTCACGAGCAGACTCGGACTTTCTCGCGGGCGGGGAGCGAGATCTTCTATCAAATCTGGATCGACGAGGCTCCGGCTCCGTTTGATCGAATCGCGACCGTTTCGCAGTGCGTCGGTCCGTGTCGTCCATGGTCGAGAAGTGTGCTAATGTCGATGTTTTTTTGCAGAGATTACGAGCAGTGATTATGATTAGATGGAAAGATAGCAAGTCGTATCAAGCGCGCAAGGAGAGAGGATTCCAACAGTGAAGATTGGCAGTTGGCGATAACGAGGTCGCATGTAAAGTTTTTGTAGTCGTAGAAATACAACTTCCGTCGATGCTCAGGCTGGGAAACTGTACAATACAAGTATGAACGAAGTAAACTCCGTTACTTTGTTAACTAGTAGAATTATTAGCGGTAGGATTAGCGTGGAATGGTTGCGGGAGAGCTCCTGCCAATCAAACACGACCGTCAGAAATCCATACCTACATACTACATACCACCTGGTTAACACCTAAGAAATTGGAAGTATGACTCGGACTAGTACTTCGTAGGCAGCCGACAATGCGACTATTCATGTACGAAGTAGGTACCTGCTTAGGTGCCTATTGTACTTACATACCTGTATGTTGCGAACCCCAAACATGCGTACTAAGGTTCAGCGCTGGCTAGAATAATCGAACGCATGCAGCTGCATACATATATGTACCTAGGTAGGTACGTACGCTGGTGTGTACGAACCTTGAAAGCAGCCACCTGTTACAACTACAGCAAGTACATGTAGTTACCTACTTGACGCAGGTATGTACATATGTGGTTCCATGCTAAAACACAGCTCCATGCACCTATCAGGTATCGGTCCCCACACCCGATTGAAGACTCCGATTCTCGCAGCAGGCCGGTCAATTGCCATTTATCACTAAAAAGCCTAACCTACACCTGTTTTTCGCCAATGAGGTGAGTCAAGAGAAGGCAGACCTTGTTTCAAGCCATTGAACCGTGTCGACGCCTACACAATCCCCTCGTTCTCCCGGCCTTGCCAATTCTGGTCGTCAGCTTCAATTGGCGATCGGAGGAAGCAGAATCATGGCCGCCCGCACCGCTTTCCGGGCCTTCTCGCCGTGGAGGGCCGTCGCCACAACCCTGCGGGTAGCGACCACCGCCGCCGCCCAGCCAGCACGATGGAACTCCAGCAGTAGCAGCACCTCGGCCCTCGCCTACAAGGCGATGCGCCGCCGCCACGCGCCGCTCCCGACCAGCGACGCCCCGTCGGCGTGGTCGGCCCAGGCCGCCGTGTCCAACATCCTGTACGAGACGCCGACGCCGTCGACGACGCCGCCGAAGCGCCACATCCTCAACTGCCTGGTGCAGAACGAACCCGGCGTGCTGTCGCGCGTGTCGGGCATTCTGGCCGCGCGGGGGTTCAACATCGACTCGCTGGTCGTCTGCAGCACCGAGGTCGAGGACCTGTCGCGCATGACCATCGTGCTGACGGGCCAGGACGGCGTCGTCGAGCAGGCCCGCCGCCAGCTCGAGGACCTCGTCCCCGTCTGGGCCGTGCTCGACTACACCAGCGCCGCCCTCGTCCAGCGCGAGCTGCTCCTGGCCAAGGTCAACATCCTCGGCCCCGAGTACTTCGAGGAGCTCATGGCCCACCACCGCGAGATCACCGATGGCGAGGGCGCGAGCAGCGGCCAGGAGGTCGCTGCGGGGAGGCCGCTGGAGGAGGTCGCTGCCGATTTCCACCCCAGCAAGATGGTTGCCAGCGAGGCGTTGCGGCAGAAGCTCCAGCACCTGGAATCCATCACCTACCTGGCGCACCAGTTTGGCGGTAAAGTCCTGGATATTAGCACTAACAGTTGCATCGTCGAAGTGTAAGTACAAACTATCTTATATATCCCTGGCCACAGATATCGGTTTGGAAATGCTTGCTAACACGCCATCAGCTCTGCCAAACCGGTTAGGATCGACTCGTTCATGAAGCTTATCGGGCCATTCGGCATCTTGGAGTCGACGCGAACGGGCCTGATGGCGCTGCCTCGATCGCCTTTGTACAGCCCCGACGAGGAGCTCCTCGCGAAGGACGCGGATGAGGTTGTGGATGCTAGCCAGCTGCCCCCTGGTTAAAACACAGGAAAATATCATTTCCGAAGGCCTGGCGTTGGGGGTACGGCTTGGACCAGGAAAACAGGATGTGACTATAGTGAAAATAGAAAGTAACGGCATCTTTGAACTGTCCCACCTTTAGCATGAACAGAGCTCGCATCTAGACAGATTGACCCCTAATTAAGAGTGTTTAACTAGACTTGAGGCACCCCGTGTATTTGCACGACTCCATACCTACACTACTAGCAATTCGAGTCTCGGAGTTGGACTGTTGTTTAGTATAGGTTGTCTCAACGGCGGCGTGCAATGTTTGGCCTCAATTCTGTTTATGTCTACACGACCATTTAATGTGAAGTTTTGAGGACGATAATTAACCGATTGAACTCTTTTATTTTGTACGTCCAGGTATGCTTTTTGAGACCCTCGAAGAAACTACCTAGCTAGGGAATTATGGGAGCCCTACAAAATCTTCCCCTTTTTCACAACGAACGCCTCGAGAGCAGCTATACGAAAGGTCAACAAAGAGAACAACGCCAAACCGGGGAATAAGAGTAACAGAAAGAAAAGAATTAAAAAAAATAAAGCAAGAAAGACAACGTACCGACAGCGGCCCAAAGCCGGTTCTCCGCCTCGGCGAACACGAGCGAGCGCGGGGAGTAGAAGACGTCGTCGGAGACCTCCTCGGGGTGGCGGGGCAGGCAGTGCATGAACTTCCAGCCGGGCTTAGCGCCGCTGCGGAGGGCGAGCTCGGTGGTGACCTGGAAGCCCTCGAAGTCTCGCAGGCGCTTCTGAGCCTCGTCCTCCTGGCCCATTGAGACCCAGGTGTCGGTGACGATGATGTCGGCGTTGGTCACGGCCTCCTCGGGGACGGTGTGCTGGGTCAGCTTGCCGGCCCTCCGCGCGCGGATCGGCTCATTGGGCCCGGGCGCCTGGGCCCGGATGAAAGCGGCCATGTCGGGCTTGATCCCGTAGCCGGACGGCGTGGCGACGGCGATGTGGACGCCCAGCTTCAGGCTCGCGATCGCCAGGTCGAACAGCACGTTGTTCGCGTCGCCGACCCACGCGATCTTCAGCGCGGGGGGGATGATGTCCGTCTGCGATATGTTGGCCGGGAAGGCCTCGTGGATCGTCAGGAAGTCCGCCACAATCTGCAGCGGGTGGAAGTCGTCGCACAGCGCGTTGATCACGGGAACGCTCGAGTCCTTGGCCAGGGACGCTACCTGGCTGTGCGGGCCCACCCGGGCCACCATGCAGGACGTCATGGACGAGATCACCCGCGAGGTGTCGTACAGTGACTCGTTAACCTGGACCCCTGTTAGTTTCCCGTCAGGTTACCTGTCTAGCCAGGTAGACGATGTATATATATGTAATACATATATAGGACAAACTTATACGAACATACGAACCCCAAGTTGAATGTCATCTTTACCCAAGAACATCGCGTGCCCTCCCAGAAGAGCCACGGCGGCCTCCGTTGAAACACGGGTCCGCGTGCTTCGCTTGTTGAACAACATGGCGACGGTCTGCCCGGCCAGGGCCGTGCTCAGCTCCGTGGGGAAGTTCCCGGATTTGACCGCCTTCTTGTGGACCGCGGCCCGCCGGACAAGGGCCGCCAGCTCATCGGGCGTGAGATCCTTGATGGACAGGAAATGCCGGATATTGCCAATAGGAATTTTTCTTATCAGCGAAGGACTGCCGAAGGCGCTTTGGGCGAGTCGAAGAGGAGCTGTCGACCGCATTTTGAAGTAGTTCAATCTCTGAATCGAGACAGGCGATATGGGAAATTAATTCTTAAAAGGTGCTTCTCTCACGAGGCACTTATCAGTTATTGCAGTGATGGAAGGTTGTTCATATATAATATGAGTCAACCCCTTAGAGTATTGGGACTGAACAACAGACGGCAGCCGACGGCAAGGGTCAAGTCGTCTTTACCGGAATGCTTGAAGACAATCGCAAATTGGCTCAATGGCTGACCGACGGACACGTATTTGAAGATAGACTCGCCTGCATACAATAAGTCATAGCTGGATATGACTGAATCCTTCTAGTTGAGTCAACCCGACGAGATAAGTACCTAGTTAAAGCTCATTATCGTGAGAGCTCTTCAGCGAATACCTATCGGCATATATTTAGAAAGCAGCTGGCGTTCAGCTGCCACTCAGCTGTCTCTGATAAGTGCCCGCTCCATGCAGGCACGGTGGCACCTTGCAGATAAGGAGGAGCACCAACCTTGAACCCCAGACGCCCAGACGCCTAGACGCCGAGCTAAACTAACCCCTGAAGGGGAAAGCTGTGACTTCGAATGCCCCTCCGCTAGCGCGCAAGTGCGCTGTACTGGCTGTGAGACCCTGGCTGTGTCATTACTTTTGCCCCAATCAAATCCGGATTCCAGCGCGAGGCAACCTTGGGAGCAGGCGAGCAGGCGAGCTGGCGTGGGCTGCGTGGCAGGTGTTGTATGTACAATGCCACCAGTTACATACAGGCTTCGACCGAACGTCTAGTTGATGACGAGTAGCATCGAGGACACCCTGCCTTTCCTATTCTCTCACTCGTTCTGCTCGTTTACGCACGTACGTAGGAAGCTTCGCCTTCATTTATTCACTTGCTCGTTCCATCAGATATTAGGTCTCCTTATCATTCACTACAGTTCTTTGTTTCAGTGCAGTTGTGACGGTCGTGTTTCGAAAGCTAGGTACTTAGTATCAAAGCGGTTTCCTGGCTCATCCCATTAGGTACCAATAGAGCCGACAGATCTTGATCCGCTGCTGATAGATGATGGCATCTGCTGCCCGCACCTTATTTTGTTAACTTTCCGACGCCTCGTCCTTTTCAACAACTTCCACGAAACGTATAAGAACCGCCATGTCGGAAAATGAAGCTTCGCCCCTGTTGGGGCCAGCAACGAAAGGTCGAAACTCACCACCTAATCGTCCAGACTCCGGCGAAACGACGCCGTTGCTATCTGGAAGTGCCGGAACACCGCATTATAATGGGGAACACTCTGAGGCCGATCGAGATGCCGCAGCTTCCATAAGGTCACGCCACAGTGATGTTCTTTCCATTACCCCCAAAAAGAAATCATGGAGGTGGGCTTCTGGTGTCGCTATGGGCATCCTTACCGCTGCCCTCATCGCGATCGCTATTCTCGCATTCATATTACCCGATACTGTCCAGGAATACGCCCAGCAGGCTGCCGTTATCGAGCCTACGAATCTATCTTTAGATTCCATCACTGTGGATGGCGTCCGTGCCCGCATACAGGCCAACTTTCGCTTGGACGGCTCAAGAGTGGGAAGCGAGCATGTAAGGAATCTGGGAAGAGCTGCTACTTGGGTCGCCTATCAACTGGAGACGAAAGAGACCGAGGTCATTGTCTACCTCCCCGACTATGGGGACGTACTGCTGGGCAGTGCTGTTATCCCCCCTTTGATCATCAACCTGCGGGATGGTGAAACCACCAAGTTTGATTTCGTCGCCGACATCAGGCCTGGTAGTCTCGATGGCATTCGGACGATTGCGAATGAATGGTTGGAGGGCAAACTGAAAAACTTGCGTCTTGACGGAAAAGCCGATCTAACCCTCAGAACCGGCATCCTTCCTCTGGGGACCCATGCGATCTCCGACACACTCGTATTTGAAGGTCAATCCCTCTACCAAGCCTTTTCTGCTCTATATTTTGGGGAGAAAGTCTTTTTCTAATAGCCTAAATCTCCTGAATAACCTGTCATATATACATCTGCCTGAGCATCTGACTGATTCACTGAACAGCGAACAAAATACCGGCCATGCCCAAGTACAATATTGGTCGTCTTTACGTCGAGGATGGACCAGTGAATGACTCGATGGTCGCTGATGTGGCCTTGTCGGCATTCAACACGTATCCGATACAGCTTGATATTCCTAAACTAGCTTTTGATATCTTGGTTCCGGGCTGTGACAGCGACGATCTCATTCTCATGGCCGATGCCGTCACAAGCGAGGTTCATGTTGAGCCTCAGTCCGAAGTTGATGTTGACGTCAAAGGAGTTATTCGTGAACTGTCCGAGTCCCTCACCAATGACTGTCCCGATTCGAGCTCTTCTCCGCTTGACATGCTCCTGAAATCATTTATGCATGGGGAACCGGCCACAGTGTTCGTCCGAGGTAGCAGCCGTCCCGATGGTGACACCCCTCAATGGATTGCAGAAATACTCTCCAGTGTGACCCTGCCCGTACCTTTTCCTGGGAGGTCATTGGATGGTCTCATCAGGAACTTCTCTCTGACTGACGTTCATTTCACAATGCCGGATCCCCTTGCTGAACCAGGTGAACCTGGTGCTGACCCCGAGGTCTCGGGTACCATCTTAGTTATTGCTGGTGTACCCGATGAGATGAACTTCGGCATCAACGTCACAAATGTCAAAGCTAGAGCTGACGTGCTGTACAACAAGAAGAAAATGGGCGAGCTCAATTTGAAGGAGTGGCAATCCGCCAACTCGACCAGGGTTGAGGGCAAAGACAGTGACGAAGCTACCCTTAGGATCGAATCCAGGGTCGAGAACGTACCCTTAGATATTACGGACAGCGATGTTTTCAGCAGCGTGCTTCAGGAGCTACTCTTTGGAGGCAAGCCTGTGATATTGGATATCGATGCCGCCGTTGACATAAAAGTGGTCACCGCCTTGGGAAAGCTGATAGTGAAGGATGTTCCCGCAGAGGGAAAGATCCCAGTAAAACGTCCGTACTAGCTATTTTGATATTGTCAGTCACTCTTCCAATAGTGCCTTCGTCAATATCCGGCATAATCACCTACTTTGGAAGCCGACATTGGAGTACTTCTTGCTGACTCGACTTCAGCTCTACCGAAAGGTTCTCTCGGAGAAGTCGCACCCAAGGTCGATTCCCTGAGAGTCCTCGATACCACATCCGATACGATAACTCTCCAGGCAATAGTCAACGTCACCAATCCAACGCCTTACACGGCTCGCTTACCATTCGCCAATATACATATTTTCCACAACGACACCATCATCGGGGATGCGACGCTGGAGAACTTAGACATTGTCAAGGGGCCAAATGCCAATGTGGTTGTAACAGCCACGTGGAATCCATTGATGGGTGGCGAAAAGGGTCAACAGATCGCACGAGACCTTCTTTCGCAGTACCTATCCGGTTATAACACAACTCTCACCGTGAAAGCGCACCGCGAGAGCATTCCAGGACAGCCCATTCTCTGTGATGCCCTGTCGCGCTTCAATGCTACCTTCTCCACACCGCGACTAGACACACCGGGTAACGGCGAAAACGACGACGATGGCGACGATGGGGATGCCGACGACGACAAGCCGCACTTCATCCGCGATGCGACGTTTCACCTCCTGACCTCGACGGCAACCTTCACGCTGGTGTCCCCGCTCGCACACAACACAGTCTACCTGGACTCGGTCAACGCGACGGCTTTTTATAATCACACGGAGCCCGTGGGCCGCATCGTCTATGACCTGCCGTTTGCGGCGCCTCCCGGCCGGTCCCAGACCCCGCGCCTCCCCGTATCCTGGTCCGTCGGCTCCGTCGGCTACGACGCCATCCGCCGCGCCCTCGCCGGCAGCGGCCGCCTGCGCCTCGACGCCTTCGCCGAGGTCGACGTCCGCCTCGGCAACTGGCAGGAGTCAGTCTGGTACCAGGGGCGGGGCATCGGGGCGCGCATCAAACTGTGAAATGCATGAGGTCTTCGGGCGAGGATCACTGGATGGGTGGATGTATATGCAGTTTCTTTTTTCTTGTTTATTTCTTGTCTTTCTCTTTGCTTCTGCTGGGAATATCAAAATATTGCGCTAGTCCTTGATTTGATTTCGGGTTTTGGCGTTTCTAGAAGTACCTAGATCAAGCATGAACAAGCGGGCGAAATGGACGGATGGAAGGGTGGAAGGGCGGGCGTTTTTGTTTATTGTTTACGACAATTAGGATGATTATTAGGATGAAATATTATACCAGGAATGGGAAGACAAATAGGAGTTTCCTCCTGTGCTGTAGCGATGTGTGGTACAGAATGCGTGATCTTGTTGTTCTGTCTGCTAGTCTAGAGCTAGATGTACAACTGAAGCTAAAGCACTTGACTCGAATTTGAATCAAACGATGTGAATCCCAAACTTGCCTCTTCTGTGGTATCAGCTTAGCAATAAGTGCAACCAAACACAGGCAGAGTCCTGCTCACATTGTGTGTTATGGTGGTGTGCCCCCTTTTCCGACAGCATCTCGTTAGAACAAGAATCCCACTTATTGCATAAGTAGAGGCTATGTACTATCTAGGTAATGCGGGGCACTGAGGCCCGATCAGATTTCGTGGTGGGAGTTTCCAATTGTGAGTCAAGCCCCACGCCCCGCCATTGCTGCTTTACCTTAACCAAACCATCCTGGACTATTATAGACTCAGCAAACCTGGAAGCTTCCAACCAAAGACAAGGAACACTGACGGAAGTTACACAGCACATGCTATCAGTATAGTAGTAGCCAGCTAGTAGAAGTCCATCCCGATCCACCGAGAAATGGCGTCTGCCAAAGTGAGCCCCCCCTCCGGGGACGGGGCCGGAGACCTGCCCCTCCAGATCCTGCACGCGCTCGACAAGACCTCGTCGCCGATCCTCCACTCGGCCGAGGCCTTCCCCGACGCCGGCTTCGCCGAGATCAAGGCGGCCGTCGACAAGCTGAAGTCGCGCGACATGATCAGCTACGAGACGATCGAGCGCGAGGAGGCGCTGCTGGAGCCCGAGGGCGAGCTGGTCGCCGAGAAGGGCAGCCACGAGGCCCGCGTCTTCGAGGCGCTGCGGGCCGCCGTCGAGGGCCTGTCCATGCAGGAGCTCGAGAAGGCCGTCGGCGACAAGAACTACACCAAGGTCGGCCAGGGCAAGGCCTTCAAGGAGAAGTGGATATCGAAGACTAAGGGTGGGTTTGTCCTGTACTGTCCTGTCCGCTCCCCTCCGGGCGAGTGCGCGGGTTTTGCGATTGGGAATTATTAGACAATGGCTAACGAGCGCTTTCTGACAGATGGGAAGTTTAAGGCGGTGGTGAGTTGAAACGGTTGATTTATGCCTTGTGCTATGGGAGACGATGCCGCTGGGAAAGAATAGGCCGCAGTCACTTACCACTACCACACACAGACGGACTCGATACAAGACGTCACCAAGGAGCAGCTGCAGACGATCCAGACGACGCGGTCGTACCCCGACGCCAAGATTCTCGCCGACCTGCGGAAGCGCAAGCTCGTCCGGACGCAGAAGATCATCACGTTCACGATCCAGAAGGGCCCCAAGTTCGCGCTCGAGATCCCCGAGGAGGCCACCGACCTGACGGCCGAGATGCTCACGTCGGGCGCCTGGAAGACGGCCGCCTTCAAGCCCTACAACTTCGAGGCCCTGGGCGCCGACCAGCGCGCCGGCGCCCTGCACCCCCTCAACAAGGTCCGCTCCGAGTTCCGCCAGATCTTCTTCGAGATGGGCTTCGAGGAGATGGCCACGGACAAGTAAGGTTCTCAGACTGTGCCTGGGAAAGGGTTCGTTTTTTTGTTGACGCGGGTTCTTGGCAGCTTCGTCGAGTCGGGTTTCTGGAACTTCGACACCCTTTTCGTACCACAGCAACATCCGGCGCGTGATCTCCAGGATACTGTAAGTTACCATTCCAACCCCCAGGGCTATAACACCCACTGCCATGTCTCCGGGTTTTCTCTGCAGGTCTTCAGAGCAGACCTTCCCATTGTGTTTCAAAAAGACACCTTTTTGGTTTGCTGTTCCAAATAATCTAACAATTTTGGTTCATAGTTCTACGTATCGGACCCCAAGGCTGCAGATAAGCCAGCAAAAGAGTCACCTGACGATGACAAAGACTACGAGATTTACTGGGATAACGTGAAGGCGGTGCACCAAGTGAGTACTTCCAGAATCTTGCCATTGATGCCGGCACACAGTGATTGATCTCAAGTAGCCCTTGCTCTGCTAACCTCCATGGTGAATAGGATGGAAAGTATGGTTCAATAGGCTACCGATACCCTTGGTCGGCAGAAGAGTCACTACGGCTAGTACTGCGGACACACACAACGGCCATCAGTTCCAAGATGCTTTACAAGCTAGCGTCCAAAAGGGGACCGGATGGCCGCCCACCACCAGCCCGGTACTTCTCTATTGACCGAGTATTCCGTAATGAGAGCGTCGATGCTACGCATCTGGCAGAGTTCCACCAAGTAGAAGGTGTTATCGCTGATTACGATCTCACCCTGGGTGGTCTTATGGAGGTAAGCATGTGTTACTCGAGTTGTCTCCGATCTTTCGTGGGGAATTGACGGCTGACCATATCTAGTTTATGGACATCTTCTTTGGCAAGATGGGCATCACGGATCTTAAGTATAAGCCGGCATATAACCCTTGTATGAACATCCTCGGTATATATTCGTTGAGTGCAAACTCTAACTATGGTCTGTGATAGATACCGAGCCTAGCATGGAGATTTTCTCATATCGTACGTAATCCACCAACCCGTCTCACTTGGTCGCTTTCTAACTCTACTCAGACAAGGGCTTGGGCAAGCTCATTGAGATCGGAAACAGTGGAATGTTCCGCCCAGAAATGCTTGAGGCCATGGGCTTACCGTATGTATTCTGTGTTCCCTTTCCCAACTTGTTGACCGAGTTGCGTAACTGCTTTCATGACTAGGGTAAATACTGATGTGCATAACAGGTCGGACATGAAGGTGTACGGCTGGGGTATTTCACTTGAGCGACCAACAATGATCAGGTTCGGCATCTCAAATATTCGCGAGTTGTTAGGTCACAAAGTGAACCTGAACTTCGTTCAGACTAGTCCGGCTGTACGGTTAGACAAAGAATAAGGGGCCCGGCCAAGCAACGATAAGATGCAATCTCGAGGTAGCTATCTACACCTATCCTACACGTAACTAGGTTCCAAGGTAGTTGGTAGTTCTGCGTCTAAATAGACAAAGCCACGCACTGGCACAAACTCCAAGAAGATTTGAAGCTTGTTGATAACTATCTTCCCATGACTAGTGAAAGAAATTCGCGGATACTCAACCAAACTACGTTGCAGAATATACGATTATTATAGTTTCATATACCACGGGACTATGGTGGTTTAAATGGGGGATCTAGATACAGTGTTTGTGACTCTAACTAGACAACATGGCTATAGGCCAGCTCCCCACATCCTACAAGCGCGGACTGAGTTTCGATGGCTAGTACGAGTAGCATCCAGGGTTTCATGGAGAAAGAATTATTGAACTATATACATTTAAAGACGCAATCTCCGATATTACTGATAATATCCCAGCTACCTCTTCTAAGAGTTCATTCATCCTAGCCAGCCAGCCAGCTCCGCGATCATCGTATCTTCAGTTCACTTCGCCGCTTCGAACACAAATGCACATACCTATCTGTATACGTGTATATACGAGTATTACAGACTTCGTTTCCGACCTACTTCTCTACTAGCTAGTACTCAACTTGAGTAGTAGCTAAACACATCTACACACATTCACACTTACACTTGCGCTTATACAGCCAACCCCCTACCACAAAACACGTTACACCCATTCATCCACCAACATGGGGATATTCAAGCGCCGCCCCACGCGCCTCAACCTCTACGGTACCGTCGCCGAGAAGAAGAAGCTGAGGGGCTTGTCGCCCTACGGGCCCCGACCCCGGCCCCGGCCGCGGTCCACGGACCGCGCCGTCGCGTGCTGGATCGCGGTGCTCGCGCTCGCGCTCATGCTCGTGGTGCTCGTCGGCCTGCTCTTCCTGCAGACGCGGCACGCCGAGGGCGCGCGGAGGGTGGTCGCGCGCGTGCTGCCGTTCGGTGCCGGCGGGGACGATGATGATGCAAGAAGAAGAAAAACGAGCACTGCGATCATCATGGTGGAGGCTACCGCTCAGTCTGCGACGGCGGCCGCTACGGCGATTGCTACGGCGGCCACTTCGATTGCTGCCGCAGCCACGGCGGTGGCTGCTGCGGCTGCTGCGGTGACGACTGCGGCTGCTGCCCTTACTACTGCGGCGACTGCGGCGAATGCGGCGACTGATGTTGGCCCGACGAAGACGAACACTGCTCCTGCTTCCGCTGCTGCTGCTGAAACTGCGGCTATTCCTACTGTTATAGATACTCCTACAGCTACTTCTGCTACTGCTGCCGTGGTTGCCGCCGAACGAGTGGGAGGTGGTGGTGCGGGTGTGGGAAGACTGCCACAGCAGCACGGAAAGGGGGGCCCACATCTGCAGCACATCTGAATCCTTACCTTGTTAATCACTTGCCAAGGTTATTGCGGGCTGGGATTTCGAGAAGGGTTCTGTCAGGTCGAAAGCGCGGTGGCTGTAGGATGGTCACGGGAGTCGGATGGGAGGGAAAAAGCATTCAACAAGATTAGACATTCAAAAAGAGTAGAGATGATGTCTCGTTCACAGACATGATAAATGACTAGATATTAAATATAATTCTATTATAATCCGCTTGCTTGATCGTTGGATAATTAACGACATCCCGCCGGTGTACGGGACCTACGGATACCACTCGGCAAGGCGAAAGTATATTGGGTAATGAATAAAGAACACATAGTAAATAGAGAAGACACCCCCAGCCTTGTAAAGAGCCTGGATCATCTTCCAGCGATCCAGCATGAAGCTGTACGGGGAGTGATGGGGATTGTGGCTTATTGGTTGTTACGGAGATGACACACAACGATAGATAGCTAGCTAGTTAAAGGGTAATCCCCATGGGCCCCTATTCAACATTAATATTGGCCTGCGTGGCTATACAGATATCATGAAAGTCGACTCGAAGAAATCCTCTACCTGAAAAGTGCTTTGTGTTCTGGACTTACCTGTCTTTCGTTCAAAGAACTAGCCTTGCATTTGCAACCCCTTATTTCGAATAAAGTGCATTGTATCCTGAAGGGCCAAGTAGGCAACAAAGGGGCCTCACCACAACAACCAAGCAATGAAATACAAAGCCATCCTCTGATTTTCTTTGAGGATTGTTCATACGTTCTGACGACGTACAATAACAACCACCGGCTACCTGCAGGATCTCAAACACGTATAAGTAGAGTATGTCTTGACTGCTCCTATTGTCGGAAATCTCACACATTCCAAACACTCACGTCCAGCTAGCAGAAATCTACCACCAGACTTCCGACTAGGAGTAGCGATAGCGATTTATATCCAAAAGTCCCGGAGACAGGAATATAATCAACCCATCGAAACTGCCAAGTTTGAAGTCCACGGAGGTAAAGAACAAAAAGAAAAACAACCCCCTACCTCCTATCTTGTCTCGATCTAACTTACCAACGAGCACCATGTCTCCCAACACCAACAACACGGCGAACCTCGCCGTCGACATCCCCTCCCCAAACAGAGGCGCTCTAATCCGACAGCATCTCGCCCACTTCGAATCGCTAGCGGCAGCAACGGCGGCGCCGACATCACCCTCAGCATCTGGTGCCGGGTTCGCCATGCCCCAGCGCTCCTCATCCCCCTTCTCCCGCTTCAGCAACTCACGGGGCAGCAGCAGCAGCAGCAGCACCACAGTCTTGACCGGCGATGGCCGCCCCTCGTTGAAGGAGCGCTGGGCCCGCATCCGCAGCAGCTACCGCCAACAGCAGAGATCCTCCACCACCACGAGTGGCCCTATCACGAACAGTCCTATCGAGCGGCCCGGGACGCCGATCCCATCGACGCCGATCCTGGCACCGCAGCCGGTGTCCTCGCTGCCGTCGCCGCTATCGCTGTCGCCGCCCTCCTCCTCCTCGCCGTCACCGTCCGCGTCACCGATCCCCATTCCGCATCGCAGCAGTGCGATGCCTCGCACGCCGCGAACCCCGCCCATGGACCCGATCCAGGAGGCCGCGAGCAGCAGCCCTCCAGCGGCGCCGCGGCGGCACCCGGCGGTGCGGGGCCGAGCACCGCAGGACGCGGCGGCAGGAGCCGGTGCTGCCGCCCGGCTGTCGTCGCCGCTGCCGCCGCTGCCGCTGCTGCGGCTGCGACGAGAAGAACGGGATTTCCGGGATGGCGTGGACGCTGCTGCTGATCGGAGCGAAGATGCAGAGGAGGTCGATCTGTCGGATGTAGTCGGCATGCTGGACGAGGCCACGCACGAGTGGGGGTGGTCGCCTGCTCCCAGCCCGTCGCCGTCGCCGTCCCCGTCCATGTCTCGGCGGTCTTATCGGGCGCCGACCCGTCGTGGTCATCGTCGCGGTGAGTATCCCTCGCCTCTTGTTCTTGCTGGGCCTGCAACTGCACGCGTCGAACCGGTGCCGTCGCTCATCGAGATGGTCGATCGCGCTGCTGATGAGTGGACTCCGAGTATCTGAGGGGTTAGGTAAGTATATTGTTATTGCTACTTTCTCACGCACGTAGACAAGCGAAGGTAAGTGTAGCACGAAGTAGGTAGGTAACCCTTTAGTAGTAAGGGGGTTATTGCTTTCTTGCTATCATATAACGTGTACAGCACTGCGTGAAGGTCACATATACAGGATAGACAATATATATATATATACAAGACACAAGATTGATGGATAGACTCGACTACATATTTTACCTTTGATTTCCGTGTTGACCTTTCGCTCCATGACGAAGCATTTTTAGTGTATGTAGTGCTAGTCAACTCACTATCATGTCGAGTAAATAGCGCTTTACGTCTTTTACGTATCACGTGGTATTGAAACGCCCCTTGTTGACTACGATGCAGGCGAGTGACCAATATACAACTACGAGTAACCGGTAAGTGTGACACTGACATATGTTGGTTCTGAGTATGACTTCATACTCATTAGGAGAGAGGGCGTTTCACAAACGCAGCGGGTTGACGTGGACTTCCACTTGGCGCACACGAACGAATGGACGAACCTCAAGATTGGCTTCACGGAGGATTGGTGTCAGTAATGATGGATTAACTCGTGATAAAAGGTGTATACAAGGGAGAAGCACCTTTTCCAGAAGTAATGGCTCAGCCCCCCATGATAATTATGCGAGTCGCACTCCTGCTTCCTTGCGTTTCTTCGTTTGCTGCGCAGTCGCCGAGCTCATGCCGACGTTCTGACTAGCATCGAGCATGCTCTCGGCCAGCCTTCGCTTTTCGTCGTCAATCTTCTTGAGGCGCTTGTCGGTCTTGCCTTTCCCAGAGCCCTTGCCTGTGCACATAGTTAGTAATTTCTCCAAGATGATAGATAGGGGATGAATGTCAAAAGTACATGAGGGAAGGGTTTTAGGAGGGGAGTGCCACGTACCATGGAATTGATGACTCAGGTGCTTGAAAGCCTCTTTTTGGTCTAGGTTTCTGCCGAACTCGTCGTGATACTTGAGCTCGACGTTTGGCTGATAGCCTTTGCTGAACAGGTCCGCCATAACCCTGGATGTCTGCTGGTCACGCATGTTGTTCTGCTGGCGGGCGTATTCTTCGCGCTCCCGGGCTGACAGCTTGGCGAATTTGCCATTGGTACGATCTTTTTCTCGTTGCTCCCGCGCATGCCTCTCGATGTCGTCTAGTCGGCGGCGCTTTTCGGCCAAGAATGCTTGTTGGTCACGGAATTTGGTGTTCAGATCGCCAGCATTTGACTCGGCAAGGAGACGACGTTCTCTCAGCAGCTGCAGGGTTGCACCAAGACCAGCACCTGCGCCAACGCTTTTCTCCTCTTCGACACCGAGAGCAGATGTCTCAGGAGGTGCTGATACCTCGCGCTGGGGTGTGTTATCGTCGGCGCCATTTCCATCTTGCATGGTCTCGTCCTCGTCCTCATTGTCCATAGCTGTAACAGGTTCGGCAGAGGTTGTTTGCCTCTTGCGGGGTTTCCGTTCTTCGACGTCTTCTTTTCTCAAACTTGAAACAAATTCAGTCGTCTCATCAATGACGAGTCCACCATCTTGTCCATCGGATGCATCATCGGGTCCAGGCGCGGATTCTTCCCTGAGTTGCCGGGCGATGTCTTCCGGGCGAGTTCTCTTTCGCTTCTTCAATGCCTCCCTTCTTTGCTTAGCGAGGGTGGCCTGAAGATCTTCGTCGTCAGCGTACGAAGTGTCCTCAGTCTTTCGTTTCTTGTTAATGAAACCGGCGCCCGAATCAATATCCATCGACTGATCCTGCTGTGTCGTTTCTACCGGGAATATATCGTCCTCGTCTACTGGTCGCTGCCTGGTTGACTTCGTCTTCTTCTTCTTTGGCTTCTTCACCTTGATCTCCGAGATATCCAAGTAGTCCGAAGACGGTCGCTCATCGTCGAGAAAATCCAAACTGATCTTCTGTGGCTGTCGATTCTGGAGCTGGGCATCTGAACCATTCGCTACCACTGTATTCCCTTGCGCATCTATAGTGAATTGTTTGACTTTCTTTCTACCGATTTCTTCATCGTACTGCGCAAGAATGCTGCGCTCGCCTGTCTCATCCGCCGCAAGGGGATCATAGATGGGTTTCTTCTTCTTCAGCTCGAGCTTCTCGGTGAGCTTCTCTCGGTCTCGGAGGTTGATGTTTTCTAGCTGATCGCCTTCATCATCATCACCTATCACGTTGGAGTCCTTGAGAGTCATGATATGCTCGTCCCCATCCTCGAATGCATCGAGTTCGTGAGAAACTTGGACGCCCGCGAGGTCCTTGGCTGTATACTGGATGGCGGCTGCCCTTTCAGCTTCCTCGGCAGCTAACTGCGCCTCGTACTTCCGAGCCTTCTCAATCTGCTTCTGGCGCTTGGTTTGAGTCTTCAACCATGCCTTAGCACTAACGTCTTCGTTGTCGTCTGCCTCGCCTAATCCTTTGCCCTCTATAGCCTCGAAGCGTTTTGCAGCATCGCGGGCCTTTTTGATGGCGGCTAGCCTCTGCTCGCGCGACTTCTTGGCCTGCTCTTCATCCTTGACCCTTTTGTAGTTATCGTAGGCGGCAGCCTCTCGTGTTTCCAAAGTGCTCGCGGGTTCTTCGTCGTCTCCTAGGCCGGCGTCTCTCTCCTTGAATTGTAAGTTGCTCTCGCTTGAATCGTTTGCGCTTGGTACGGGTAAAGGTGCTAAGCCCATAGACTTGCGGAGACGATTCATCTCCTCGATCTCTGCAGCGCTCATGATGGTGGATGTTGGATGTTGGATAGGCGGAACTGGTACGTGTCGAGGCCGGGTTCAAAGTTGAAATCGCTGTGCACGATCGGACGAGCCGCGATTATGATGGAAGTGTTCTTCTAGGCGTTTGGGTAACTGGTGGTGCTAGATGGAGAAGTTGCTGAGATATAAGCAGCAAGGTGTAGTAGTAGGTCCAGCTAGAGATGCGCCGATTGCCGCGATTCCCAAAGACAAGACAAAGCTGGAGACAACCTTAATTAAAGGCGGAGCATCAAGCCTCAACCCTCAAGCCTCAATCAAGATTCAAGCCGCAGCACCTTCAGCTGCACCGCTGCCCAGGTGCATCAAGCAATCGTGGGTCCGTGCATACCTATTGAAGGTACCTAACTCGCCCAGATGACTCAGCACTTTGCTGCAGTGTTCCCAGTGGAAGTGGAGAGTGTGTCCACGCCCACCAACGCGTGGTGCACTGACCACATTTGTGCCCCACTAGAGCTAGGCCAAGCTCCGACCTTCCAATTTTATTATTTAACTAAGAAATTTTCGACGCGACGGAGAAATTTCTCTTCTCTTTTCTTCCTCATCACAAATAACCCACGGATTTGTGCCCGATTGTCCTCTGTTCGCTCCGGCGAATTCAGAGTTGACGATCGCGCAGCTGACTCCCTTCATGGAAGCATTACTATTTAAATGATGTAAATCCGAGTCACAGGTCCTAGAGTAATTGGGCATCTGGGAAAGCCGAGCTCGCCGTAAAAAGCTGAGCTTGGTGGGAACAGGTGACTTCTGGTGGTTATATTCCTAACCGTTTTGCCAAGACCTTTGGTCCATGAGGCTGGGGAAAACCATAACTACACCACATTTTATCACGCCGTCTTAACACTGCGTGTATCCGAGGGCGTCCGAGGGCGTCATTGTTCGATCCACGAGACAGATGCTGGGTTTCTGGGGGCTGCGGGGGGTTGTAGTGCATCTAGATCCCATCACATGGCGATGGGACGGGGCGAAGGATCAGGACCAGGGTGAGCATGAATCCGGCGCGCTGGCTCGGGCATCCAGCATGATTCTGACTTCCTCCGTGCTAAGCTCCATTAAAAAGGGCCGAGATGCACCGGCATCTCGCCGATGATGGCTAGCTTTGCCTGTTTGATTTTCTAGCGTCGCGATGTCTGTCGTCTTATGCCTTATGCCTTGCATCCTGTTTTGATTGTGGGTAATCTAATTCGTACCATGTATGCCTACGCAAGGCTGCCTGCTATCTGTCATAGCCTCGAAGCATATCTAGAAAGAGCACACGATGATTTGTTCAGGCCGTGAAACCACAGCTACAACTCCCACATTTCGTTGTTATCGAAGTGCCGTTTCAATTTAGGCGCGAGAAGTATTTTCCGCCATCAGAGCTCATCAAGCTCGATATTCCATTATATTATACATGCTAGCCTATATTAGATCAGATGGCATTGTGTGTCTCCGATCTCTGATCTCAGCCACGCAGTGCTTATAGCAAGCCATCCTTGTCTGTCATACACCCTCCTGTCCGGTTACTATTGTCCTCCAATCAGCCAGCTTGGATTTGTTCCCGGCATGTCTTGACGTACTTCCCATCTACGCGACATCTTATATCCCGGTCTTGGCTGCTGGGTTCTTCCAGGGTCTCGACTGTCAATGCAAATGCCCCTGAACCAAGAGCGTCATATCCTGTATTCGGTGATCGTTGGTTGCTCTTGGTTGTTCTTGCTCCAGGGCTCAACCATAAGAATCATACTTGGGTCCTCATCAGGGAAAATTCCTAGTATCAAGGTTATTGTCACTTTAGTAACTATTTAGAGTATTACTGAGCCTCAAGGTGAGGTCATCGGAAGAACAATACGAAGGCTTCCATGTTCTACACCAAGCTCGTAATCGTAAGTCACAGCGGTTTTCGTAGCTGGCACCACGCCACATGCATAATATGCTGGGCTTGCCCCGGAACTAAAGACTGTGGGGTATAACGAGCATCCCCAAGTTCCCCGCAAAGCCTTCTCCAACATTGCATTCTGGTAATAATAACCTGGAAGCTCACGACCTATCAAACCACGCCGGCTATGTTACCCAATCCAACCATCACGCTAATGCGTGAATCTCATGCGTGAATCTCCTCTATGGCCAAGGCCAACTCTTGATCCGAGTTCCTGCTGCTGGCGGCGGCCCGACTCGCTCCCCAGAGTCTATGCCCAGTCTGGTGCCTAATCCCGTCTTAACCTCCATACGTGCTGCCCTGCCCAAAGGCTGTTTGTTCTATATGGTTTCTACGACCAGCTCTCGGTACAGTGATTGTTCTTCGGTTATAGCTGAGTAGGATTCTGTTATAGGGTTCCGGGGTGCTCTCTCTTGATCATCCCCGTCTCGCTTCCACCGTTGGAGCTCTGTCACAGGCCGAATAAGGCCGGGTCTAGTACTCAGATTCGGTCCTACCCGTAATCTTGCCTTGCTCTTGGCGCCTACGAGATCCAGGCGTCCAGAACGGGGTGTAGGTGAATAGGCATCGTCAGATGACATGTGAAGAAGCTCTGGTTGTATTGCACGGAATTCTGCCTATATAAGCTGCGGGGATGGCCGCTCTACAAAATGGTAGCAGCGAGTTGCTATCGAACAGCACCAACACCAGCAGCTCTGCGGCCCATCCCATCATGCATGCCTTCACATCTTTACTCCTTCTCGGCAGCTATGCCGTCCAGACCATCCTTGGTCGGCCAGAGCCCTACCGCATGACCCAGCGCGAGATCGTAAAGCGATCGGTCGATGACTTCATCGCTACAGAGGAGCCCATTGCTCTGGAACAGCTGTTATGTAACATCGGGTCTGGTGGTTGCAATGCCAATGGCGTAAAATCGGGGGTGGTCATCGCATCCCCGTCGACGGCGGATCCTGACTGTAAGTGATCCAAATCTTCCTGCCTTCCTTTTGTTGAAGTTTCGTGCGTATTTACGAGGTTTTATGGAACAATTTGTGCTGACCGTTCTGTCTTTTACCACAGATTTCTACACCTGGACCCGAGACGCCGCTCTCGTGTTCACATCCATAGTCGAAAGGTTCGCCAACTCCTACGACGCCGACCTCCAGACCCAGATCCACAACTACATCGTCGCGCAGGCCCAGCTCCAGACAGTGTCGAACCCGTCGGGCTCGCTATCCGACGGTAAAGGTCTCGGGGAGGCTAAATACCACGTGGACCTGAGCGCCTTCACGGATGGCTGGGGGCGCCCGCAGCGCGATGGCCCGGCGCTGCGGGCTATCGCCATGATCAGCTACTCCAAGTGGCTGGTGGCGAACGGGTACGAGGACACGGCGACGAAGGTCGTCTGGCCTGTCATCCGGAACGACCTCGCGTACGTGGCACAGTACTGGAACCAGACCGGCTTCGACCTGTGGGAGGAGGTTCAGGGGAGCTCGTTCTTCACGGTGGCGGCGCAGCACCGCTCTCTGGTGGAGGGCAGCGCGCTGGCCAGCACCCTGGGCCAGCCCGCGGACGACTACGACGCCATCGCCCCCCAGGTGCTGTGCTTCCTGCAGACGTTCTGGTCGCCACAGAGCGGCTACATCCTAGCCAACACCAACGTCAACAACGGCCGCACCCAGCGCGACGCCAACGTCATCCTCGGCTCCATCCACTCCTTCGACCCGGCTCTCGGCTGCGACTCCGCCACCTTCCAGCCCTGCAGCGATCGCGCCCTGATCAGCCACAAGGTTGTCGTCGATTCTTTCCGGAGCATCTATACCATCAACTCGGCGATCCCTGCCGGCTCGGCCGTCGCGGTGGGACGCTATCCGGAGGACGTGTACTACAATGGTAACCCGTAAGTCACCCCTTTCCCCTCCCTTTAAAAATAGACGACATCACGCAATGACAAAACATATACATGAACTCCCAAGCCACCCACCCACTCACCTATTCCACACAACAGATGGTATCTCAACACCCTCGCCGCCGCCGAGCAGCTCTACGACGCGCTATACGTATGGCAGACCACCGGCTCGATCACGGTGACGTGGACGTCGCTCTCGTTCTTCAACGACATCGTCGAGGGCGGCGCCGCGCCGGGCACGTACAACAAGACGGACGACGCGAGCACGGCCTACGGCGACATCTACGACGCCGTGTTCGCCTACGCCGACGGCTTCCTCGCCATCGTCGCCCAGTACATCCAGGCCAACGGCTCCATGGCCGAGCAGTTCGACCGCGAGGCTGGCCAGCCGCTCTCCGCCCGCGACCTGACCTGGTCGTACGCCGCCTTCCTGACCGCCGCGGCCCGCCGCGCCGGCGTCGTCCCGGCCGGCTGGGCGGGCGACGGCGCCGACACGACCGCCACGTCCGTCCCGGGCGTCTGCGCGGCGACCTCGCGAGCCGGCACCTACTCGACGGCGACGGTGGCCTCGTTCCCGGCGGGCCTGACGCCCACGGCGGGCGGCGGCGAGCCCGGCACCAGCACGTTCACCAAGCCCACCGCCACCGCCACCGCCACCAAGACAACGACAACGGGCGCTTGCGCAACGGCGACCGCGGTGGCCGTGACCTTCAGCGAGCTGAAGACGACGACGTACGGGCAGACGGTCAAGATCGTGGGCAGCGTGGCGGCGCTCGGCAGCTGGGACCCGGCGCGGGGGGTGGCGCTCAGCGCGTCGGCCTACACGGCCGCCAACCCGGTGTGGCGCGGCACCGTGACGCTGCCGGCCGGCGCCGCCGTCGAGTACAAGTACATCGTGGTGGAGACGGACGGCTCGGTCGTCTGGGAGGCGGACCCCAACCGCGCGTGGACGGTGCCGAGGTCGTGCGCGGCGAGTGCGACGGTGTCGGATACCTGGCGCTGATTTGGTGAGCTGGTTGGTTAGCTAGAGTGTGCCAAGTACTTAAGTAACTATGTAGCCGATCCATTGGTGGCCAGTTTCAGTTGGATAGGGGCTAAGGGGTGGCTTTTGACTACATGTCTAGTCCAATGGTCGTTCGAAATAGTTAGATTAATAGTGACTGCGAAATTGGACAACAGCAGATTCTCAGACTTTTGTGTGATGGAACTTGATCACTTATTAAAATGAGTAAATGGAGTTTATACATGTTTGGTCTTGGTCCAAAGGTCCATGTTTTGCCGGTTTCCTCCTGCGCCTTGCCCCCCTTTTCCCTTTCCCCTTTTCCTTTTTCTCTTTCCGTCGCCTTTTCGAAACCCTTTACTCCGTTTATATCCCTACATGAATTACAGCATATAAACACAAAAGCCCCACCATAACCTGGATTCCAACAATGATTACACTATCTACACCAGTCAAGAGTGACGCCTATAACCACCCCGCTCGAGATCCTCATTGATGTGCCTGTGAGTGAATGGGTTCAACCTTCCGCGAATCCCGTGCTCATGTCTAAGTGTTGGTGGTCTCTTAGGTGAGCTCCCGTTCGATTCTGTGTCCTGGTCGGACTTTGGTGACGAGCTAAGATCCGAGTCCTGATGCGGTCTTGGGCTGCGACCCCGAACTATTAACATTCGATTCTGGATGCGCAAAAGTGCATCAGCCATTGTGTGGTAGATCTCGGACAGCGTAAACGCCATGGCGATCAGCGGGATGGAGATGCCCAGGCCTACGCCGAAGAGGTACTTGGCGACATACCCCGCCGTGAGCCCGTCGCTCCAATTCTGGAGGTCGATAGAGAAGAAGGTGGCGATGAACGACATGGGCAGGAAGACGATCGTCACGATGGTGAACATCAGGATAGCCTGGCCTTGCTTGGCCGTGATGGCGGCCTGGTCGCCCGCGAACCGCGCTTCCAGCGCGTTGGAATGCTTCTGTTTGAGGTCGAGCAAGTGAGTCAGCCCGACATATAAGCTTTCCGCTTGTCGGTCCATTCGCTTGATGTCTTTTCGGTGCACCTCCAGACGCTTGTTGATCTCGGCAGCAATGTCTAGCGTGGCTTCGCTCGTGTCCCTGAGGAACGTGCTCCTGAAATCTGCCAAGATGGACAGCTGAGAATCCAGCAACACGTCGATGATGCCGAGTTCGTCCCGGATGTCCTTGACCTCCGTCAGGAGCGACGTCTCCTTGGCGATGTTGAGCAGTTCGTCCTGGAGGTTATCCGGGAGGCTGTCGTCCAGATCTTCAGCGACAGGATGGTGAGAGGAGGCGGGACGGTCGTTCCGTTGTCGTCGCTGATATTTGCGCGATGCGTTATCGAAACGCCTGAATAGTCGGCTCTCCTTGTCTGCGAGCGATCCGATGGAACTACCGAACATCTCGAGGAACTGATACCCCTGGTCATTGAGACGATGACGGGCAAACATGCCAGAGCATCGGCTCACAATAAGCAAGGACAAATCGAGGACAGACGAAATTGGCGGTCGTGTCTTTGCATTCATGTCCTCGATGATCCCATCGAGGACGTTGAGACGATCCTGTTTAGGCTGATCCCAGCGTTCTGGGAAGCATGTCACGACCAAATCTTATCATGCTGTGAGCCTTTGGTTGAACCATTAGTTGCATCGAAGACATCTTACCTTTCCCCAAAACCCAGAGCCATAATTGGTCAACCATGAAGACCTTTCGTTCGATTTTGTGTTTCTCACAATATCTATACACCACTTGATCCGTATCCCTCAAGGTAGTATCAATGCCATCATAGAAATATTGATCAAGTGTTCTCCGTGGTTGCAACGGTGGGTTATTCTTCATGTATGCGTGGACAAGCAAGCAGTCCCTAGAGGTATCATCCGGGACCCTTCGGTTTTCGCGTACGTCCGTGATCGTATCGCTCATCGTAGCCCGCTTATCATGGGTCTCAAAGTGAAGAAAGGGCATCTATGATGTTAGCGAGCTTCTTTTATGGTCAGGGGATTGACCTCACAAAAAGCACGGTTTTATCTTCGAGATTGTGCTCGGTACCCTCAGGCCGCGGTATGACAATGCGTTGGCAGAAGGGCCTCATAAAATGGGCATGGGCGAATTGCCCTCGATGTTCCTGATCAAAGCATTTCTCTAGAGACTTGAAAGCTTCTATTTCTTTATACTCCCCTTCCACATGCAACTTTGCAAGAAGAGCCTACCCTCATGTTAGCCTGGGGACCAAAAGCTAGGTAGTGTTTTACTAGTCACCTCAGCCCAAGCGATCTATATGAGAGAAGTTAGCATGCGTTTCATATAATAGGGGTAAGAGGAGTGCTCACGTTGTTGGCAGGAAGATGGATCCACCTGAATCTAGGATTGCCTTTCGCTTTCTTCGTCAGGGTTGGAATTTTAGGCTTATTGCCTTGGTGATCCCAAGCATATAAAAGCTCGTACACCGAGTGTTTATATACCCGTTGTTTTCTAGCCTCCGGTGTGAAGTCAACCACCGTAGCTTCAAAAGCTTCACAGGCCTTCCTGGCAATTTCGGATAATGTATTGGTGCGTGCCGGTGATAGGATCTTGGCAACACTTTCGAAACCTCTCTCGGCAGCGCAGAGCATTGGGGTGCGACCGAAACTATCTTTGACTGCAGTATTCACGGCAGGCTCTGCTGATAAGAGAACACGCACGACATCTTCGTGGCCCATAAATGCCGCCCAGTGCAACGGAGTCATCCCATTGTATAACTCGGCGTTGGGATCAATCTTGTTTTCAGCTGCGGCCCTCGAGCTTTCCAAGAGTAGCCGAACAATGTCCACATGGCCATTCTGCGCCGCATTATGAAGTGGTGTCCATCCCCCATCGCTGACAGCAGAGGGGTTTGCGCCGTACTTCAATAGTTGGTCAACAACTTGTAGTTGGTTGTTTTCGGCCGCTAAGTGAAGGGCGGTGCGCCCCCTATTATTCCCCACCGCAGTATTGGCATTGTATTCTAGCAGCAACTGGACAAGTTCAGCATTGCCGTTAGTCGCAGCCCACATCAATGGAGTTCGCCCATTGCTATCTATCGTTTCAATATCAGCACCGTTCCTTAGAAGCAACTCCGAGGTGGTGATGATCCAGGGATGTTTCACTCCATTCCAAGAAGCTAACATCAATAGAGGTGCCCTCTCGTCACTGCCCTTCGTATTCACACATGCGCCATTGTGAAGGAGGTGTTTCAGGACACGACTATATTTAAGCAGCTTTGTGAGGTCATTCGGATCAGTACTTCGATTTAGAAAAGATAAGCCGGTATGGACTGTGGCGATTAGAGCAGTCTGCCCCTTTTTGCGACTGAACCAATCCGGATCGGCTCTGTTTGCGAGTAATGTTTGAACAATGAATTCGTATCCACCTTCAGCAGCCCTGAAGAGAGCCGGTATCTCCCTATCATGCTTAGCGTTAACCTCAGCTCCATGGTGGATCAGTAAGCGGACGATGGTATCTGAACCGCGACCGGCTGCCTTTTGTAGTGATACGCGCAACACATCCTGATCATGCTGCTGATTCGCTAGGAATTCATTGACTTTACTTTCGTTGGCGTCGTCGGCTGCAAGGATTAATCCGCCAGGTCTTCCATTGCCCTGGCTACTCGCGATGCTTCGTGGGGCTACCATATCAGCGAAAAATGGCAATCCGAAGGTGAAAGTCACAGCAGCATGACTACCAGCTCCTTTACAGAAGAGTGAGGGTTGCCGTAAATATCGAAATACGCATACCACAACCCGCAGGAATCTGCTACTGGACTAGTGCTTACCGTGATAGCATAGCCACCATAGTGCCGAAATCAATGGAACTCGATTACAGAAACACTCGAACCCACCTTGCCTTCGGTGTACGAACGGCTGATTGCAGGCCATCGTCCTATATAAGTTAAGCGCTCACGACATCAACCAATTAGATTTACAGACTATATGACTTGCATGCTATAATAAGCAACCCCGGGCATTGGCTTGCTTGTAATGGGGCAATGTGCATGCATACTCTAGTGCCATGTCGTACAAGCTGCAAGTTGGATTGGATGAGCTTCGATGGGAAAGAGGGGACCAATGAATGTTACTGCGTTCATCCGATGAACATAGTACAATGACCAGAATGTCGACTTGATGATGGAATTGGAAACCATGTACAGCTTAAGTAAGTCCACAATCCCACCGTGACTGCACAGGCAGGTGTGCGAGGTGGCGGGCGATATTGGTCCTTCACCGCTGATATGCCTGTGTCATGGCGGATAGCCTACTGGATGCGTCTCTATTTGCCACACGAATGATAGGGAGAGCTAATTGTGTCATCTCCGATGCGATATTATGTACTACATGCTTACTTCGGTCGGTGTGAGCAATCTCGAGAAGCGTACAAAGTAATTCTAGACATGAGATATGCGTCTGCCGTCCGAGGCATACTTGCCACCATCTAACAACATTGACTCTTCTTCTGGTGACGTCGCCATACGGAAGCGTCCTTGCGTAGTTCGATATCGGAATCACTGGCCTGTCTCTGTAGTTACACAAATTCATGTTTAGCCCTCTCACAGCGACCCCCAACGCCTGCTGCTGGCGCATAGCTATAATCTACGAGAGATCCTTACCGGAAGCACAAAGCCGTCAGAAATGGAACAGAGATCTCATTGAAAACCATAGCTGAATTACACGACATCCCCGAATACTCATCACCGCTTCCCAGCGCCGTAGATCCTCTCCAGCTGCTCCATCAGCCTCTCAACCGCCCACTCGAACGTAGTCTCCATATCGACATCGACGTTGCCGTCCCCAGCAGCCCGGGCAGCGGCCAGGATGCCGCTCTCCCGCAGCGCGCCCTCGTCCAGCCTCCCCTTCTCCACGTCGCCGCCCTCGAACAGCCACGCATGCGCCGCGACGTAGTTCGGCCAGACGATCTTGTCGACGTAGCCCGGCGGGTCCTTCCAGAAGCCCTCGAGCGTGACGTAGCCGTCGCGGGCCTCGCGGCGGGCCGTGGCGCGCGCGCGGCTCACCAGCAGGAACAGGCGGACGTCGAGCAGCCGCATCACCTCGGCCATCTCCGGCTTCGTGTACAGCAGGAACCCGTCGAGGAGGCAGACCCGCGGCGGCGGCGGCGAGGAGGAAGGAGGAGGAGGGGGCGAGAAGATGGCGTGCCCCGGCTGGCCCGGCGCCAGCCACGCTTGCACCTTCGCCCGCATCGCCGCGATCTTCGCGTCGGAGACGGGGCAGGCGCCGATGGAGTTCTGGTCTTCCTTGGAGTCTACGAAGGGCTTTTTTTGGTTTGGTTCGGCGGGCGCGGCGTTAGCTTAGCGGGGAATTTTATGTTTGATCTTCAGGCGGAAAGCAAAGGTGTGTGAGGGATATTTTTGGAGTCGTGAACACATGCAAACCTTGTTCCTATCGCCAAAGTTCATGTCTATATATATACTCACAGGAAATGTGCCATTTTTCCGGATATGAGAAAGCGCCCGGATCATGTCCGGGATGCAGAGCGCCTCGGGGCAGTCCCAGTCCACGAGGCCATCTCTGATGGGGAGTCTGTCCGATCTTTGAAATCAGCCGATCAGGTCAAATCTATCCCACCGTTCCGAGCAGATGATACATAAAGTAGTTTGGGATATTGATGCATGCGTACTTGGCCTCTGGCTTGTAGAAATCGTCCTCGTGAAGCACGAAGGTGTTGGGGAAGACGTCGCGCAGCAGCCGGGCGAGCGTCGTTTTCCCGCTCGACGAAGCTCCGCTAATGCCGACAATCACGGCCTTCCGGTTCTCCATCGTCGCAAACACCGAAAACCACCCGCCTTCAATTGGTTGAGCTAAGGGGGCGATCAACAATGGCGTGAGGCGTGAGAAGTAAGAAGTGCGGGGTCAGGGGGGGTTGTTGATGGCAAGCGGGAATCGAATGCCATAAGAAGCTTGAAAGTTTTAGTCGAGCGACGGCGCCCGGAATGGAGAGGGGAAAAGCGGGACCCGGCCGGCTGAGGTCGGACGTCGGATCGGATTGGACCGACTCGTTTTCTCTCCGAGATCGACGCTCGGAGACCTAAAGTCGCCGCCCCATGATG
This sequence comes from Diatrype stigma, assembly GCA_022225965.2. Lineage (NCBI taxonomy): Eukaryota > Fungi > Ascomycota > Sordariomycetes > Xylariales > Diatrypaceae > Diatrype > Diatrype stigma. Next base: position 85,742 of record JAKJXP020000039.1, on the reverse strand, counting down.
CATCGCAAAACGTTACATACAGTTACAAGTGTTAAGTCAAGATAGGCAAAATCACATCAATCTACAGGTTGTATTGCCCCTCATTGACTTGGTATTGAAGCAGAGGTCAACAGACTATCGTACAGGTTCTTGCCAATAAAAATAGCCAGGTAGTTGCTGTTGAGATTCACCAGGAATGAACAACAAGATTTAGCCATATTTCGAGTTCAGTTTCCTCATGATCGACATCGCGCCGCTCTTGTAACCTCCTCCGAATATCGCCCAGTGATTCAGGTGATGGTATCTGTTTGGTTGTGAGTATGTAGTTTATCTGTGTAAACAGTAAACAGCGTTTGGGATGGTGGTAGGGATACCCACAGTTCGTAGAGCGACACGCGGTCCTCCCATTCCTCCTTGGGCTCGGCCTTCGGCACCAAGCTGCTATACTCTTTCCAGAAGCTGCTCCCGAAACCCCCAAACATCTTCATGATCCCGAGCTCGTACTCCGAGTGCCCATAGACCGCCGACGGGTCGAAGACCACCTCCTCGACCCCGCCTTCCCCAGCGATCTGTCCGCGGCCGTGATTTCCGCTCCAAAGGTCGCCGTGGATGACGACGGGCACTACCCCCTTCAGGTGATCGTCGCCTAGCAGCCGAGGCACTACGACGCCGGCAGTCTTCTCGACGGCCTTGGAGAGCTCGGGGTCCGAGCCATTCGATCGGATCCCCTGGCTCAGGATGGCGCGCAGTCGGTTGTTGGCGTAGAAGTCGGCCCAAGACGACTTCCAGGAGTTGTCCTGCGGCGAGGACCCGCAGCACGTCGGGACGGGGAACCCGAACATCGGCTTGTCGAAGCCCTCGGGCACCGGCGCCGGGGTCGTGTGCAGCCGCGCTAGCTTCTTCGCCAGCGACTCGCCCGAGCCGGCCGGCCCGGAGGCTCCGAGGTCCAGGAAGTCCGTCGCCATGAAGTGCTTGTTGGGGTTGTCCGCAAACGTCCCATGCGCGTACGACCGCGGGCAGAAGTTGGGGACGGACGAGTGGATCGCATTGAGCGACTCATGTTCCCCTAGAGCGGCGTCAGCTCGACCACCTTGAAATGTTGCGAGGCGATGCCCGTGGTTCCTCTAACCTTTAAACATGACCTCCGATTCTGGCCCAGTTCCGGTCTTCACGAAGTAGTTCTTCTCCTTGCCATCGACGATAGAGGAGAGCTTGAAAGTAGAAGCGAAACCCGAACCTCCATGGCTTGCTAGCTTAGTCACGCTTGGGTCAAGGCTCAAGCCTTTGATGATAGCAGAATCGATTTTTGGAGACATTGTATGGCTTCTGTCTGCTGTCAAATCACAGGTGCGCTCTGATCTAATGTGTTGTTAATAATGATTCGTTCGAAGTCCGCCGTTCGCCATTCGCCGTTCTTCATACAAAGCACCGATTGACAAATAACCAATGACGTCATAATTCCAAGCCCCGCATCATACTTTGAAGTTTACTACATAAAGTCAACTTGATGTTTCACTTACGAGGAACGAAAGACTGTCTGATTGGAGTACGGGTCTGTCAACTTGGGCGAATATTGTGAAAGAGCGTGTTTCAACAGTTGAACTGTGTTAGTATTCGTCCCAGCGGTTGCTTTTGAAGCCTAAGGCGGCTGCCTAGGGCTATCATAGCCTAACGTATAACGGGAGCATCTCTACATACCCCTTTATCTTATCAGAATATACAGGGAACAAGTTCCTCCTCACATCAATACCTCTGACCTAACTCTCAAACAGGCCAACAACCCAATCCTCAACCTCCTGGGGCCTACTGAGGGTAGGGGCATGGCCGGCTTTGAGACTAGTGACCTCGACCGGTCGCCCACTCTCCCGTTCAATGAGCTCAATGCCCGCTCTCTGGGCACTTGAAGATATCGCCAGGTCTTCTTCGCAGAGCAAGTAGGACACCGGCACGTCCTTGTATCCGGCGTACGTCAGCGGATTGGCGAAGCTGGCAGCCGAGTGCTTTGTCATCCGCCTTGCAAACGGTAGGGCCTCCTCACTAGGGACATCGGAGAACGTCATTGCGACTTTCTCAATGTCGGGCATAGATAGCCAACCTTTATCCTGTTTTTGCAAATTTCCCGTCAGTCAGCCAGATGTGGACCAAGGCGAGCTGAAATTAGATGGGGCTTGATGGGCGCAGGGGCGAACGAACATCGAGGGTAAAGGGAGTCTGCTCCTTAACGTCTCCTTGCGCGCTCGTGGCAGCGTCTCCTACTGCCAGAACCAGGGACGTCATATAGGCGAGTCTCACAATCCCGCCCTTTTTGCCTTGTTTCTGCCTCTCGGTCTTGCTCAAGCCGCGCACGCTCTCGGTGCCTGGCACGCCTCCGTATGAATGCGTCATGATAATGACGTCCTTGCCCTCGTCGGCAAGGCTTTCGGCTTCCTTGGCAATAAAGGCCGCATCGTCATACATAGTGGGTGGTTCTCCCTCCTTAGGCCCCGTCGCGGGGGCGACGCTGGGCATGTGCAAAGCCTTGATCTCGTAGCCCTTGGCTGCTACTGCGTTGACAAGGGAATCGTAAAGATCGGGCACAGCGAAGGCGCCTGGGATGAGAAGTAGGGAGCGCTTAGACATTTTGGACAATGAGTCAATCTGTCAGTTGCGATGTTTGTCTATTCCAGTGAATGATCCCTAGGAGGGGTTGCGTTGAAGTTAATTGGATGTCACCTACAATTGAGAAATCAGGGATATCATGCGGAGGTGGATCGATTCCTTATGTACTACAGTAACGACCATAGATTCCGTGTGTGCCAGTTGGGGTATACTGCAGTGCACGTGCATATGATCCTGATATCCCCTTACGTCCTCCAATTCCATCATCCCATAGCCTGCCACGGAGTGCCACGGAGTGCCGCGGCAGACTCCGTTAAGTATAATACCGTATGGTAAATACTGATAGGGGTATGCTTCGGAAACATAATGATCTTCGTTTGCCAACGAAGGAAATTTTACATTGTAAAATCGATATTCTAGGGGGTTTCGGGGAGACTTATTACCCGATGGCATAGTTGGCTATAGACTGTGTGGCGCAGCAACAGGGTGTCAACCTACTATATTTCGTCCGTACAGCCCTAGGGGTATCCACGAGGAAAGCCTACCTGGTATCCACATCATACGCACCAGATCTGAGGCTCCGTAGATGCATGGAAATAGTCCATGGACACGAATCGGGGGACACTTGGTGGACGCTGCAGAGTGGATTAACACCCTGATCATGTTTATCACAGCAATCGTTCCAGGCTCCCATCGAGAGTAAGTGTTCATGACCATTGTTGGCCATCTTGACTAGTTATCTAAATGCAATGACTATATTATGACGGAGATAACAGTAATATAGCGAAGAACCCATATGTTATGAGACTTTCACGCACGCCCGTTTCATGTGTTGCCTGCCAACTCTTCAACCCAGGCAAGATGCTCGTGCATCAGCTGTACTGGGTCATTCATCTCGAAGTTATACTCAAAGGGCATATCATCAGTAAAGTGACCATGCAGCTGGTCACCAACCCCATGCGAACTCTTGCCGCCGACATGCTGTATCAAGACCGGTGTTACAGCCCACCGTAGCTCATTGTTCGCATTCGCGTAGTCTTCAAGGAAAGTGTCGACAGCGGCATGCGAGTCAGTCGTGGTGCTGTAAAGTGGCAGCAAATCCTCGACGACTTGCTGTAGGGGGAACACCAGACCTTGACCGCAGCAGCCGTACTTCTGCATGAGACTGACGCCAGGTTGTTTCGGGAACATGCAACTACGACCGGCGGCGAAGAATAGCCCGATAGTCATGGGTGTGAAAACACCACAAATGAGGATGATATATATGGGGGAAATATACCTGCGGATGACAAGGGAGTGCCATCGGAAGGTGATGATGAGCGCAAGCTCGCCAAGGACTAGGAGACTACTAATCCCGAGATAACGGGGCCACTCTTCCCTGTTCCAGCCCATCAAACGGCCATCATAGAAGATGCGAAGGTAAAGAACTGAATAATACCTTAGTTAGCAAGTTCTCTTTCGGACACGTTGCAGTCTTTTGTGTGGAGGGGAGCAAGATATCTTCCAGAGAGGAATGACACTGGTGATCACACATGTAAGTGAATAAGTTGCAGGGTAGGCAGAAACTTGCAATGATCCTTCCCCATTTCCCGCGTCTTCCTCCCAGCTGTCCGGAGCGCGCTCAATGTACGATGGAACCATCCGTCCAGCGCGATCACGTCGTCCTCAAGGGTCATGACGTAGTTCGGGTTGACCTTGGCACACTCTGCTAACAGCACAGAGTAGTCGATCTTTTGCTTACGCGCATGGGATACATAATCGCCATTCTCCTCAAGCCTTTCGATCACCTCTAGCATCTCACGGTCATCCGGGTATGCGGGCAAGCTGTCGGCCATGCTCCGAAGCCAGGCAGCGCCACTGTCTTCATGTTGGGACTGATTGCTGTGGGCTAGGAAGACAACGATATATATATTCCGCCGCTCAAGGTCGTCTAGTCCTTCGAGGATCGAGCCTAGAGTCTCTCTAAGGTACGACAAGCCGTGTCGGCTTACGGATCCGATACCGATGCATAGCTGGGGCGCCGTGACCCTGTCCCATTTTGTCGGCTCACGCTTCGCGGCCTCGTCGGCGAATATGCGTGCCTGTTCTTTTCGAATAGCTGAGTACGATAGCTGGCGCGCTTTCTCAGGGCGCCAGAAGACGGATGAAGGGTCGTGGTAACAGGTTTCACTGAGGTAAAAGGCGATGAGGCTGTAGAGGGAGAGGAAGCAAAGGCAGAAGACGAGCAAAGGGCGATTCTGCCCCGAGTTTGCGATAACCAACATCGAAACCTAGCTATTGCAGAGGGCGTCACAGGATATAGACGAAACACTGTAAACTTAAGTCGAACAAGTAAATGAAGGGATCGGCGCGCATAAGTTAAACCGACTAGAAGCCTAAGAGGCCTGCTTGTTTAAAGGTTTTAACAACCTTGTTGAGGGTTGGTAAGCAGGCCCTGGCCAATATCTTATGCAGTTGGTAGGTGATGAGTGAGACGCAGGATCGCCAATGATGTTGGCCATGATCTGGGCAAGGGCAAGAGATATCGTTAGAGGTCTTAATAACTACGTAGACATACTTATTCTTAGTCACTCGGCGTCATACCGAGGCCGAGCTTCACAATGTATATTCAGGATCGAAATCACATCGGTGTGCAAATGGACGTTACGAGAGGCGCATTGTATAATCCTTCGTGGGACCAACATCACCCGTCGATCACTTTCGCATATGCGTAGGTATCTATCATGGTCTGTTATATACCGACCCCCCCCCCCCCCCCCCCCCCACGACCATCAACTCTAGTAGGGGACAACTGCAGGAACACCTAGGGCTAGGCACGTACGGGCACTCGTCGGCTCAGGGGGCAGAGCAACCTTCCGTTCGAGCTTATTGGCGGCGATCAGGTCGCCCTCCCGCTGATTCCAAGTCGCGAGGACCTCAGCCGAAGGGGCGCAACCGAGGATCCCTGGGTGGATGAGGCCGGCGAACTTGACGTGGGGGATGTGCCTCGAAGTACAGTAGATCCCCTCGAAATCCCAGATAGCCTTTGCACTGCGCAAAAACATCAGCTGACAGGGCAAGGAGAGACGGGATGGAGGCAAAGATTGAAGTCTGTCCTGTCGCAGCTTCAAGCCAGCTCAGGGGGCGTAGGTACTCACGCCGAGGGATAAATCTCGTCCAGGAAGCCTCCGCCGTTGTCAGGGTGAAAGATACCCGTGAAACCCCAGGGCTGGTCCTCGAATGGCTGGACATCCATGATCTCGACCAACAGGAGGTCACCGGGCTGAGCGCCCTCGATTTCAAAGGGGCCCGTCAGGTAATGAATCTGAGTCAAGTCGACATTGCGGATGTCGTCTGCGCTGTCGTTGTTCCCTATCTGGCCCCCGGTCCAATCTAGACATTCGATCTTGACGGTTTCCCCATCCTTGATCGTACCGGCGAAGGGGACTGCCGCCGCCGGGTTTGGTGAGCTCAATGTTCAGAATATATATATACATATAGTATATAGGGGTGAAGACAAGATCAATGATGACTGACTGTCAGGGTGCCACCGATTCTACAAAGCAGTGTCAGTTTGCAATCAAGCTTCAGGAGGGGTAACACGGCTTGGGCTTACGTGAAGGACTTTCTGCTCCGATGCGGGTGTATCGAAGCTTACTTTGCCCACGGTACGGATCCCAGTCTTGCCCATGGTTTGCTGCTACTCCTTTTGCTGGTTCTAGCTGAGATCTAAGAGGAGAATCACTTCATATATCTCAGGGGTAAAACTGAGATTCAAAGGCAACAGCATCTATCGTACGTAGCATCGGCCTGGTAGCAAAGCTACGCTGCTATATATACCTGGGGAGATCTGGGAAGACCTGGGTTACCCCGCATGGACGGAAAGTGTATATCTATCTCCATGTAGTTATACGCCCGTGAATACCGAGCAACCTAGATAGGTTACACGTCATAGTAGATCGAACGAAACGACGGGCGCGTTGCTATCTGCGTGGCTATCTGCGTCGTTATCTGCGTTGCTATCTGGACTACCTACCATGTACACCTCGGACACCCGGTGCAGCGGAGACGTAGTTGCGGGTGTTGGAGCCGGATCCCACTAGACTACCTTAATTTCCATGGCTCGCGTGGGAGCAAAGCAACGGGACCTGTTGGTGTTGATAAGGAGGGGCTTGATAAGTCGCCCCGAGTTCGACAGATAGTTGGGCTTATCGTCGGGTCGGCCGCTAACTGGTCGAGCAACTGGGATTCCAAATATCCCCCGCTTGGCTTTCTCGCCTAGGCTCGGCATGGTTGAGACGCATATAAATGCTCGGGGTGCGATAAGACGGCCAGACAGACAGACAGATAGATATCTAGTTGCAAGTCATGACAAATCCATCTCCATAATCACAATCATGCATAGAGCATCCAGGGTCTAGGTTGGTAGGCAGCTAGTATATAAGTAAGGTGCGCGGAACATGCTGCTACATAGTAGAATGCGATCATTAAAAGGGGCCCTAGGTAAGCCGGTGGGGGCTATAAATTTATAAATCCATTGGCTATCCCCATGTTGAACAATGGATTGATGGGAACTAGGTGATGATACTGAAGTATGCACACCAGGTATGATACCTACACAATGCACAATGCCATTGAACGTAATGCATCAATTATTTATACACTGCCCACATATGCATATATATGCAGGTATTTACCAGATGGAATAGGATAATGCCATTATGTAAGTAGGTATGCACAGCTGGAGGCATGCGCTTTTCCAATCCGCTTGTGCGTATTGCAACTAACCCCAATTACTTAATTATTACTGATCCAGCTAAGTATTAAGTTCTAAGGGTTTTTGTTGTAATTGTTGTTTTTAAAGGAAAGGAAAAGAAGAAAAGGAAATAAAAGGTTTTCTGACTTATATTTAAATACAATACAGTTGCAGAAGTGAATTTCTTAGGAATTTATTTCCTATTATTTAATTAGCCGAATGCCTTAGTTTTGGCATTTATTGCCTTAGGGATCCATATTATTCCCTTTTTTTAATTAGATCGTTCTCGATTATCGTAAGATTTTTCTTTTTAAGTAAGCGCCGATAATCCTGTTTTAAAAGCCGCTTGCTGGCGTATTAAAAGCTTTTTACGGGGTGCCCGTTTTTTACGTAAGCTGGGAATAAATTAGTGCCGTTATATTTGTTTTATAGCTGTATTTTTCCCGGGCTTTGTAAATGATAGGTGTTTTTTTAATAGCAACTAGCGATGGCCTAAGGTTTATCGTAATACGGTTCGTGTTTTTTTTTGCATTAACGTATATAAAGAACTTAATCGCCGGGGGCGTAAATACGGATTAAGCCTTTTTTTTCTTAAAGGTACGTTTTTATTTGATTTCGCGAAACCTTTATATTATTAAATCGTAACCTGGTTAGCGATGTTTTATGCTGTTTTATTAGTCGGCATTTGTTTTCGATTTTTTCCTTTTCTGTCGGTTTACGAACGTATTCGGAATATTCGGTCCGGGATTGTTTTTAAGAAGGTTAAGTGCCGTATAATATAAAAAAAGAACTATAGCCATTCGGTTTAAATATTCGATTATATATTATTATAATACGTTAAAGTAATTTATTAAGGTTTTTTGGCGTTGGATTTGCTGCGTATTTTTAAATCATAATGTATTTTAGGTTTTAATTAATTTTTTTAATTTTATCGTTACCTTTGGGTTTTACGGATATAATTAATTTTATTTTTGTATTATACGTTTTGTTTTATTTAATAGCGGCTTCGCTTATGAAGGCCTTTTCGTTATTATTAATTTATTCTTTTGGATAATCGAAAGTGGTTTCGATTTTATCGAGTATAGGAATGGTATTAACGAATTAAGTAATCGGTATAATTTTAGCTTTAATTCATTTTATTGCGTATTTAACGGTAACGAAGATATGTAATTTATTTATTGCCGTATAATTAATTATTTATCGTATAAAAGGAATGGAAAATTATATGGGATTTAAATCGGGCAAAAAAGAATTCGGTTTCTTTATTAATTAATAATTCGGATATTTAATCGTAACTTGTTGTGCTGCAAGTACGATTTTTGGGTACCAGAATTGCTTTTGGATTTCCCGGAATATAATTTCGATTATATAGTATTCTTTTTCGTAATGGATTTTTTTTAGTTGTATTAAAAAATTATTATATTCTAGAATCTTTTATAAAGTTTATACGTTTATTGCGGTACCTTTAGGATATAAAGGATTACCCGGAATTTTTTCGTATGCTACCGTTTTATATAACTTATTTCGGAAAAGAAAAAAGTGCTTATCGATAAAGTTCGGTAAAATGGCAGGAAATAAGGCTATTTTGAAACGTAGGAATTCGAAAATGGCTTAAAGGTTAATTCGGTTTAATTAATCGGATTTTCGGATAGGTTCGATTTCGTTAGGAAATAATTTATCGAAAGGCATTAACGTTTTGGTTTATTTCGGAAATTTGAATAAGTAATCCGTAAAAACGTTAGCTTTTTTTGATTTATAATAAATACGAATGCCATAATATTTAATAACATTTAGGAATTTAACGATCCGAACGGATTATTCGGTTTTCGTATTAAGGATTTTTAGGGATTCGTAATCCGTAATTACCGTAATTTCGCTTTTTTTTATTTAATGCCGCTAATGCTGAAATATTAACATAATTCCTAAAAGTTTTCGTTCTTATGTAAAATATCGTAATTATATATTAATTAATTTTTTCGAAAAGTAAGCAATAAAATGGAAAGCGGTATTGCCATTTATGTGCATATAAGGTTATAATAAAGCGGCATCGACGTCGTTTTACGAAGCGTCGGTTTCGATTACGGAGGGCTTTTTTTAATCGAACGTACGTATTATTGGAATTATGGTAATCTTTTTACGGATTTCCTTCCAGACTGCTGTAACTTTCGGGAATAAAGTTACGCGTTTATTTTTCGGGCTTTTTATTAGTGCTATTAAAAGGATTGCAAGGCGAAAATAATAATTAATGAAATAATAAAAATAACCAGCTGCATTTATAAAGCTACGTATTTGCGTTATAATTTCGGGCTTAAGTCGATTTCGAATGGCAATAACCTTAACAAAATCGGCTTCGATTCCGTTTTCGGAAATCAGAAATTCCAAGAAAATTCCTTTACGAATAAACATTAAAGATTTAGCTGTATTAATAACTATGCCGAAACTTAAAAGCCTTTTAAAAAATAGGATTATTCGTTTATAAAGTTGCTTTCGAATGTTTGTTTATACGGCCATGTTATCGAGCATATTCGAAATAAACTTTCGTAAAGGCTTAAGGATTTTTTTGTTACAGGAAGCTTCCCTGCTTGGAAGCTCCTTCTTTTAGCCAAAAGACAGTAGGTCCTATTTTCCATTGTATTAATAAATTTCACCAGCTTAGCTGTAACTTAGTCTTTTCTTAAAAGAATCATCATCGTCTTTTACTTAAAGTTTATCTTTATAACTTGGTAGCATTTCCTTGTGTACCATTATAACCATATACCATTCGGGTTTTTGATCCATATAAACAATTATGTCCCTTATTTATTAAGCTGCAAACCGATTTTTCGGTTTTTTCGAGCTTAGTCGTTATAATGGCGTATATCGGCCTTAGAGCCGACCGACTAGGTCCTTTAAGCCCCATTTATTTATCCTTTTGTTATTAATTAATTAATGCGATAATCCCTTTTTATTTATTTGTTTTCATTTTCGTTTTCGGAAAACAAGAACGTTTATTTTAATATCCATTTTGTTTGTTTTTTTTCGAAATTCGATTGCTTACCTTAAGCGTCGGTATTTACAAAACAATATAAGTTATCGAAAGTGGTCCCATACTAATCGGTTTCATTCCTGGAATTATTAGATTTGTCTTTTCCTCATCAAGACGATTAAAAAGATTCCTATTTTACGGTAATTCGAATATTTATCGATTGTTTATCCTTTTAAGGTCGTCGTTTTATATTACGACTTCGATATTTAAAACCCTATTGCATCCTTATGTTTATAATGGAAAATATCCTTATAGCTGTATCAAATTTTATTGTCGATTACTTAGATTACTTTAAGCATAATCCATTATTAAAAAATATTGTTCTTAAAATTTATGAGCTATTTTTAAAATATAATTACTCCTTTTTATTAGAATTTAAGCGAATTATTAGAAACTTTTTTGCCCCATTTATCCAATACCCGGCTAAGTGAATTGTCGATCATTGGAGATTTAAACAGGCTTATTTGAAAATCGAAAAGTACGTTATCGAAAAGTTTCCAGACCTTGCCCTTATATAAGATACTCCTTCGGATAATAACAACGGTAACGGTAATTAAGAATGGAAAAAACAGATTAACGATAGCCCGAAATAGACCCTTAAGATACCAAAAAAAAGGTTACCTTTCGGTTTGCAAGATACATCTCCAGAAATCCCTTTTAGGAACATTTTTATACCAATACATTAGGACAATTTAGCCGAAAACATTATAGATAAATTCGAACGCCTATAGTTAGAATATTTACAGGACAAAAATTAATAAGCAACATTAGCCTTATACCAACAAGAAGCCCCTTAAAAATAAAAAGCCCATTATATCCCTTTAATGTTTTCATTTTTAAGTATATATTTGTTTAATTCTAATAACGAAGATATGTTTAATACCGGGACTGGACCGTTAGGTTTAAGTACGGGAGCATTTTCTTTTAATGGGTCTTCAAACCCGGAAGATCCCTTTGCGGGAATTAACGCTCCCGCTTAAGGTTTAAGTGGAACTGTCGTTTTGCCCGATGAATTAAAGGATTTAGGCCTTAAAAAGTTTATCGATATTATTAAGACAGCTTTTCAGTTTTTTGGAAACAATTAATTTAAGGATTCTTTTATCCGTAAATGAAAGCTCCAAAATATCGGTTTTTTAAATCCTAACCTCGAACCTTCTTTTGGAACGGGTAATTTCGCCCAAATCGGTATAAATGTTTATTGGCGTAATATGCAGCTTTTTATAACTATAATCCGTAAGTATGCCTAAAATCCGAATAAAGCCGAAATTATTACTAAAGATTTTCCCCAATTGCTCCGTAAAAACGCTTAAACTTAATGGGCAACAGAAATTAATTAAAACATGAAAACGATTTTATTCGGAAATTTAAACGCCTTATTAAATAAAGTTATTCAACGGTTCAAAATTAAAAAAACTAATGCATTGCTATTTTTATTAAAGGACCAATATAATCTTAATTATGTCCATACCAACGTATCCGTTCGCATATAAACAATAAAGTACATGAAATATTACAAAGCGGCAGGCATGGAAACGTCTATGCAGCTAATAACTTATATTTATAACGCAATTTACCCATAATTGCAATAAATATTTGTTATTCCCGAATTTAATTTCCGTCTTAATAACTGACTTTAATATCTCGAAAACAAATTCATTTCCTATAAACAGGCAGTACTAATATAACCATAGGCGTTTATTTCCGCTCCCAATTTCGAAAAGGAATAATATAGATTCATTAATTAAAAACTATTCGGCGCCAATAAATAAATCGAAATACCAAATCGTCTTTTACTAATAGCCCTATCCTTATATTTCGAAAACCAAGCCAATTAAAACGGTACTATAACAAAGTTATTAAAAAATAGCTTTTACGGCAATTATAACGGCAATAATAAAGGCAAAGGCTTAAATTTACGAAAAGGATTTCGTTTATACCGTGGCAATTACAGAAGCAATCTACGTAAAAAATTCCGCGGCAAAAACGCCCGAAAACGTAAACGCAATATTAAATTCGGAAACAACCGTCAATGAAACAAATAAATAAAAACAAATTAAAATGCTAATATACAAACGTTTTATTTCGATAACGAATATTATATAACTATTAATAACCCTTTTAAAAAATCCATCAAAAAATAGCTTATTATTAATAACTATTTTATATTAAAGGATTATAGCAATAACGAACAGTTCGTAAATAATAATAACGCTTTTATTTATGTTGCCTTTTTTAATAATAATAATAATTAAAATAAAATATCAATCAAGCAAATATAAAAACGACGGACTTATAGGAAATGCAAAAAAATGTTCTAATTTCGTAACGAATACATAAAACACGTTATATCGAATAAATGTCGTACCATTAAGTCTATCCTTAAATTAACCCTTAAAAACAAATCCTCATTTCTTACGCTACTAAAGCTACCGTTACCCACCGTCGAAAAAATCGAAAACGAACATTTTTAAACGTTCCACAATAACATAAACGGAAACGTTACCGACCTTTATTTAATGGATTCGTCAAACGAAAAGGAAGCATTTTTATTACATACAATAATTGCAAAACCCAAAATACCTAAAGCCGGTACCGTACGTTTTCAACATACATATTTAAAATTCGTTATTAACGTATCCGGACATTTAATATCCGAATACGCAAATACCGGTTCATTAAACGAAATAATAAACAAGAATTAATTATATAAGCATTTCCTTATAGCCATAAGAATTTACGCCGACTTTGTTACGGTAACAGGCATTAAAGAACTTATTACGTTAACCGAAAGAGCAAAATGAATAATAAATGTTCCTACCAGGCTGGGAAATATTTAAGTTGTTTTATAATTTCCAGTCGAAGCCTGGATTTATAAAAATCTCGAACCTAAGCTATTGCTCGGAAATTCGTAACTTAATAACCATGGAGCTATTATAGATTATACAAAAAAGCGTTTCAAATTGGCGTCTTATAAAGGCTTTGGTTTTAATTTCGAAGTCATTCGAAAAACGCCTTCCATTAAAAAACGAATAATCGCCAGAGTTAATATAATTATACCACCGCATACGATGGCTATAATTCCTATTAAATTTACAGAACTAAGTAATATTAACGAATATGGAAATAAAAAAGCCTATACTTTTACGGCTACATTTCCGGATGCCATAAATGCAATTACCAATACGAATATTCCGAAACTTATATTTGTCTTTAATTATATAAACGAACCGATTACTATACACCGAAATACGCGTTTAGGCCAAATTACGAATGCAAAAAACGCCTATTATACGAATACTAACTAAACGAAAATAACAGCAGCCTAAACGGCAATATTTACAGCAATAAAATATTTAAACGAAATCCTTCGATTATTTATATCCAAGGAAATCGAGATAACAAACGAACTAATACACGCGTTTACCTTAAAAAAAGCTACCTTACAAAACATATAAAAAGCTATAAATAATTCAAACAAACCACCAGAAAAATATGCAAAGCCCTATTATTACGAATACACCACCAATTTAACAAAACCAAATAACGATCCTAAAATCCATACAAAAGACGGCGTTATTATATCGACGGCAAATAAGGCTCTTGCAGTTAAAATTAAAACAGTACTCGAAAAGTTCGACATTTAAAGAAATAAAGGTATTATATCCATGCTAAAAAAAAAAATAATACGTATAAACTTAATAAAAGAATAACAAAAATAAAACATCCGAATACGCTTATATCGACTGGACAAAAAAAATAAAGAATTCCTTAATAAATTATTTAATAACATATACGACATTAAACGTCTAAACTAAATAAAAAAGTTTATACCTTTCGGCTGTCCCGTTTTCGTAATATGGAAAATAATAAACGGAACGAAAAAAGAAAAAGTCGTCGTAAATTTTAAAGCCTTAAACGACATCGTCGTACCAAACGTATATCCCATGCCTTATTAAGAAAACATTTTATCCTTTATTCTTAAAAAAGCGTATATTACTGTTTTCGATGCGTTAGCATTTTTCTATTAACTGCCAATATATCCAAAGCATCGGAATAAAATAATTATTATTTTACCAAGAAAATTCGAAATATTAAACGTCGTATTAATGGATTTTCGAAATAGCTCATCGTTTGCGTAACAATTTATAAACTAAAGACTTTATAATTATAAAGAATTTTACAAGGCATATATTAACGATATCATAATTGCAAATAATTCGGAAAACGAATACTTAACATATTTCGATATTATACTTATACTATTCGAAAATATCGGTCTTTTATTAAACCCGAAAAAGTCTTTCAATAAATACGATTCCATACGGTTGTTCGGACTTAAAATTAACGGATTTGGTATAGTTATCGATAAAAAAAAACTAGAAGCTATTACAAAAATTAAGTTTCCAAAAACATTAAGAAACTTGAAAATATATATCGGAATAATTACATGGCTAAAAAAATATATACCGTAATATTAGCAAAAAGCAAAGCCATTATAAAAGCGCAAAACAAATATGCTGGCCGAAAAACGAAAATTAAGCGAACTGCCTAAGTCTATAATAATTTAAAAAAAGATTTAAACCTCGAATAAAAAATTCGAACCTACGGAAGCCAAAAAAAAAAGTTTCTAGCTGCTGCAAAACGCTTTCGAACGAAAAACTTATTTTATTCATTAAAATCCAAAACGAAAGACATTTATTAAGCTAAATACGTCCAAATAACGAAATTTCGGTATTATGGTTTTTCATTTACGTATATCATAAATAAACGGCCCTATTTCCTTTAATAACATCGAAATCATATTATATCTTAATAAAGTATTTATAAAAGCGAAACGTAAATATAAAGCCATAAAGCTTAAAATAACAGGTTTCGTATAAATATATCGTTAATTACGTTTATAAATTCAATTATATATAAAAGATATAATTATATTAATAAACCATAAAGCTACCAAAGAAATAATTACGTAACGAAATTTGAATTTTATTAACGCAATAAAAAATAATTTTCGTTTAACCATAGCTTTAACATATTTAAAGCAATTTAAATTAAACGTTAAATATATACCAAGAAAAATAAACCTCGTTTTAAATGCGTTATTTAAGTTGCCGGCTAAAAATAATCCGGCGAACAAAAAGAAAGCAGCTAAAAAAAAAAAAAATACGCTTAACGATATTATTAACGATTTCGGTTATACATATATAAAATTCGCTATGTTTTCCGATTTCAGAATAAAACTATTAAACGAATATAAAAAAAACAATAAACTGGCCAAAATCTTTCGGCATTTAAAAAATCGCAAAAACAAAGAAATGGCGAAAATCGAGAAATAATTACCTAAAGCTTTAAAAAAAAAATAAAACGAATTAAATTCGAAATTCGAACGATTGCGAAATTTAAAATCGTTCGATATAAAAGGAATGCGTTTTATGATAAAAGACGATTTATTTTATAACGTATTTTCGAAAGGAATTAAGCGATTGGTTATATCAAACAGCTATTACGAGAACATTTTGCGAATGGTATACGACCAAAAGCATTATTTTAATACGGCCCGTATGGCGCAAAATCTGGAAAGGCTTTGTATTCGAAGTTTTATACGAAAAATTAGGAATTATTATCGGTTTTGTTCCGAGTATATGGAAAATAAAACGAATCGAAACATGCTACCTGGTTTATTAAAACCTATTGTTTCGGATTTAATATTATATCATTACGTTTTGTAGGATTTTATTATTGGATTATTCAAAATATTAGCCGTAAATACTTTCTGGAAAATGCTAAGATACGAAATATATAACGCATTAATAATAATGGTTTATAAATTTTCAAAAAAAACAATATTAATTCCAGAACATTTAACATATATAATAAAAAAATGGGCTATAATTACGTTAAAAACATTATAACTATACGACTAAGAATTGCCAAAACGAGCCATATCTAACCGAGATTTAAAGTTTACGTTTGAATTTTGGCAAACAATTTTTACACGAATAGGAATAATGCTAAATTTTATTATAGCGTTTTATTTATAAAAAAACGGCCAAATAAAAAAACGAAACCAAGACATCGAAATCGCAATCCGATATTATACAACGACATCCGAAAAACCGTAAGTCGTTATTATATTAGCATTATAACATAATACAAATAATTCGAAATCGAAAATGTTCGGAAAATTGCTAAACGAAATAACGTTCGGTTTTAAGTTATTATCCCTAATGTTTATTCTTAAGGTACCACAAAATTTTATTAACTTCGAAACCGTTAAATAGTTATATTAACGGAACGCATAAGTCGCCATAGATTTTATAACAGCTAACAGTAAGTTCCGATACGATAAAAAATACGCTTCATTAAAATTTAACGTCGGAAACGAAATATACCTAAAGCTGCATGAAAAATATAAGCTATTAAGAAATCCGCCCAAAAAATGGTTAAAACAACGAATTGGCCCTTTTATAATAATTAAAAAAATTAAAGATCTTGCTTACGAATTCGGTTTTCCGAAATACTGGAAAATATATAAAGTAATTTCAGTAACATATTTAACCAAAAGTCCGGAAGATATAGATCCATAAAAAAAAAGACGTCCATTCCCAGAATAAATCATTATCAAGGGAAACAACGACGAATGGGTATTTTACGAACTAAAGTCCTTACTTAAAAAACGAATCAATAAACAAAACAAATCAATATTCGAATACTTAATAAAATGGAAAAAATGGTCGTTATAATAAAACGAATAGTACTTAAGACAATTATTTATGCAAAACGCTGCTAAATTGGTATACGAATTCGACCGAAAATATAAATTAACTTTGAAAGAACTAAAACTTAAGAACGACGACGTTATTTCTTTTGATACGTCATTAGGTACAAAATCCGACTAGAAATTGGTACAGGTAATCCCAAAGATTAACATAAAGGTCTAAATATTAATACATTACAGTAATTAATAAAAGTCACCTATAAAACAGTAAAAACTAAGCATTATAGCACACCTATATGCCCATAATACCGTATATATATACATATAAACCATATAATAACAAAAAAAAAATTTTTTTCTAGGACAAACATAAGCTTTTTGCTGCCTTTTTCTTTTTCTTTCTTATCATTCCTTCGTACCGATTTTTCTTTCCGGTCTTTTCATTCTTGGAACGATTCCCATAATACGCAGCAGCAAAATGGCTAATGCAGAAATCGAAGATAAGGCCTTTCCCGATAAGACCTTTTCGTACGGAAATGCTAACTTGTTAATATCGGCAAAAATTAAGGATCGCGCAAATACTTTCCAAACGCAATGGATAAAGATTAACAAACCAAACTTCGCGCCACCATCGAAAACAAAAATGGCCTCAAATAAATATAAAAAAATGCCAAAAAGAAACGCAAAAACAATCAAAAGTTTTAAAAACGCGGAAAATTATTAAAAGAAAGTTCTTAAAATATATATGCCTCCGATAAACATAAATTTGGAATTAATAATCAACGCGCTCGCGAAAATTAATTTTACGAGCCAACTAACGAATTTCAAAATTTAGCAGGATACATTGAAAATATTAGCGATAATTATCGAGAAAAAATACAGGAATAATTAAAAAAACGATTCGAATTATAAATATCGGCTGCCTTTTAGGAAACAAATAAAAGCGCTTCGAATATATGAAAACGCAAATGGATTTAGTTCTTAGCCGTAAAAGGTATTATTAAAACTATAACAGGCCGAAACAAAGTAATATATCGTACCAACGGACGTTAAACGAATCCCAGCCTATTAAAAAAAATATTATAACAGAAACAATCTGGCTTATAAGGAATGCATATCGGTTATTAAGCCAATACTAACCAAAACATCCAAAACATCTAAAACATACAAAACCTCCAATACATCCAAGTCGAGACCTCGACCGTTACGAGCAACCCAATCCAAAAAAACATCGCCGAAACAGGCATATATAAAACCAGCTTTTTCAAGCGGCTTTACGTTTATGGTAACAATAACGTCCTTATTACAGGCGTCTCAATAATCCGCTAACGCGGCTGGCTTAAAATAAAAGATAATATTACAGGACAAATATAAACAAGTCATACAAAACATCGGCGACCTGCTAAACCCTTAAACCAAACATAAAATAAACATATATAAAATTAATAAATTAAACGAATACAGCTCCATCGAAAAAACAATTAATACCATCGGAAACAACATCATAACATTAAGCAAAGCTTTTAACGAACAGGTTAATTATAACGAAACTTAATTACATCTATATAATAAAGCCATTTAATTGCAAACATTATTAAATAACACATTAACGTTACGCATAACCGACGTCTTACAAAAGATATCCAATATTCCCAAACGAAATACATTCGAACGCAAAAACCTTAAGAAATACCTAAAAAAAATAAACGCGGCAAAGGAAATAAATAACATCTTTATATTACAATTAAAAAATAAATCAACAGTATTCGACATAATATACGAAATAACCTTACGCAACGCAAATGCATTAATAATACTATTAATACAAATGGCAAACATAAAAATACAAATAACAAGCATTACATCAAAATCAAACCTTATTACGAAGCCATTATCGTCTTTATATATACCTTTGCTATTCTTTGATTTACAAAAGCTACGTTCGTCTTTCCGTAAAACACATTTATTACTAATATTTAAAACCCAAAATACGGCATAGTTTTCTTTACCAACGGCCCAATATAAAAACCCCGAACCAATATTTCATACCCCAAAAACGGCTTATACGTTATTATTAACGACATACCAAATACCAAAACCAATATTTACGGCCCCAAAAACAACTTATACGTCATTTCCAGAACCATTATTTAAGGCACCAAAAACGATTCAAACGTTATCGCCAACGCCGTACCAAACAGCAGCAGCGTACCAAACAACGCATTAAATACCAGACCCATAAAACATAAATAAATAAGGCATATTTAACGCAAAAAAAAAAAACGATTTGAACTACGTCTTTTAACAAACAATAACGGCCAATCTACTACAGCCACAGCCAATGTTTCACCAAAAATACCCTTCGGCTTCGTCAATAAATTCCAACAACTCAATTCCGGCCGCGCCAAAAAGGAAATCTTCGAACAAGGCCTCCGAAAAATCAAAAAAAGCAGCCAAAAAGATTCGTATTACTGAATAAACAACGTCAACAAAACGTTAACAATATCTTTCGAAAAGGGGGCAAGTTATTACAGAAAGCTTCCCTACTTAAAAGCTCCTTCCTTTAGCCAAAAAACAATGGGTTCTGTCTTTTATTATATTAATAAATCTCACCAGCTTAGCTATAGCTTAGTCTTTTCCTAAAAGAATCATCATCGTCTTTCACTTAAAGTTTGTCCTCACATTTTTCTATTAACGCTTAAAACGTTATTAAGGCATTACAAAAGCCGAAAGGCATAATTATTTATTCGTATAATCCGAATGAAATTACGAAAGCCGTTTTTTTAATGTTTGGTTCGTATATTTTAATTTGCTAAAAGCCATTTTTAAAATCGATGAAGTAGTATTATTAATAATCTGCTGCGCATTATATTTTATTTATTGCGTTAAATAAAAAATATGCGTTTTTTTTCTGTTTAGCATTAAATTCGTAATAATTGCAGCAAAACCGTTATATAACGAATAAGTCATATTTATTGGGCTTCGTCGTTTAACCGGGGGCTTTTTTCGGAATTAATAATGCAAAAAAATCCCAAAGGCCTATATCTTTACGGATTATAATACCCAAATATGCCTTAACGAAATTCCTTATTACTTTTATTTAAATTGGGCTATATTTTCGTAGAAAAAGTTTAATAGGACGGCTGTTTTTTATATCGATATAATAATGCGTTTTTATATTCGTTATAATCTTTTTCGAAACGAAGCCGAATATTTCGGGGAATTAATCGAAATAATTATTAAGAAAAGTTTCGATTTCGTTATTTAAGGATGTATTTTTGTATTATTTCGGCTTTTGTTATTCCTTAATGGAATAGGCAAATTCCGTTATATAATTAATCCTTAGGAAAATTATCGGACGAATTATGGACTTTTTTTCGAATGCGTTAAGCGTTATTATTTCGTTTCCTTTTATGTTGTTATAATGTATTCCGAATTTATAAAATACGCTTTTGCCAAATGTAAGGTCCTTAAAGAAAGTTCCGTTAAAAATCATTCCCGTTAATACCGTAAATTAAAACGTATTGCCCCTTAGCATTAGGAAATTCGCAATTATTAAGGCATCCTATTGGATTTTCGGCCCGATATTTCCAATACCTTTTATTATAAAGGGTTTCGAAATTTTATACGTTTGGCTTTTAGCTGTTATAATTTCGGTAATATATAAAGCAGTGCAACCGTAATTTAAAAAAATTACGAATTTATATTCGTAATTCGTAATAATTGCGAATAAGTTATGGTTTTTATTATAACCTTTGCGAAATAATTTATTTCTGCTTAGTAATGGTTTTTTGTTATTATGTATTTTTACCGTATATACTTGGCGCCTTTAATTTTCATTTTTTATTTTTATCGATTTGATAAAATCGGCGAATTTTTGGTTAAAATCGCAGTTAGGATTTTCGAATTTATCCGCCGGATTTTTTTCGTTGCCGCTGTTTTTATCGTTATTAGTCGTAAAATAAACCTTAATTCGTTCTTTGCTTTTGTTTTTTCAATTTTTTATTACGGAACGGAATTTAATATATTAAGGGTTGTTATTATTATCGTTATATAATAGGCCTTTAAACGTTATTTTTTTTTCGGATAATAATTAAGTGGCTTTAAAAAAGCGAGGTTTTTGCTTATAGTTTTTTATTTAATGGCCTTATTTTTCGTAATTAAAATATTTATTATTTGCAGCCTTAATTGCGTAGCTTTGTTTATTCGCTTTATAAACGTTTCGGTTTTCGTTATAAGGATCGGCGATAATATCGTTTTTGCTTGTCATTAGAATTATGGATATGGCATCGGTCGGTTCGATTTATGCAATGCCGGGCTTAACTAAGGTGGCCTCGGAAATCGACAAATCGTAAAACGGTACCGACGACTTATAAAGCTTAATTGAAATCGATAGCGTACTATAGATTTTCTTTTCGACCGTTTGGCGTATAATATATACTACTTGCTATATAATTTTTTCGATAAACTGGACGTTATTTTATAATCGGAATTAATCGTAAACCGTAATCTAAATATTCGGCAGGTTGGTTTATAAGAAGTTTACGATAATTTCTTTAACTTAATAGCAATCGCAATTTTTTTGATTCATTCGGTAAAATGCTTTTTTTATTCGCCGAATGTAATTTATTATATTTTCATTTTAATACGGAAAAAGCGTAACGAATTAGGTAATAATACCTTTTAGGATATAATATTTATTAAAAATCTAAAAGACCGCCTTTAAAAAAGTTATTTAATTGGGATTGCAATTATATACGAAAATTTCGACTTGCTTAAAATTATTCGAATACTTTAAAATAATTCGTTTAAATTATAGCTTATACGAAACAAAGGCCGATATAAGTTTGATTTGAATTTCTTGCAGCTTATCGAAAATATTTGGAGCTGTTTATATAAAACGGAGATTAATAAGGAAAATAACGCAATTCTTGGTTTTGCAATATGCAAGATTTTTATTTTGGCTTTAAAGGATTGTTTCGAACCAGATTATTCGGACCCGTTTTTTTTAAATTATACGATATTCGTATTGCTTCGTTAAAAGTCGTTAAAGATTTAATTTTCCATTAATACGTTTGTTATATCCGGTAAATGTTTTCGTTATATAAGGTAAGAAATAAATAGGTTCGTTTTTGTCGGAATTAATTTCTTTAGCTTTAATAGGGCCTTTGTTTTTATTTATATTTGCTTCGGTATTTTTAAAAGTGCTTTGGGCAGGAATGTTTTTAAATGGGTTTTATACGTTTCCCGTAACAAAGTTTATAATTATTCCTAATAGTTCGTTTCGAAAATTATTAATATTTCCGTTAATGTCGTTCATTTTATTTTCTAAGTGATTTGCGAGTTTATTAAGGCGATGGTTAGTCGTTTTAAACGTGATTTTTTAGGCCCTCAAATAATCGATTCTAATAAGGCTAATTTGGTTTGTTAATGGGGCAGCAAAAGGACCGGCAATTGGACCGCCGGTTATTTCGTTTTTAAATAACATTGCGAATTTTGCTTAATAAATTGCGAAAAATAAAGGATAAAATAATGAAGTAATAAAGTAATAAAAAGGAAGTTATTATTTTTAACTAAATGATATAAACCTTTAAAAATAATTATTTATGCGTATTATAATTAATTCCAATTATTTAATTATTATTAATTTAACTAAATATTAAGTCTTAAGGGTTTTTGTTGCAATTATTGTTTTTAAAGGAAAGAAAAAAAAAGAAAGGAAATAAAAGGTTTCCTAATCTGTATTTAAATATAATACAATTGCAGAAGTGAATTCCTTAGGAATTTATTTCTTATTATTTAATTAACCGAATGCCTTAGTCTTGGTATTTATTGCCTTAGGGATTTATACGCTTACGTGTTAATAGTGTATGTATGTACATACCTCTGCAGCTGGTGTCGTCATTGGCGAACTGGAGCCAGCTTTGCAACCTCACCTAAGACACAATATCCAACGACCTACCCTAAAAAATAGAGGCAGGAAACCTAGCACGACGGAATACTCATGAAGTAGACCAGCAGTTAGAGGACGTTATATAGCATTTGTTTTTCTCTTTTTCATAACCTGGTTTCGACCTCGAAGGATCAGCTGCTGAGCTGCTGAAAAGCTGAACTGCAAGCTGCCGAGATGGCCGAAATCAAGATACCCAAGCTCGGCAAGCTCGAGGAGAAGCTTGACAAAGAGGAACTCAAGAAAGCCTTCGACATCTCCCATTTCGATCTTAATGCTATCATACGGGGTGTCCAACTGACTCTTGTCGGAGGTTGGTTTACTGCACCCAATCTTATGTCTTTCGAGTGGTTAACAATAGCTTTCGTTCTATAGCCCATAGAGCTATGCAGAACCCGGAAATCTTCACAAACTCCCATTACAAACAGGCTGCGATCGCCGTGGCAGCTGGCATAGCTATTCGACTCATTATTGCAATCCCTGTATGCTCATATATCTTACCGAATAACTTGCGCTTGTCCAGAGGCGTCATCAACTCGGACTAACTCAGCATCTCTCCAGATCATCGGTATCAAGGTCTTCATCGGGATTCTCTCTTTGTTTATCGACCTCAACAAGGCTACATGGGACGACACGCTGGTTGAGGGGCTCAACCTCGTCGCCAACCACGTGCTCCAGGTCCCGTTATTCCTTATGACTCTGATGAGATACATAACACCGACCTTGGACAACATGTAAGTCCTCGTTACATCACGTTGCCAACTATATCACGAACTTACTTGTTACTGTAGGTTCATGGATTCGCTCAGATGGGTGGATCTTACCTATGCCGAGAAGCACAAGAGTGAGGATCCTAACACGCTACGGGAGATGTACTACCCGAACCTTCGCCAGTACAAAAAGAAGGATGGCAGTACTCATTCCACAAGCACCGCCGAAGCGTCCAGCATGTTCGTGTGGCGCTTCGTCCGCAAGGGCCTGATTTCCCTAGCCATCTTCGGCTCGTCATACATTCCTTACGTAGGTCGCTTCATGCTTCCGGCATTCAGTTTCTACACCTTCAACAAAGCCGTCGGCTTAGGGCCGGCAGCTGCCGTCTTCGGTACCGGAGTCTTCCTGCCCCGGAGGTACCTAGTCATATTTCTCCAGACCTATTTCGCGTCTCGCAGTTTGATGCGCGAGCTCCTGGAACCATATTTTGCGCGCATCCACCTGAGCAAGGAGCAGAAGCGCAACTGGTTCCGAAGCCGCGAGGGCTTGCTCTTCGGCTTCGGCATCGGGTTCTACACCCTGCTCCAGGTCCCGCTTCTCGGCGTCCTGATCTACGGCATCGCTGAAGCCTCCACGGCGTATCTCATCACCAAGATCACCGACCCGCCGCCATCTCCAAACGCGCCGCCCTCAGAGATCGAGCAGTACACGAAGAGCCAGGAGGTCTGGCGAAACAAGCACGAGTTCCTCAGCCTGTCCTTGGCAAACATAGACAGCGACCATCTTCCTCCGCGTGGCAGAGCGAGCGAGCGACAAGATAAGAAGGAGCTGTAATGCGCTTGATCGGGTTTGTATCGACTGTTGGTACCTCACGGAGGTATATCCGCCGATGAGATACACGAGTAGGAGACTGGGCGTGTCTAGAACCCGACAAACCTGTGGGGGGTTCCTCTCCGAGGATAGACACGGAACAAAAACAAGGTGCTGAATGCAGGAATGTGCAGTTTTAATATATAAATAGTGCATAACATCCTACAGATCTACTGTGACATTAGGTGGCGTTCTGAGCGTGAAGTAAGTGCTGGCGGGCTGAAGATATAATATGCGTTGATACCCCTGCCTGACACCCTGTTAACATCGGTTACGACCTTCCGGGGAATATCTTAAGCTAGCAGGCAGTTGGTTATTTGTGGTAACTCGGCTAGGTTCGAGGCGTCGAAGGAAGGTCGATTTTCGTAGGTAGGAGTTGCTTCCTGGTTTTTGATTGGCTATTTTCATACGTGCACATTGCAGACATACGAAGGGAAGCACTGAGGACTACCTAGTAGCAACTATGTACCTATTTACCGATGAGTATTGTCAATTATACAGCCCGTTTCCGTGGTTCGATCTACACGTTTACGTTTTGCCCTTTCAACAAGCCGCCTTTTACCACGTTTTGGAAGTTCCTGCAATTCGTAGGCTGGAATACTAGGGACCCGACTGCAACTAGCAGCCTAGGGACCTGTTTCGTGGTAAAGCGCTAACTCCATAACTTGTGATGCTTTACGTGAGATTTTACGGGAGAAACTGGACTCGGTAGTTGGGGCCCACTGTGCTACCGGGAATACGGCGGTGAGTTCACCCCTGAACGAACCGCCCGGTAAGCGTAAGGTAGGTATTGTGAAGTTACATTCTGTGCTACTGCTTGCTGTGACTTCGATTAACGTACGAGCGAAAGGACGGGATCCTGGTCATCTCTCTGTTCAAAGGGAATGTCCTTCCAATGCCAAGGGCTATGCCGCCGAACGCCGCCGCCGTTGGCAGTGTCGAGCGAGGTTCTGTGAAAACCAAAAACCTGGCCTCCCAAGGAAAC
This sequence comes from Diatrype stigma, assembly GCA_022225965.2. Classification (NCBI taxonomy): domain Eukaryota; kingdom Fungi; phylum Ascomycota; class Sordariomycetes; order Xylariales; family Diatrypaceae; genus Diatrype; species Diatrype stigma. Next base: position 60,171 of record JAKJXP020000039.1, on the reverse strand, counting down.
AGGTAAATATCAGGAATGTCTTGTGCTTCTTACCCTTTCTAGGCAGCCAAATACCACACTATTGCTATCTATATCTTTGCTGCAGCCAATCAGCGTAGTTAGACCTGCGATCCCCACCAAGCCCGGAAACAATATCTCATGTATGTAAGAATCATCAGAAGGGCGCCCCGAGGGTGGATCGTGTTTCCTACGTACCTAGCCCTAGGACGACCTGGCGAACCACGACCCCGCGTTATTGATCCTTATTCTATTCCGGCCGAATTCATGGATTCAAATCATGAGGATCAAAAGAGTTGACATGGTTATCTGCAAACTTCGTAAGGGCTTATTGTCGATTTTCTGGCTGTGGTGTTGGTGATTGACTAAGCGACTTCATGCTGAGACCTACTATATGTACTGAATGAAGCGACCAGCTGCCATGGTTTTCTTCTACTATTGCCAGTCTTTCCACGGGTTTCTGTGTGATGTGGCTGTATGGTAAGTGACTTACCAGAATGCAGCACGTCTCTAAGAGTAAAAGAAGCAACTGGACATCCATCAACGACGAACTGCCCAGCTAAGCCCTCTCGAAAAGCAAGTGCGAGGGCGATGAGTAAGCTCCTTGTAGTTTGACAAGCATCACGACCCGCATTATGCCAGTCTATACTACCTAGATGCTTGTACTAAGCAACCGTGACATATCATAAGGTATAGAGTCGGTTAGTCACTGTCGCTCACCATACCTACTTCGTACATGATAGCCCAATCATGCGCCTTAACGAGCATGGAGAATATACATAGTAGCGAATTGTGGGATACTTTCAGGTTACCTCCCGGGCCCCTCTCAAGGCGGAAACTAGTGTAAAGCCGTTGAACCCACGCGGACCGGTCAAGCTGCCAGATCACTAGCACTTCCATGAGCGGCTGAGAGCTCCGCCCCTGTCATGATGTTACGCTCCGTACAAGTAAATGGTTGGGTGCTCGTGCTGACCTGATTTGTGAAACTGCCCTTTTCTCCCCCTCTGCTCCCCGCTCGACGTTATCATAACGAAAAGCAGCTTCAAGATCATTCTTCCTACGCTGTATCGGGTTGCAGGATGGCAGAATAGGTAGACCTGGTGGAACAAGAGAAAAAAGGAAAGGAAAGGAAAGAAACAAGCAAGGCCCGCTCGGGCTATCCTCTCGGGTTTTATACTGCACATTTTCCTCGCGTATTTATACTGTCTCGGGTTAGCCACGCGAATCTGCTGTCGTCAACACAATCTCGGGTATCGAATTGGCTGTCGTCAACAACACGGTTTCACTCCCTATTCGGCTCCCTGCAAGGGGCTAGAAGGCTGCCGCCGCCACCATCACCACCACCATCATGGGTCATCCATTCCCACCAAGAGGCAAGGCCCTATCGGGCGACGTCCTGAATTTCCTTATAACCGCAAGCCTGCTCTGTCTCCAAATAGCGCCATCGATGAGCGCGAGCGTCCGAAGGGCCCGGCCAGACACCGATACACCCCGGAAGCTAGAACCCCGGCTGAACGGCGAGCACGTCGTGCTGGCCGACTGCAAGGGCCTCAGCAGCGAGTTCTCGTCGCAGATGGCCTACTACCCGGGGGACGCGACGGGCAAGCCGCAGGACGTGGCCGTCGTCCCCACCCCCGACGGCCAGTACAGCCTGTGGGTGGACACGACGACGTCGAGCCTCTTCACGACCACGGGCGTCACGTTCACGGCCGACCTGGGACCGAGGGTGGCGGAGGGGGAGTACGCGGGGTCCGGGGACAACGGGTACGGCCCCTTCTCGTGCTGGGCTAAGTACAAGAAGGACCTGTACACGTGGGGGAACACCACCTGCTCGATGGTGTACGACTGCGACCACCGGGATGCATCGGGCGCCAACTCGACAACGTCGGCATCGGCGTCAGCGTCGGCGTCGGCATCGGCGGCAGCATCTTCAACGAACACGGCTCTGCCAGACAGCTCTGGCGGCGGCGAGTTGTCCATAGGTGCCATTATCGGGGTTAGCATCGGGGCAGGAGTCGGGGCGATATTATGGGCAGTCGGGGCCTTTTTTCTCTGGAGACATCTGCGGAATAATAAGATTGCCGCCGGGCACGCCGCCGCCGGGGCGGCGAAGGAGAAGGGCGTATCGTCGAGGCGGCGCTATCCTCCTACACAGCAATATCCGCAACACCCACTCCCGCAGGAACTAGACGCGCAGTACCGCGGGGCCGAGGTGCATTCGGACTCGAGGAAGGACGAGCTCGACGGGAACCCGAGGTCGGAGCTGCCCCCGCCCACGACGCCCGGCGGCGCGCGGTTTTACAACGGGCCTTATAGCCCGGGCAGCTCGGCTTCCACCCCGGCTGGTGGGACCGGGACCACGCCGCTGCAATAGAGGAAAATAGATAGGTACATCATACCCTGCGAATAAATGAAAAAAAAGAAGAAAAAAAAAGAAGAAGCAGCTATACCCATACTATACTGGTGGCCTGGTTGTTGTAAAGACACTATAGATCTTGAATCATAATGAGAAAACAGTATAGTTAGATATTTAGATTAATTGGTTTAAGGCCAGGGACGCATCGTACGACCGGACATAACGAACATGACGAATCTGACTCTAGTAGCACCACTTTAGATCTCCAGTTAGTCCCTGTAACGTCATGTTATTGCGAATGTGTGAAACTGGCAGACTGGCAAAGGGGGTGGCGGGTGTTTACTTATTAGGCAATTCGGACGAAACCTGTCTGACGCAACTCATATACTTAAGTCTTCCCTTTTGTTGCAAATTGGAGGCGTACTGAAGCCTTTCTAGTGAGATTGAAGAGCTTCAGTTTGAAGGGAGGAATATGGAGTAATATCTGTCTTTATTATCAACATGCCTGCATAGTGTATCGAGATTCGAGACACCCCGCCGCTCCATCTCCCTATTGCTGGAATTCGTAAATACACACTATACGCTAGCTTGCTCGTACCTCTCTCCCATCATACATACTACGAAGCGATTAATTAGCACCTCCTCTCCCCCCTGAGATTACACGAAAGTCACGCGAAAGTTGGTGCTACTGGCGATTCGAGGGTATGCCTACTTACATAATGGTGCCGCCCCTAGGTATGCATTGTGCGATATAGCGAACTGTGATGGCCTATAGAATCGCTCTCCTCGCCGGTTAGTGACACGAGTGGGGGGCTTTTAGCATGCACGATGTCCGCATGTCCCGACGGGTGACGAGCCCTACCTGCATAGGTAGGCGATTTGTAGGCGATTTGTAGGCGATAGGTGCGTCCCTAGTAGTCTAGGCAGGTGGTGAATTGCAGGTAGGTAAGGTATGTATGGAACCAATGACCAATGTATGTGTATATGTACAAATCGGGTGTACTAAATATCCGAATACCCCACCAATTAAAATTAGCCCAAAATATCGGTTTTCGCGTCCCTACCTATACTTTTGTATGCGTCATAACGGTCTCATATAGCGTTATATCGCCCGAAAATGGATACCCAATCGAAAGCTAAGCGTTGCGAATTATTACAAACTAAGCGTTTCGCCATTTAGGCGTTATACCGAGCCGGAAAAACTTATTCGCAAATATAGCGCCTAGAAAACGTCCCGAAATCGACGGTTCATGATATTATATACCGCTATAAGAAACGCAAAGCCGTTGGGCAATCTGTTACCTTCGAATTACGTCCCAGGCCTGGAGCGCCGGTTAAATTATCGGACCAAGCAGCCCGTCGGCTTGTTCGGGCTGCCGTTAAAGAACGGCGCAAGTCCTTAAAAGCCTTCCGTACGTCCAGCAAATCGGGCCAGTACCTATTTCGCAAATAGGTAAAAATGGTCCTTAAACGAAGCGGGAAAGTCCGCCATAAGGCTCGCCGCAAGTCGTACGTCTTTCCCAAGAACCGCGGGAAATGTCGTAACTTTTATAAGCGATATAAGGACGCATATTAGATGCTTTAGGCCTGGTCCGATAAGGTTATTTTCGAAATGGGATACGATAGCCGTATAGTATACGTTATTCGCGAAAAGGGGAAGGAATATTTCGATAAGTGCTTTAAGCCATCGTTTAAAAGTGGACGCGTTAAGGTTAGGGCTTAGGGGTGCTTTATGGGCCCCAAACGAAGCTTTTTTTTTACCTTTAACCAGGATTTCCGGATAAATCGGGATAATTACCTTAACGAAGTTCTAATACGTCGTTTTATATCTTTCGTATAATTCATGAGGGCCAAATACGGCGAGGGGGTAGTTATGTAAAAGAACGGGGCTTTATATTATCATTTTAAGGTAGCCATTCTTTTTAAAAGGGCTTAGGGGATTACTTGCGCCTAATGGCCCTTATAAAGCCCGGATTTGTCTTTAATAAAGAATATATGGCATATATTAAAGTTACGATTAAGCCGGCGCAAATATAGGCTGCGTACGGCTGAGGAAATGAAATATGCTATAGAGGCAGAATGAAGGAAAATACAGCCGGAGGTGTTTTATAAGCTGGCCCGTATAATGCCGAAACGGCTGAAATTGCTTAGATTAAACAAGTACGGTTTTATTAAGTATTAAGCTAGTTATTTAATAATATAAGCTGTTTTTTTATACCTATTGTGGTTGTTAAGTTATAGAGTTTTAAAGATAGGAGGTGTTAATTTGGGAGGTGTTCGGGTATTTAGTACACCCGATTTGTACACAATTTATTATTAGTTATGTACAAAGCAGATAGTGCGGTTGTTAGGTGCAGCTGCGAAACACCACCGATCCGGATGATTCGCAGCACATCAACATCACCCGAACCCGTATGACATCCACCCCTTCCTTCTCCTCCATACCGATATCGATATTGACATGCACCTGCGATATTTTCTCCTTCCAATCTAGATTTCCATCGTCTTTGTTGGTATTTGCATTGCAGCAAGCAGGTCGTTTTTCAGCATACTCCCTTCATTGTTCCTTTTGAGCCCCTCTCGCTGCTGGCTGGCTGGCGATCACCACTTGCCTGTGCTACGAAGCGCATAGACGAAGTACGTAGACGAAGTACTGCGTGGTGCTACTATATCCATATTCATCATACCTACCTACCTGTATTTTTAATCCATTTTATCCCAGCCTCCACCCCCTCCCTCCACCTCGACATAACCAAGACTTGATCACCCCCTGGACTGTCTGTTGGCATCGCTCCACTAGATAGTCGCCGTCAAATATTACGGCTCAAACGTATTGGTGAAGTTCTCCAGGCGTTCGCCATGAGCAGACAAGCAACAGAGCATCGACCCTAGGAACCCCAGGATGGGCACAGGAACAGGGGCATAGCCTAGGAGATAGACTACGCCTAACACGTTATTCGTGCTTTCAGCTCCAGCCAGTTAAATTAGATCCCTACTATTGATTTCCGAATCAGCGCATCGTCATATCACACTCGCATCGCATTGCATCGCATCGCGTCTTTGGTTCGATATCCATCTGACTATGGGTGGATCTTCACCGCATGAGCCGTCACCGCCTGCTCCGACACATCCACAAGGCGGGGACCTTCCTCCGCGTAGTCGCCGCGTCTCAACAGCCTCCTCCTCCTCGCTCCCCTCCGCTGTTGGCTCGTCTGGCACGCCCTCCCACTCGGAAGACCTGGTCGAGACTCTCTATAACCACCCGTCCGTCAAGATCATCGCCTTTACCTCCAGCCAGAAGTTTGGCCCTACCCCGCATGAAAAGGATCCTCAGCACGGCACATTACCCGCCTCGTCGCGCTTAGAGAGGACATTAGCTGTTGGTCCGTGTCCCCGTGTCCCCGTGCTCTCCATGCCCCGTCTCCCTACCCCGTCTCCCTTGCCTTGCCCGCCCTGCCCTGCGTTGTTCCCTTGCTAATGACGGCATTTGTGTAGGCCCCTTTCGCATCTACCGAGCACCTGGATCCGTAGCCTTCCTCAGCTGCGGCTCTGCCCTCCAGCCCATACTACCCAAGAGCCAGTGTTGGTGTCTTGACGAGGACAACGGCAGATTCGTCTTGCAAATCCGGCGGCCCCAATACTGGCGTATCGAGCTTCCGATCGATGACCCAGACGACCTTCATCGTGCTCTGATCCTGAGAGAAGTCCTCGACAGCATCTTGCTTTTCGAGAAGACCGAGTGCCCCTTTCAGCGAAGCTTTACCGTCGAGCTGCCCGAATCCGCGCACACTCCCGTCAAATTAAAGCCCTGGACGCCAGAGGGGAAGAACCTGATATCGTCGCCGTTCTCGCCCTTGCAATCCGCATCGCCTAGCCCAATTACCCGAGAGAGGCGTACCACACTCAGTGCGAGCAACTTTGTATCCGAGTACGAGCTGCTGGGGCGCGATAAGAAGCCGAAAAACGAGAAACGCGACTTCTCTATCAGCCCGACCCGATCAGAACCGATATCTATCTTAAGTGCCGAAGAGCTGTCGGAACAATTGGCGAGATACTCCAGAGAGCGTGTACGACTAGCTGAGGAGTCGGACGAGCATCTCGACAACAATCCCAAGTACCCGAGGAGTAACATCGATATCAAGCCGCTGCAGCGGCCCACGGACCAGCCTATCGGGGACGATCCTGCAACACGTCGGCGTCCATCAACGCGGAATGGAACATTTAGGAGCTCCACCGGGACACTTGTGGAAGAGGCAGAAAATTACGACCAGCATATAGAAATGCCGCCTTCTAAGGCATCCACGGCTTCGCCAAAGGCGCGATCGGGTGAGATTGGCAATGAGCCATCTTCATTTGAAGGCTCTGGACATGTCGCTCCCGTAAACCTGAACAGGAAGCGGATGAGCCGCGTACGAGCTGGTCGCCTCTTCACTGCGGCCACGCATGTGTCTGCCAATACACCATCCACATCGACCCCGTCCAAAACCACCAGACCCAAAGATACCCCCAGGGAAACCCCCAGGGAAACCCCCAGAGCAACCCAGTCAACGAGGGTAACTCCAACCACACCTTCACAACTCCACACAACCGAGAGCTCGCCCGGGGATTCTACCGACTCATTTGACTCCGTACAATCGTGGCATACACCTCTCACGCCGCTGCCACCATCGCCACCATCTTCAAGGCCCTCGACTCCACCAAATACGGCCTTCCCTCGCCTCCGCGATGGTATCGTGCCAGGCCGAGAAGCACATTCGAAAGATACCTCAGATTTTACCCCCACACAACAGAGGAATGAAACAGTTAACCCAAGCTCTGCGAGGGCTGTAAGCAACCACAGAGATGCCTCAGCAACCCGCGAGTCTAACACTAACTCTCATGAGAAGCCCACCACACCTACCTCACTCGAGGGGGAAGCCACGGCTGCACGTTCGTCCGCGTTGGAAGAAAGACCGCCACCACCGAGGCCACGGGTGCGCCCAAACAGTCTATCTATCAGCCGGAGGGCCCTCTCACCACTTCCACCCGCAGCGAATCTGTTCTCACCCCCAAAGAAACCTTCCGATGAAAGCCACCTGAAAACTATGCGGCGACTTCCGAGTACCATCATCCAGAGGACCCTGGAGGTCCTTCTGGGTCCGCCGATTTACCTCGTCAAGCTTATGCTGAAGGTGGCTGCTAAGATCCTAGCAGGTGAGTGGCGCGGACTCGTTTTTGGCTTTGGTGAGAGTGGCGAACAGATTCCGGTCCAGTGGGACTATTCGGATGGAGAGTTCAGCGACTGGGAGGATGACGATACCGATGAGATCCTCTTTACGGGTCGTAGGAACAACAGCGGCAACAGTCAACCAAGCAACTCGAGTTCAGGTTCCAAAACCAGCCGTGATAGGGAAGTTGACTAGGGGGGGTGCTACATACCATAATCGGGCTTTTATCCTTTGCATTGGAGAAACAGCACATGCATTCGATATTCGCATATGGGTTCGGTGTTGGGGTAGGTATGTGGCGGCCGTTCGTTCCTCTCTTTCCCAGGGACAATCAGCCAATACAGCTGGTTTTGCGTGGGCATTTGGAACAAATGTTGGTAACAGATAGCCATTGTCTGGCATGGGGCTCATCTCTTATCGACATCTAATAATTGATTTCTAGTTATCGTGCTTCCAGCGTTCATTCATTTATGAGTTCGTATATGGATCCCACGTTCTAGAGATGCCTACCGTTGGATCATTTCATCCCCTCATGGTTTGATCCCACGGGAGCGCGTGTAGTATTAGTATTTAGTAGCAGTAGTAGTAATCGTAGTATAAAACCCCTCCTCCCCCCACCCACCCCGTCGACGCCCTCTACCAGCGATGAGGGCTTGGCAGCCAGACCATCTCATGTACAATAAACACATTCATATATCGTCAGACAATACATCACCGCGGAGCAACTGGACTCGCTCTACTTTGTTATTTACATCTTCTCTTACCTCGCCGCATTTGACTTGGTGCAATCTTACTATACATGAATAAATATGTGATAACAAGGTTTGGGGAATGTTTTATTTGGGCCACGAACAGACCCCTTGTTGTCGTATCGATATGCACGGAGCAGTTTCACTCTCTCTACTTAGGTGTAGCAGTAGACTCGAAAGTCCCAGCCGTATGAACTACAGGCTTGATGATCAAAATCTACAGATCTTATGTGCGACACAGGCCAGACCTTGCCAACCTACAGCCAAGGGCCAACCCTTTTAGATTCCGTAGATGACTATATTCATACCAGCCCGACGGTTCGCACCATACGAAATTTGCCATGCTGTCAGACTACCAAACCTAACTACCCGCAAACCTAAGCTTGGATAGGGGCAGTCAGCATCGCGCTAATTCTAACCACATACTATATCCTCGCTTCACTGCGTGTCCTGGATCTCAGAAATATTCGTGTGCTTGGTCTTGAGGGAATGTTCAGCGAGAGCCTTCTGCCCTTGGCCGATCCAACCGCAGTCGTTGCACATGACCACAAACCCGGAGGTGTCGGTATAGTAGTGATGCTCCTCCTTCAGCTTCCTACACATCTCCTTGGTGTGCTGAATGACATGGTCGCTGCTGTCGACGGCCCATCGGGTAACGTCGAACTCCATCTCCTCCTGGTTCTCGACGAACACCTCAGCGACTCGATCGTAATGGATATCCGAGTAGACGACCACACAGCGCAGCTCGTGCTGGCCTTCGCCGAACTTGAAGACGCTGTTCGTCCTTACGTCGACACTGCAAATCTCGATGCCGAACGTCTCCGACAGTATGCCTAGCTCTATCGCTCCGCCCCATGTGTCGGGCCGTAGCATCCGAGCGCAGTACTGGTCTGGGCTCGAACCGAGAATTGCCGCGCTGTACTTCACCGGATTGTCCTTGATATGATCTACGATGATGCGTCGTAACTTCTCAGGGGTATATCCAGCCGGGGAATCCGGCAGACCTTGGAGGGCACCACCAACGGCGGTAAAGAGACAGCTGTTATCATCAGGCATAACTCGAAGAACTAGTCATATGGAGGTTAGGTCTTGAGAGTAAAGGAGTCGGGAGTTGGGAGTCTGTAAGTTACCTAGAGTAGAGCCAGTCTCGGGCATAGGAACGTTAATGTTCTGCTCCTTTATACCTTTCGGCGGATCCGAACCAGCAAATGCGCCAGGCGCAGGCGAGGGCCGAGCCGCAGATGAGGACGAGGTATCTGCCACCTGTGGCGACGGACTCTCGACGGGCACGACAGTCAAACTCTCCCGCTGGAGACCAAGGCTTTGGAGGGAGACATCGGCTTGGTCCAGGTTCAGGGCCTGTGGTGGCCAGCCGTATTTTACCGCTGCCGCGGAAAAGCCAGCATTCTCCTTGATGGCTTCGAGGAGCTGGCCAACGGTAGCAGCATCATCCAGGTCGAGCGTGCCCCCGCCAGAAGGGCCCCGGTACCGAAGCTTCATCGTAGACAGAGGATCAAGTAAGATATGTAAGAAACGACTGTGCACGATGATAGTTTGGTAAATAGCAGGAACTAACATAGAACGGTTTTTGCTTACCTCTTTCTTACTCACCTTGTCTGTCTCCCCCGGCAACTGACTACCTAGGTAATTACTCCCAACTTCTGGGACCGACCGCCTCGGCTTCCAGATGACTAAGTAGATGATCTAAATAAGACCCGCTGATAAGAAAGCACTAGAAAACAGGAACGCTCAACAGCAATGCGGCCGAGGTATTAAATGGAGCAATAGGGAAGCTGGCGGATCGAGAGCAATAGGGAGATAGACGAGCATCAGAGGTGAGGATGCTGGAGGTATAGAAGGGCCTATAAGAGATATACAAAGGTTGGCACCCAATGCGATGAATAATGACATGAGCTTGACACGTACTTAGAAATTTAGCAGATATAATTTAGCAAATAACAGCTACCTTACCTTAGCTCTTTGTTCGTACACTATGAGTTTGGGTTGTATGACTGACTGCCACTGTCTTGCCTGACGTCTAACTGGCCTAGATGCTAACGATATCGCGGGGTTAGAAGTTAGGTACCTACGATATTGCAGTTGGGACTTTTCAATAGGTAGGAGGGGCATGCATTTCAGGAGTAGCATAATATCCGGAAGCGTTATAACCACTGCATTTAACTATGTTACCTAGTCGGTATTCAATCCATATAGACATCCATGAAACCTATATTAGAATCTGTAGGCCGTCATTCAAACCTGAAGGATGAATGGCCAAGTATTCCGTTAGTATGTACATGTATGTAGTACTTGGTACGCCCGACCTAGATACCTCCATACATACAGGCACTCACTAGTTGGTCACTAGCGCGGTTATTATGGGACAGCTTCCTGCACTTGGTGCTTTCCCGTTGACGGCAACCAACCAACATTGACCAACCAACTCACATTTCCAAAGCTAGACAGACAAGCTTCGGCCCATCCTTTAGAACCGCGTCGACGGCTACTCAGTGCTACTGTTCAACTTCTCCGGCGCGCAAAGATCGTACATAGTCCAGACAGAGCAGACATTAGATCATTACCTGAATTGCTTTGTTTTCCAATCCTTGCTGAGGTGTCTTGTATACACCTCGTTTATTGCCATTGCTTTCGCTCCTTCGCACTTCCTTGCGCATGGTTCAAACTGCGCTAGACCTGAACTATGGCCGACGAGGGCGCAAAGGAGTCCGACCAGAAACCTGTCGGGGTTCGCGAATCTATCGAGGCAAGAGCAACATCTGAAGGGCGCGCTGATAATGCCAAGGAGGAATCCCAGCCAACAACCTCCAAGAACCCAGCCAACAACAACGCCGAGCAAGATGCCGATCACGACGTTGATGCCGATGGAGACATAGATATGGATGCAGTCCCCAACCCGCAGCCGAGCAGCGCTGATGCTGGCACTATCTCTACCAAGGATGCGAACACCAACTCGAGCAAAAGCAAAAGTCCCGGTGCCAATGGCAGCAATAATGAGGGTCCCAAACCAAATAGAGACACGGAAAGCAAAGCAGGAGACCGGGGCAGCACCGACGCGGAAGCTGATGGAGCCAGTGGAACGCCTGTCCCGAATCGCCTTGACAATGACATGCTTAATGTCATTGAAAATGTCGCGAACTATCTATCTACATATAAGGAGGCTGAGTGAGTAAACATTCTTAGACAGTCACCTCGTGTGTGTATATTCTAGACACTTACATGGAAATTCGATCAACAGTGGCTACCAGATCGCGGCTATGTTCCAGCGCATTCCGAACAGGCGATTACTACCCGAGTACCACGAGGTCATCAAGGAGCCCATTGCGTTCAGTACTATCCGAGTATGTAAACCCTTTAGACGTTCCTTTGCCGTCGTAATGCCGTTGCCAGTCGCTGACCTGCGTGTATTATGCTGTGCAGACAAAAAAGCTCAAGAAGCAGTACACTGCATTCTCGGAGTTTGTTCGAGATGTTGCGCTGATTGCGCACAATGCCCAGGTCTACAATCGACCTTCTTCCGAGTATTTTCGAAATGCTGGTCGCGTGCGTGAACTGTTCAAGGAAGAACTGCAGAAATTAGTCGACGACGAAATCATAACTCCTGACGAAGCCGTTCTTCCTGATCTTGGAGAGATTCCTGATACGGAGGACTCCCCCCCTCCTGAACTAGATGATGAAGACGCCGAAGAGGATGATGAGGACGACGAGGACGACGAGGAGGATGATTCTGATGATGATGAAGAAGGCGGTCGCGGCCGCGGCAGGCGGGGCCGGAGATCGGACGCGAGAGACGAAGACGCTCATAAGAAACGCGGCCGTCCCCCCAAGGTGTTCACCCCATTAGAGGCAAGAATCCATGCTGTGCTCAAGGGCCTCCGAAGATTCAAGCACACCGGCGGTGACTTGCTGGTTGGTCCGTTCGAGAGGTTGCCAGACAAACAGGCCACTCCGGACTATTACGCCACCATATCCAACCCTATTGCTCTTGACTCGATCAAGCGGAAAGCTAAGAGGAAGAAGTACCAGAATCTGGATCAAGCGCTAAGGGACCTCGACCTGATGTTTGAGAATGCGAAGGAGTATAATGAGGAGACGAGTCAACTGTACAAGGACGCTGTCGAGCTGCAGCGCCAGGCGCATCTGCTAGTTGACCAGGAGAAGGCAAGGCCGGATAATGAGTTCGAAGACGAAGATGGCAGGCGCCCTATCCCCGAAATCCATTATAAGGGAGAGGTTTGGCGAGTTGGTAAGTCGACGGTGAAAACTAGGCGTTTTGATGGAATATTGCTGACATGCTTCACCTGTCTAGGCGATTGGGTTCACATCACGAACGCCAATGACCTGACCAAGCCGATCGTGGCCCAGATCTACCGTACCTGGGAGGATCGCTCCGGCCAGAAGTGGGTAAACGCATGCTGGTATTACCGCCCTGAACAGACGGTCCACCGGGTTGACAAACACTTCTTCGAGAAAGAAGTCGTCAAGACGGGCCAGTACCGTGATCACCGCATCGACGAAGTGGTAGATCGGTGCTTCGTAATGTTCATAACTCGGTACCACAGGGGAAGACCGCGTGGCTTCCCTCAAGATAAGGAAGTGTACGTCTGCGAAGCGCGGTACAACGAGGAGAAACATAAGCTCAACAAGATTAAGACATGGGCGAGCTGCCTGCCTGATGAGGTCCGTGAGAAGGACTACGAAATGGATTTTTACGACCCTCCTCGCAAACCCAGAAAATTCCCCAGCCCCATCAAGCATCTCCTGAGGGACGGTGCTAAACCGACTGATCCCCTCCCTAAGCCGTTATGGGGAGCTCCCAATGCGCCCCCCCTCATTGGCGCAGTGCACTGTCGTGAGCGAGAAGCAAATGTAGGTTTTGATCTTTTATCTTCACATTGTTTGCTGCGTATCTATCTCCGGCTCTCGAGGTGGCTGTAATTCTTTCGATTTCCTTTCTACCCCATCCATCCATTCCTCTCCCGATAAGCCACAATCTCTCATTAGAATTCCTTCCTGCCCGCTGCACTTTGCTGTACCTTTCATCTCTGCCCTTACATTGCCTGCCAACGTACTGAACAATCTCTCTTATCGATTACATTCCTACAAATCAGTCAATTTTTTTGCTTGCTTTCCTCAGGCAACAAGCTTAAACCTACCCACCTATCCCCCCATAGCCTCCCTACCTTCCCTGCCCTCCTCCCATTGTTGTCTCATTTTGTTTGCCGACATAATTTCCCTCCCCTTATCTGCCGAGGCCATTCCATCTTGCCCACAGATTCCCCAAATCCTAATACCAATTCCAACTGGTACCGTATTGACTTTTCACCGAATAGGAATCACCACCGCCACAATTACTGCCTTCACCACCTCCGGCAGCTATTGTACCAGTCCGCCGCGCCTCTACTTTGATGCAGGCGATGCGACCCATGGACAGCCAAGGCGACGTCGCAATGGGAAACACGTCTCATTTCTCGTCGGTGCCAGCGCCTCCGACGCCAACTCCAGGCCACGCTCCCGCTACCCCATATGCGCCTCATTTTGCGCCGCGTCCCAGTCCCACTCCAGTTCCTGTACCTCAATATGGGCTGCACACTAATGCTCATCCGGCTCTGCATCACGGCTCACACGCCCCGCCGCAGATGCCCCAGACTCCGCATTATCAGCCGCATCAGGCACACCAGCCTCCGCCCTATAACGGCTACCAACCCCAGTACAGCACCACGCCCGTGCCGTTACCCCACCAGCACCTCCAGCAACACCATCCGCAACATCATGCCCCGCCGCCGCCGCATCAAATGAGCACTCCGATGGTGCCCTACGACGCTACACAGCGGCTTGCCCCATCTCCTGCGCGCCAATCCATTGTGCCTGTGCCCAGTCCCGGTCTCCACGCCCAGCCGAATGCTTACAACCCACCCCGCCCTTACGAGGTGTATCAGCTCGACGATGCACTGAACGCCCGGATCCCTAAGGAGGTGCGCGAACAGTTCCACTGTGACGAAGCCGGCAACGTGCTCTTCTTTACGCAGCCGCCTCTAGATCGAGCGCATCGTGGAATCTCGAATGAAGGCGCTGGCCTCGGCCACAGCGTACGCTATCTGGCCGATCGGGCTCGCGAAGTTGAGGATCGCCGGGCCAAACGCAAGGCTAGAGATGAACTGCGCAAAGAAGAGGAGCTGAAACGCAAGGCTGCCGAGTCGGAAGCCGCTGAGAAGGAACAGAAGGAATTGGTCGATGCTGCAGGTACCATGCTTGCAAACTGGGTCAACTCCATGAACAAGGAGAACGAGGCGCTTCTTGCTGCCTACGATGGATGGAGCGTCAAGAATGAAGAAATCGACAACTTTGCGCCCTAGACAGCATGATGGACCTACTACTAGCCTACTATGGGTTGGCTTACAGGCAGTTCATTGCGGATCGTACCTTCACTGAGGCGGTATATGGCTATTTACAACAGGGCAACGGCGAATGGGTCAAGGGGGTGTTAAGGATACCATTATGGTGTATTATATGGAGTGATTTGGCTTTGGTTTGCTTTAAGACAGCCAGCTCAGCCAGCTGAACGCGCCTCGATGGGCACGGGGTCGCTATGTACCTTTGTGCCTTATAAATAAGGTGATTTGCGCATGGGTGCTGCATATAATAAACTCGTCATCATTGATTGCAGTTCTGCTCATCTCACTTATATATATATATATATATATACTTAAGTAGGTATGCGACGATGAGAGCAAATCATCGCAGCCTCTGGACCAATCGAACTAAACTTGCTACAAGCAGTAAAACTATTACCTGATAGATCGCCGTGATGCCACTTATTAGTGAGTCTGCCGGTGACTGAGTCTGCCTGACCTTGAGCTAGCAGTAGATCCCGTCCCGAAGACCTTATGATTGGCCTAAAGATCGCCCTCCCCAAAGTGCAGATAAGGTTGCAGGCGTGGCATTGCAATGTTGCCTGCTTGCAGCTGCCCCTGACCTTGCTGCCTTGATGTTCACTGGCAGTAGTGCATGTCCACTGCTGATTTGATCGGTGGCTTCTGCCGACCTGCAGGAACGATCGAAAGTCTGATCTGAGACCCAGATTGTCCCGAGTGCGTAGAGTGGGGAAATGGGGGGATATATTAGCCAACCTTGGAAGATGTAGCTAGAGCGTATCAGGCTGGAGCGTATGTGGTATTTCTGAGCATTCGATGTTACGTTGGGTACCTACATACCTATCGATCAATGATTGTACATACATACATACATACATACCTATTGTACCGTACCTACCACCTACCTACTTATACTGTCAGTGTGTAGGTGACCGAATAGGAAATACCTAGTACGCTGTCACGGCAGGTGCTATCGGGCATCCAAGGGCCAATAGGCATCGAGTAGGCGTATGACCGCCTACTGTATATGGTTAAGCGCCGCCTTTGTGCGCTGGCAGCTGCGGCAGAATAAACCGCCACCCACCAGGATCCACTATGCCCGCACGCCGCAGGCCTGCCGAACCGGTCAGTCATTCAAAGCCGAAGCTTCCACAGTTCCATCGATGATGAATGATCCGAATGATACCTCAATACTTCATCCTTGGTTGTGTTTGACTAGCTGTTATGCTATTCTACTTGGAATCGATAATCAGGAGTTGATGCCCAGTTGATTTCTTCTCCTTCTTGCAGTTCTTTCTAAGCACCCTATCATTATCATTCCTACCTGTCTGTACCTGTCTGTCACCCTTATTCTTACATTTTGAGTCTCCCGGCTACATACAACGTTCCTCGATCTTCAGACTTCAGCACTCGATCTTCGCCCCGTTTCAGGGAGCGAACATGAGTCGACGGCAGCACTTCATCTTAGATCTGTGTTGCAGCTTGCTGGTTTTCGAGGCTGCCCCTACTTCAGGTATTCCCACATACCACCTACCACATACTGAACAGCTCTCACAATTGTTAACACCTGCTGATTAGGCCTCCTCTATGCCATTTAATTTGCCCGTCAACCTACCTACTCAGGTACTTCAGGCAACCAAACCACTTCACGCCTTCATCTTCCCAACTTCATTTCATTTCCTCAGTCTGGAATTCTAGAGGTGCCGTGCTCTTGCCAATCCGTACAGCACGTTCGTTCACGTTGGGCCTCTACCAGTTTCGCCGCTGCTTCTTTCGAACACCATCACTGGCCTCAATCATCAATTCTTCAATATCCTTGGTCCAGTGCTGTTCACCCAGTAGTTGTTGGTACCCTACTAAATTAGTACTTGGATGCACTTCAACCCTTAACTTGATTCAACTTCAACTTCTTTTGGTCTGAGGTGACGGGCTCCCGCCAATTGAACTGTACGTTAAGCTACATCTCCATCGACGTCTTGAGACTCTAATCCCATTTGATCACAACCCTCACTGTCCCATTGAACACTCAAGATCCTACTAATACTTAGGTACTATGAAGCCCTCATTCCACCCACTCCATCCTCACTTTCCCGTCACTACTTCCTATCTTGCATTGTTCTACTTCTTCAAAACCCACAATCAATCCCTTCCTCTACTCCTTCCTCTCCGCTCCCTTGCACCCACCACTCTTCAAAGAACCTCATCTAACTTGAATTGTGCAGAAGTTTTCGTTGCGACTCTTTTTGGTCTCAATTCCACCTAGACGCCATTCGCAATTCTAATTGGAACCTCATCATCTTCAACCATTTCCAGAGGCACAGGACAATCTACCAAGCAGCTTGAGGGCACAATTCCTGTGATCCCTGTCCTCAGCATGGCTTCTTACAATTGTCACTTGCCGAACCAACAACCATCTTTTGGCCTGTCACTTCCTGGAGAAATGTCTCACCCTAACTTGACTACAAGTAGCCTGTTTATTCGTGCCGCCGACGTTGACACTACGAGCACTTCTATTGATGGTGGTCTGCCAAAATCCCCAAAATCTCCCAAGTTCAAGGTAGTCCCTCAACGTCCAGGCCCCAATGGCTCCAGGGTTATCCGGAAGAGGCCCTCCATCCCCCGTTTAGGAGCTGGTCTTGGTGCACTTGTACAGAGCAGTAGCTCGCTGAAGCCTGTGGAAACACCAGTCACAATCACCCACCATAAGTCTGTTGCAGGTGAAGGCAAGGGCCCTGAGGATGGATGTATGTCTATCAACGTCAACAACGGAAGCTCCACTCCAGAATTTGGGCGCTCAAACCAGGACTCAGGCCAGGATAAGTCCAAGAGTCTTGGGGTGAACGACAAGATCAAGCTGGAGACGCCCATTCCATCGATGACTGCACAACCATCTGTACACAGAGAGGTTGACAACACATCTGTTTCATATGGCTCGCCAGCCAGCTCGACTGAGGGGATTTGGAGCCTTGCATCAAGCAACTCCTTTGATGGTATTGACTTGTCAAGTCCAAATTCAACCCCACCCCCTTCCAAGGAGCGAGTATTCATGGTAGTTGATTCTTCACCTCAAACTACTACAGCAACGGACGACTCCCCATTTCAACCAATCGCCAGCACCTTTCCAACCCGAACATCCATGCCCCATCTTGCCGACAAACTCGCAAACGTGGTCCCTTTCCCTTACACGAATATCGGTGACAATAAGTCTTCACAGCCCGCGCACTTGACCGCGACAGCACTGCACCATGAATTGCCTACTTCGGTACCTTTCCAGCCTGCTTCCTTTCTAGGTTCAGCAAATCTTCAAGTCAAGCAGTCTTCTGGGGCTCAAAAACTAGATAATAGTCCCAACCATCCTCAAGAGTTTAACAACCAGAAAGGCAGTGGCTATAGAGCAGCACCGCAAACCTATTATACAAAGCAACTCGACCAAAGTTACAATACAGTCGCCCCCAATACTCACTATTCCAATGTCGTTTTCAAGAACAGCCCCGCCGAAGAATGCCGCACTTGTTTCGTGCCTCCTGGTGGTACCTATGCTTTACCCTTTCCACAGGGGCCCTCCTTGCCTGCTCCTACTCAACAACCAGGTTTACCGTTCACGGTCCCGCCACAGGTGGATAGATTGCGTTCATTGGAGGTGAAACTCCAAAAACACATCCATATGGATGAGAAGAGAGCCGAAAGCTCTTCTACTGGAGTTCATGTTTTCGTGGACATGTCGAACATCGGGATTGGTTTCATCAATGCTGTCAAGGAAGCTCAAGGAATACCTATCAGCCGCTTTCACAATGTCCCTATGTCATTCGTGAATCTCGCTCGTATCTTAGAGCGTGGCCGGAACGTGCAGAAACGGGTACTTGCTGGATCATTGGCTTTTCCTGCCTCCCGACGGGAGAATTGGCCATCGCATTTGCGAGAGGCAGAGAACTTGAACTATGGGATGAATATCTTTGATCGGGTTCAGGTGGAAAAGAGAGTCAACAAACCCAGACGCCGCAGATCTGCGTTGTCCAGTCCAAACGACATCACTAGTGCTGACGAATCGCCGGAGGATAGAGCAACTGCTAAGATCGTTAAGGTCATCAGGAAGAATGGAGAACAGGGCGTCGGTAAGTCTAGGAGAATCCAAGTCATCCTGCCTCGGTGAACTTCCGTTGGGAAGTCCATGTTACCTTTCGGGTTCCAACCTTCATACATGCCGCCCACGGACTAACTCTTGTACTCTGTAGATGAAAACCTTCACCTCAACATGATGCACAGCATTTTGGACAATCGAGACCCCGGAACGATGGTCCTTGCTACTGGCGACGCTGCACAAGCCCAGTTTTCAGACGGGTTCAAGCAACATGCAACTCGAGCCCTAAGAGCCGGCTGGAAGGTCGAAGTCATCAGCTGGAGCCGAAACATGTCTTCAGCATGGTATGAACCTGACTTCCTTTCGGAGTATGCCGACCAGATTCGAATCATCAAGCTTGATGAGTTCCTCGACGAACTGCATGCGAGTCCTACCGTTTGATGCGATGTCGACATACACCATTTCTGTCCTTTGTGGCATCCAACTATCCCGCGGCTTCATCCGCATTGCTTTGCAACCTCGGATTATTATCCTTTTAACCATTTCCTTCCTTGCCTTCACACTCATTCACTTCGTGTTTTCCCTCTCCCATTCATTTATTTGTTCGTTTCAGACCATCAGTGGATTGGTAGCATTCAACGGCGTTCTGTCTGCTGCATCTCTGGCCGGCACTTTATCGTCATTTTATTTTCGTTTCGATCTTTAAACGCTATCAGCAACTTATATACCGTCATCATGATCAAAGCTAGTCTAGACAGGTCGGAGTTTTATCTGAAGGGTTTCATCCTTCAGATGAAGCCTTGTTCAGCCTGTGATTGCCGTCTGGTATATTGAGCTGATCTCGGAACTTCTATCTAAACAGTCGGATCCGACAACTACCTGATTGATTTCACTTTGTCAGGAGAAGTTGGGTCGAAACCGGGCGGGACGACTTGGTTTTACACAGGAACTACGGGTGTTCTTGTTATTACGGCATATGCCTTCTCTAGGTTTCTTTTTTGCCGGTTTATGACGCGACGATGAATCGGATTTTGACTCTAGGAGATACCCCGCATGATGAGGATACGCATTCTACTGGCGTTAGGAGATGGTCTCCATTCATGCATCGCGAGCAAAACTTGCATTATATATGAGGAACGACCACAGCTGAGGGATTAGCTAGATAGATGATGATGTCCATGATATCATATTGTTTGCTGTTTGCTGGAAAGGGATGTCTTTTTGGAAGGCTAGCATAATATACAGCCCGTAAGGCATACGCGAATACATATCATTTGCTTGGTGGTTTTTGAGACTTCCAGTGCTTTATTATCTGCCTATCTGTTTGGTGTGATCGTTGATTCTTCTTCGTCGACATCATGTACCACCTCACCCCGGGATATCGTGGGCCTTAACGATGGCACCGACACTGAATCGGTGGGTCATATACCTGTGGCCCTAGCGACGCCATCAACAAACGGGAAGGTCAATGTCAGCATGCCCCTGGACATGGACTACTCTGACTTTACACCATCCTTTTCAAAGGACGCCTCCGCTGGATCCTATCATCTTAACCGCGTGCTCCGCAGTTCGCACGAGGAGTGACAGACTTCACCGCGTAGCAGGATTAGGTATATCAAGCAGCAATGCTCATTCAGATTTACAAAAGCTACCTACTAAGTCACATATATCCTTGATTGATACGTGTAATCCGAGCAGAGACACGTTCCATCGTCGGGTTCCGCTCGGCCCATCCGACCATCCAACCGCCACAATGTCGGCCTGGTGGTCCCCTCACGCAACGACATGAACGCCGGAACCCGGGCCAGACCAGACGTAGCACGTCGAAGTCAGCCCTCTCGGAAGTTCTAAGGTGGCGGAGGCGGCGGTCGGGAACTAGAACGGCAGGGATAACTGGCGTGCCAACTCGTTACGAGTCAACCCCGACACGTGCTGTGCTGTGCTGTGCTGTCTTGTTGGATTTGACCACCCCTTGGCGACGGGCCGGGCTGCGATCGTCCACGACAAGTCGGTACGAGAAACTCACCTCACCACCACCACCTCACGGGCATGTGGCTGCGGGTCTGACGCCTCCTGCTGTTATTCTGATGGCGGACGGGCGGATGCGGTGGACGATGCGTAGTGGGGTGTACGACCCCTCTGGGGTACTTACGTCAGCTTCTTTGTGTGGGTTTCCATGGTGGTGGTGTTGGCGATCGGACGTCTAAGCACTTTGGACCTCTCGTTGCTGAGGAATATGTAGGTGATCATCTGCGAACAGAGGCACTCCCGGATATGCCTGAAGCCGTCGTGGTCGCTGAAGCAGGCCCAGCCGGCCGGGGCTCCCCTATCGTATGGTTCCATGGGATATTAGTCATATTCCTCGACACCGGATGGTACCTGGAAGGGTGAAGTAGCTCGGCCGAGGGGTATGAAGAGCCGGGGACAGAAGCCGGAGGCAGGCAGTATCACATCAGCTCAAGAGCACCTTTCCACCTCGAGCAGTCTCAAATCCCGAGTCTCAACATACTTCGGTACCCCCTCTAGGAACATCACCAAAGGGTCGTCTCTGCCTGGAAACACCAACCTTCCCGAGACGCCACCACTGGTCGGTACGCTGCTAGGAGGTGGAAGCACCTGGTCTAACTCAACGCATTCTACCCCCCGTTCAGCCAGGTGGTTGATAGTCATGTCCTAATCATCAGCTTGTCCTACCTACCACCATACATACGCCTTCCCCTTCTCCTGGTCTCATACCCCCCCTTTTCCCGTACTTCTTTCACCCCCTGGATTTTTGACGAAACGGATGACACACATGAAACGAGAGAAATGTACTAACGACATGTTCGGTGCTCATTTTTTCCCTTCCCTAGAAACAGGAAACCAGGTGATCGGCCTCGGCGGGTCAGTCAATGCAGGGCGACAGGTTCGACGGGCCTGCGGTAAGCTTCATCCTGGGGCCGTGGGGTATCGTCCCAGATCCAGCTAGTCAACACATAATATTCTTCATCGCCTTCTGCGAATACAGGGCCAGGGGCTGGAGCAGGCCACAGACGTGACCAAGGTCGGCAACTCGAGCGCTCCCCCTCGACTTCACCCGGCACCCGGCCGACGGTCACCGTCATCCACGATCAGCGCCGCGCCCCCGCCATCCAGAAGGCTGGTTCCCTGAGCTCAGATATGGAGGGATATCGATTCGACGGCTTGTTGCACTGACAGGGAGAAGTAGCTTTTCACATATCGGCAAAACATCACTTGCTGAACTGGAGTCCTCCAACTTCACGGGTCTTGCGATATTGACCATGTAGTAGCACAATGACCTCTTCAATTAGGGGAGGCCCCTATCGTTTGTAAGTTTTCTACAAGGCTCTAGGTCACTCTGTTGCGACCTGGTCCGATCTGCCCCGCTAAACGCCATGGTTAATATCAACCGTTTATCTGTACACCATCGCCGTTGCGCTGTTTCTATCCCGCATAACACCAACACCAGCTTATACCGAAAGATGGTATCCTAATCAGCAAATATTAGTTACTTCCACGAACAAGGTCTAATACCCCTATTCGCTCTCCATCTTTGTTCCCATGATCGTATTCCTCAAGTTGTTCCTGGCCGACCATACGATGTTTTCTGTTGTGCCGTGTTCCCGTATGTCGCCGTTCGTGACGGTCTGAATATCGCTATCGGCATTAATGGCACCCTTGGCCTTGTGATGGAAGAATATGGGCGGCGTCACACTGATACACTTGGTGTCGAGGCCGTGGTCGCCTGCCAGGACAGGGTCGCTGACGCCGTAGCTCGACACGGACCGTCTACAAAGTCCTGCCAGCGCGTTATCGAATGGCGCAGTCAGATGGTCGACGGATAGGTCGAAAAGCACCTTGCGAGCCCCCCGGTTGGAGAGGGCATAGGCGAAAGTGCAGATGGGAGCCCCGGTGATATGCACGAACCGAGTATGGGCAGGGTGTTTCTTGAAATCGATGATGCCGGTCACTTTGTCGAGAGCGGGGACCGTGGGGTCGTTGGGGATGACGAACTTCTTCGACATATACTGGATACCCATGTCGGTAGGTGGCTTCTCCTTATTCTCGTCAAGCAACTCGGGAAACACCTCGCCACAGTGTCCCAGCCATAACAGATCCCAGTCCGATCCGTAAGGAGACGACGATGGGCGGGAGTCCGGCGATGGTAAAAGTTCTTTTGCTCCTCGAGCTATCGTCGGAAGCTGCGATTTCAGTCTCGTGTCCCAGTCCATATCGTCTTCCATCTATACCAGGCTCAGTCAACAGGGGCACGCACACAAAGACATCGAACATGGAAGCTGGGCGTGTTATGCTTACAATAAGAGCCGAGTCGAGATCTTCTTCGACGATCCTAGTGTTTGCAGGTCAGTTGGTGTTCTGTGGGTCTCTCACATGGCAAGACAGTCGGCGTCCAGGACCAGGGGTGTTCTGGTATACACAGTATGCTTACCTCCGTACCGCGTTCATATGGCCCCTCCATGAGCCGAGATTCGTATTCCACAACCGCTCCCTAGTGATACCGAAAGGGATGGCTTTGTCTGGTATCTCCTCCCCTCTCACGCCATCCACCCACTCCACGTGGAAGCCGGTCAGTGCGCTGGAGAGCGCAATGGCATCGTGCTTGTCGCTACGCTCGGGGAGACCTATGACGAAAACCTTGGAGAAGCCGAGAGTGGCATTGGAGGCTCTGTCATCATCGTCGGGCCGTAACCGGCTCTCAGGTGCCCCTCCCTTAGAGCTTCCGGTAGAGACGGTGTTAGACGAGGGGCGCGCCCCCTTCGACAAGGAAACGTCGAGCCCCGTCGACCGAGGAGCCAGTATGTAAAAGAGGAATAAGAATACCACGGCTACGCTCACTAAGGCGATGTGCCGAGGAAGCGCATGGCGGGCAGTGATTTGGGACCCAAGGAAGGCCATGGTAGCAAGATACCGATGCTGGTATTAGAGCAGTAGGGGCCGGTTCGAACGAGTGAGATGCATGGACGAACAAGCGCTTTCTTGCCCGTCGCCTTGTAGTTTAATAATAAGAATGCCGAAGGATCATATCTATGTGGAACTGCTTTCCCTAGCCTTACTCCATAGAGGCGGCTAACTATACGGGAGACTAGACTAAGCAGAAATTCGACTAGAAATAAGGAGACCTCGCCGTCCCGGAAGTGGGGAGGCGCAGCAGTAGGAAGTTCTTCTGCGGCTAAGGCTAGGAAAAGGGAACCTTCAGGAGCTGGAAAAGAAAGAAGAAAAAGGAAACATGGGACGAGGAGGTGGAAGATGACGAGATGGCGAGATGGCGAGATGACGAGCAAAACTCCAAAACAGCAGCCACAACCAGTCATAGGCTACATAAGGTACCTACAACAGTAACAGTGTATGCGACATACATACATATGTATGTACCTATCACCTGGCGGCATATGCGATGCGCGTATAAAGTACTGAAGGCTCCAGGTTACCGACCTACATACACACTTATGTACCTGCCGCCGAGATCAGCCGCTCTCCAGGCGCCTGCGCGCTCTTCTTTCTTCCTCCGTTCCCATGTCATCGTACCTGCCAAACCTACTTGACCACAAGCGTGTAACTCAGGGAGGTACCGACATGTAGATGTAAGTTGGCAATTTGGATGGCTCTTATTACGTGCTAAAGGCTTGCCTTAGGTAGGTGCTGATCAACACGCAACAGCGCATGCACTAGATAAGATACCAATGTCGGGTCAGCCCACACTGAATACATACTAGGTCTCTCGATAGCGACATAACCAGTGACGATCGATACCACCAATCAACATCACCAAACAGCTTAAGCGAGATAATAATCCGGAGCGTGGTAGCCAGTCGCGGGGGACGGGTGACTGAACTGCATGCCCAGACCCGGGCTTATACCTCTAGGTAGCATGGCTCCTTCGTCCTACCTAGTTAGTTATCATCAGGACTAGGCAAATAATGCATCACAGATACTGGTAACTATTTGCCTGTGCAGGCTCTGCTTGGCTGGACTCCTGAACTTTTGTTACTATGTACTCATCGAATGACAAGTACGCAAGTTCATGTCACCGTCGCATACTACCTACGTAGCGAAGGTAGCATTCGTCGGCAACGTTGGCAGGTTGGGTATCACCTGTGCGAGGTATCCCGCATCTTACTATGTATCGAACAACAAAACCCGGACGCTTGGGATGAGACTGATGGCGGTCGGGTGGGCTAACAATTGGTTTTAGTTACTGCATTAACCGCCGTTGGTTTCATACCTAAGGTACCTTGGGATTATTTAGGGAATAACCCAATCGGAGAACTACAACGTGAACTTGTACCGTTAATATTCTTGGCGATGCAAGTGGCCCTCATCTGGAATGGCTCCCACCGCCAAGCGATAATCGTCAAACTTTATCGGGAGGACCGGTACATCATCCCGTCTGGCCTAAATGTACGTAAGATAGATATGCTATAAAGCGGTATAAGCCGGTACACAGCCTCTTGTCAACCCCACTAGCACCAGCATCACCACCATACCTAATCAAGTTAATGCTCTGTATGTACTGACTAGTAGGTACCTAGAGGCTAGGCGGCTAGGCGGCTAGGTACTTACCGCAACACGATCGCCAAAGGCCAAGGCTACCAGACATTCAATGTTGCCCGCCGCCTCGTTTGATCCTCTGGAGCTTCTAAAGCTTGACCAAACCTCCATCGCTGTTCTTCACCCAACTACATACATAACCAATTCACTCTTATACGAAGACAAGACCAACAGCGCCCAACTACCATCACTCAGAACGAGTCAGAACGAGTTACAGCTTGCGAGTTCGCGCGCGCCGACGAGGTTTCAACCGACCGCTTTCAACAACCGCCAGAACCCAGTATAACAAACCGCCACCAACATGTCTGAACGAAAGGTTCTCTGTAAGGAAACCGAAGCCCCTCTACAGCCGCCCTGTATCGCTGTCGCTAACACGCTTTCTAGCCAAATACTATCCCCCGGACTTCGATCCAAGACAACTTCAGCGCGTACGCGGCCCCAAGCAAGTCGGCCCCAAAGTCCAAACCGTCCGCCTCATGTCGCCCTTTTCGTAAGCGCCCCCATATACACTATCCCTTCCTATCTGATATCCAGCAATACCAATATAACTTACTAACTTCGGGCTTTCAGTATGAAGTGTACCTCATGCGGGTTAGTTTGGAATGCCAACTCCCTCGAAACCACCGCAAGCAGCTAACACATGTTCAAGAGAATACATATATAAGGGGCGCAAGTTCAACGCGCGAAAAGAAACCCCGGACGAGAAGTACCTGGGTATACAGATATTTAGATTTTATGGTATGCGTGACGACATCCCCTATCTATCCAGACTCGAGCTAACATATTCATAGTATGTCTCGGCCGCCCTCTTTGGATCCATGACCTATGCCTTCCTATGACCCGGGCAAATCTCGAGTCCATGACTTTGGACCAAGATTCTAATTGTCACAGATCAGGTGTACGCGATGTTCGGCGGAGATTACCTTTAAGACTGATCCTAAGGTGAGAAGATGTGGACTTCAATCCCTTTCGGAGTGCCATGTTTTACGTGGCTCTGCAACGTCTCATTCGAACTGTTACTAATTCGATATGCGGTTAGAACCAAGACTATGTATGTGAGAAAGGCGCCAAGCGAAATACCGAACCCTGGCGGGCTGCCCCCGAGGAGACCGACGAACAGCGCCTAGATCGCCTCGAGAAAGAAGAAGAAGAAGAGTCGAAGAATGCCATGGCCGAGCTTGAGGCTAAGACTGTAGACGCCAAACGGGAAATGGCTGTTGCCGATGCCCTAGATGAAATTCGATCACGGAACGCCGTGCGCGAGGCTGCCGCCGGCCATGATCCATCAATAGGATCAACCGACCTTCAACTTACCTCAGCCCAAGAAGAGCAGGATCGCTTGGATGCGGAAGCGGCAAAGCAAGCCTTCCAACGAGCACGCAACCAGATGGAGGTGGTAGAAGAGGAGGAGATCATAGAAGAAGGGACCATGGGACCACCTGAACCACCACGAATCCAAGCGCCAGCAAAGGCAAAAAAGCCCAACAAGAGAGAAGAGCTTAGGGCCAGGCTTGGTATCAAGCGGAAGACATGATACCCCGTGGTTATACAACGAATCCCCTTGTTATGAGAGTCTCCTACGGATCAAGCCGCTTACACAAGATCTGATAACCAACTCTTGGGTCTCGTCTTCCCTCTACGGCCTTGCTTCTAGCAAGATATATTCCGCCTCGATAGACCCTTACCAGACCAGGGGGGCATGACTTTCGGGCAGCTAGGATGGAAGGGGTAGCGAGTGCTGCCACTGGGAGCGTTTTATATGGAGGTGAGCAGGGAGATTATGTATCATGAAAGACAACAGGTCGCAAATCCTTCGACGCTAAGGAATCCATTGGCAACAAGATTGCGAGCCTTCGAGAGGTGATTCTTTGCTTTTCAGAGAGGAATCATGTCAACCTCGAGAATGATCCGAGCTGTGCTAGCGGATAGCTGGAGGGTTGATGCTGTATATCAGTTAACAAGGCGGCTGTTTATATGGAGGTCCTGATAAAGGCGATTCTTTGCGAGTTCTTGATGTTTTCTTGAAATAAGCGTACATAGTATCATAGGATACTAAAATACTCCAGCTATTTCTTAGCCTATCATGAGGTGACAACATGAAATTGCGGGAGATGAACCATGCGGCGAAATGTGCATAGTACCAGTCCAGGTCTCGAGATCGTTGAGTGTGGTATGTTCGTCTAAAAAACGACCACGGCACATATGGTACAATAGATAATGTCACTTTATAGTGATACCCTGTTCATAACATAATCAGTTATACGATATGTTGTTCCCCTCTTACGATAGTAAGCAGAAATATCTAGTCGTAATATCGAGTCCTAATTATCTGGTAGCATAGTTACCCTTGATAAGGAAATAAAACCAGACTTTCTAAGCCATTATACCATCCACTATTTCACCTGGGGTATCGCCTTATGCTGTAACCGTAGTGTAGAGATTCAGGTTCCGAATTTCGGCGAACGAGCCGATCTTGCTCAACAAGTCTTCACGATAGTGGTTGCTGTTCCATGCTTGTTCATGTGTCAATAGAACTGTACTTATTCAAATAGTTGAACCTGTATTCCAATAACGCAATACACGGAGGCATAACAATAATAGGGCCACATACACTGATCTTTCCCCTTCCTTTCTAGATGAGATTCATGTAATGGGACATATATATTATACTTCAAGGAAAGGGCCAAGGACATATAGCCAGTGCTAATCCACTTGGCAAGGGGTTAAGACAGAGGCCGAGTCTGACTACTTGATGAACAATATATATGGGATCTGCAAACAAGGGATGCGCGTTATAGGGCAATATATATACGTATACCTATTCTCGTGATCCTGCACATGTGGGTATATAGAAATCCTTCAGCCACTCGACGATGCATTACCCCACTGCGCAAATCGTTGATGACTGCATTAGCGCATGTAGAATAGGGGCGCAGATGGAAAGGCACTCAGTTTCTCATATATTTTTGAGCTCTATTAGACAAGACTTGACCTACTTTTCCTATCGACCTCTTTACATGTCCTACTTGAGCGGACTCTTTTTGAGACACCAGTAACAACATCTATTCAGCCTGTCCGAGTCTATTCAAGAGACATCATACTGGCCATGTTTGGACCGGCCTTTTCAGCAAAGCACAACTCAAGAAGCAATCAAACCAACCATTCAGTTGACAATGGCCCAATCTCCCCAGACTTGGCTGATAACCGGCTGCTCTAGCGGCTTTGGGGAGCTATTTGTGCGCAAGCTTCGTGCACTGGGCGACAACGTCATTGCAACGGGCCGCAATGCACAGACAAAGCTCGCTCATCTCAAGGAAACCGGCGCCAATATCCTAGATCTTGACGTCTCGGCACCGCCGCAGGAGATCGATGCCAAAATGGCCGAGGCGTGGGCTCTGTATCCAGACGGTATCGACGTAGTTGTTAACAACGCTGGGTACATTCTAAGCGGTGCAATCGAAGAATTGACGTGAGTGTTGATGTTCTTTTGGTGGGACTACTCTTTATCCGTGCTCTATTCGCTGGCTAGTTGATAGAGTGCTGTACTTACTAACATGACATGACTTAGTCAAGAGGAACTGGAAGTGACATTCAAGACCAACTTCCATGGCCCCCTGAACATCACTCGAGCCCTGCTCCCCAAGCTCCGTGCCAAGGGCAAAGGCACGCTGTTCTACATGAGTTCACAGGCGGCGTGGCATGCTGACCCCGGTGCGGCTGGTTACTGTGCGAGCAAATTCGCCCTTGAAGGTACGTTGCGAGCACATTGTCTATCCCCACGACATATTGCTTCTATGTATTACCGAGAAAGCGGAAATGACTGACAGTGCCTTCTTTCCCCTTGTTGTGTTGCTTCAGGTGCCGTTGAATGTCTCGCCCAGGAACTGGCCCTATTC
Organism: Diatrype stigma; assembly: GCA_022225965.2. Lineage (NCBI taxonomy): Eukaryota > Fungi > Ascomycota > Sordariomycetes > Xylariales > Diatrypaceae > Diatrype > Diatrype stigma. The sequence continues at coordinate 30,926 of JAKJXP020000039.1, read as the reverse complement.
GCCCCAGGGATCAAAGTGCTGATGGTCGAGCCGGGGTACTACCGCACGCGGGCGTTCAACAACATCAACCACGTGCCCGCGCGCGTGGCCGACTACGCCGAGTTCAACGCGGCCGTTCGCCAGGTCGAGTCCACGCTGGGGGCCACGGCGCCGGGCGACCCCGACAAGGCCGTGTCCGTCATGATCGACCTGGTCAAGGGCACCGGCGTGGCGGCCGGGAAGCAGATCCCGCTGCGGGTGCCGCTCGGCAGCGACGGCTGGTCGAGGGTCCGGGCGAAGTGCGAGAACACCCTGAAAATCTGCGATGATTGGGAGGAGGTCGCGAAGAGTACGGATATTGCATCGTAGTTTGAGGATTTATTGCGCTTCAAGACTAAATTTGTGAGGGAAAATATGGTGTTAGCTACACAACTTTCCAGCTAATTGGCGTCCAACATACGGCATCTTGACACAAAGCTATGAACTGCTACATTATCACCTCGAGCCTTCCATGAAGGACGTTACGTTTCTTTCTCGGGTAGAACAAGGTGATATAAGAGGCGGACCAAAGGGCGGGTTCTCAGAAAATAGAAGCCAACATATTTTTACAGTCTGCCCTTCATGGACAATACAAGGAGGAAGCCCAGCCTCCCGCAACTCACAGGTATCTTCAAACATGTGATGCATTATTCCAAGATGTTTCCAGGTTCGTATATCAACAGCCGATAAAAGTTGGGTTACTAGGAAATGGCGTGGTGATAGATCTAGGGAAGCATTCACCTTCTCTCTGCGAGACCGGACTAAAGCACCGAGTATTGAACGAGATAGACCTTAGCTACTATATAAAGGCCGGCGTGGATATCTAGTAGTTACTAGGTATGCGATGGCAATGCCTATGACCTATTCTTACATGCCATTGTTTATTCGGGTGTTAAAGACATAGAACGGTGTAGACTGTATAGACTCCATAGTGGTGGATTTCTTTGGTCTGTTATTTTACAGTGGCATTGGCAAACATCGAGAATGCGCATGGTTACCCCAGGGGAGCGTTCAGCTGACTCCCGATAAGAGAACTCCGCTATCACTACATCAGGGTACCTGAACTGAACAGCAGCATAGAAGTCAAGATTCGATACTAGCAATATAAATTCTCAACAATCATAGTGTTAGGCAGTCATTGGGGTAATAAACAGGTGAGATCAACCGGTAATATGCTATATGCTAGTTTCTGCTGTGACTTAGCTATCCCTCTATACTTTATACCTTAACATCTATATAGTGACAATAGGTAGGTGACAACCCTCTTGCCCCCCCCCCCCTTAAGGACACAAAGGAAAAACCATCGAAGTTAAGTTTGAAAGTCCTTTGGTTCATTCTACATCATCGTCACCTCCCATTGACGGCCATTTGGGCCGGTTTTAGGAGTCTCGGTCGTGGCAGGCTGCAAGGCGATGTCGTAGTAGACTACTTAGTTGCCCACACCACGTCGAGAATATTCACCAAAGACCCAAGGTCTCGTCAAAGTTGATGTTCTCGCTCACGGGTATGGGAAACGTAGGTGGTGCCATGGAGATTCTGTATACGCGCCACAGCAGAATCCCGGCGTTGTTGGCTCACTGGAGTTCTTTCTGCGCAATATCTAGCTTCGTTCTAAATGTGGCCGAGCTTGGGACAGTAAACCATGCTACAATGTTTGAGACGCTTGAAAGGATGCCTTCAATCTACATCACGAGCGAGTATATTGCATATCGAAGAAGCGATGTATCCCACCGGCTGCTACCAGTATTTATCAACCTACCTCTGTCCGCGACAAGGCACCTACCCTACCCTTACCTACGCCCTTACCTACGCCCTATTATAATTAGAAGGACAAGACACCTTTTTATAAGCCATCCTGACCAAATTACTAGTTAGGGACGCGTGGTACCGTTGATTCTGGGCGGTGCAACCGAGCAGAGTTCAGCACCCTACCGGGATGGTTCCGATCAGGAAGGATTTGACCCCTTTTTCTTGGTATAAAACTCCAACAGATCCCCCTAGTTCCTAGGTGGCATATGCTCGTAGGACATGCATTTCAATACAACACAACTGCATTTGTAGTGTAAGCTATTCCATATCAAAACAATTCTACGCTGCCCGCCTTACTAATTACTGAAATATCGGCAGTATCGGCATGCTCCATTACTCTACTTTATTTCAGTAGTACAAGCCTCCTCCATGATGAGGCCCACTGGTATCGAGCCCTGAGAACCATGCGGTAGGTAGTTTAATAGATGCCTAAATCGTTCTAGATTCTGATCCTCCCCTTTATATAGCAGCCCGGTTAGAGATATCATTATGTCGTGATTCCGCTCTGGGGGTGGAGCAGACCATAACAGCTACCGGTGATGGCATGGCTAATATCAAGTAACCAATATACACGAAACTAGCATGAAACAGTGCACGAGAAGATAGAGCCAAGGTTTACAGAGCTGAGCCCCCCTTGCTACGCTACAAGTGTAGGGCATACGCGACTTGACAGTTGATTAGTGACTAGTCCTCTTAGTTTCACCATTTATAACGTAATATCACAACTAACCAACCAGCGAGCCCATTGGTTCAAAACGGAATGCATTCTTGACTGCGTAGACACGCCAACACTAGTGACGATGGTTAACCATAATTAATGCTCCGATTAGACGATACCCATTGCTGAACATTTATTGACCTCCTGTTCACCCGCATTCCTGAACATATCGGAGCTATGTGTAGTGGAGCTACGTTTCTCCATTGTATAATTCCTTGCCCACTCTGATGTCCTAGGTGTAGGAAGTATATTTCCCTACGATAGCTGTATTAAGTGCTTTACTAATGTCTTTATGGTGATAAGGTCTGATCGTGCATGGTTCACGAACTCAGGAACGAGCGGAATTAGCGCCGCTCAACGCGGAATCGGATGGAGAGATTAGAAGCATACAAGCCAAAGCACGCACCTTGATGGTGCGCAACGACTATCTAGACCTCGAACCAGAATAGTATGCTTGTGCCGAGACCAAGGCGCTAAAATAGGGATGGCGAATACGTACTGAAAGGGAAGAATCATCTACCGAAGAAGGGTCCATTGTCGAAGCCGTGCCCGGGCTGCCGGGGTATGCCCATGGAGTGCTCCCACTAGATCGCGATGCGTAGTAGCAATATCCACAATGGAAGTATCGAAGATATATGTGTGTGAAACCGGTCTTTTATAGGCCGTAAGCACTTCTGACATTACCTAGCCCCATGGGGACTAAGTCAACGCGCCGGACGTCCAGACTCCAACCCGGCCGGAGGGAGTTCATCGCCAGCTACTACGTAGTTTAATATGCTAGTGAATGGGCAGACACACAATTATCGCCGAGGACGGGTGATGTACATTCGAGAAGTACTAAGATAGAGAGCATCATTAGGAACTTGGTCGAAGATGACGCGTTCCTGTGAAGAAAAAATTAGCCGTGTCGTCAGTGCGAACGGCAGTTGTGCCAGTCAAGGGGGGCCGGGACCCGGACTCAGGAGTAACTTGGATAGGGCCGATAGTCCTAAGCACGAGCCACTAAAGTTTCTTCCAACGCATTCAAACCCTGGCTGCAGCTTAACGCGCTGAGTGGATTAGAGCTAAGACACAATGCGGCCAGCTCAAGCTCAAACAGCCCGGACGAATAAATAAGAAGACCTATAAGCCGATTGCAATTCATCAAATTACAGCCCGTTTGGCTCAGCGGTAGAGCGCCTCACTAGTAAAAGGAACATCAAACATTCCAACCTCCTATGAGGAGGCGACTGGTTCGACTCCAGTAATGGGCAACTGTAACTACCTAAAGCAGTTATTTTTTGTATTTCGTACACCTATTCATATGTACACATACAGTATAAACCCCCTTTTTTTCGTATCTCCGAATGCATTCTGGGTCACGATTCAAATATTCAAAATTGGTTGGTATAACTAGCCGCAACTCTTTACGTTATATATTAAGAAAGTAGCTCAGATACGTAAGATAGCGAACCTGATGCTAGCTACTGCCCAGCTGAGAAATACGCAAATATATACGGTATCAGCTTCGTCGGCATCGCGCTTAACTTCTTAGTAAGGGCCAGCCATGCACCTAATCATTGTAAACCTGGCTGGGCTTGCTGCTAAATACAAGTGAAGATTATATACCCGGATAATGATCCTTTTACGAATTATAAAATTTATCCAATACATCAAGTGCCACTTATAAATAGGCATCTATGCGGCTTCTATAAAAGAAGATATCAAGAAGTGCATGTTAACATACTAGATATAACAGACACCAATTAAAAACAGGTTACATGAACAAGGCTCCGACATGTATATTTCCCATTATAACCACCAGTAACAACCACAAATTGCAAGAACCAACTTGCTTCTTTTCTAAGCCAACACCCAGATTATCGCTCGCTAGGCCAATCCGCCTTCCTTCGCAGCCCATGCGTCATTTTCCCGACTAATGACTTCTCACCATCGAAGCAGGCCATACCAAGGCCTAGTGCTGGCCGCTGATATGAACCTCTCTGCTGACGTAAATCCCCGCCGGGTCTTTGGCGGCCTGCAGGATTTGCTTCTGGCTTTCGCTATCCGAGGAGTTCCCATCGTCTCCGCCACGGATCCGCGTCGAGTTTGCCATAGTATCCTTATCGTAGTCCTTGGGTGAGTCCAGCTCGTAGGACGGCCCGAACTCGGTATAAGCGCGACGGGAGTTGCCCCCGGGGAAGGCATAGCGGGATCCCTCCTTGGGAAATGCGCTCGGCGTAGGGTAGCTGCTGCCTCCACCCAGTCGGAAAACCTTCCGAAACAGCGGCCTGAGGGTGGAAATGCAGCCGACAAGTAGACCTAGTCCGTTTTCCGCATATCTGGTGTTCTCTCGTCAGCTCGAGAACTTGATGGTGTTTTCATTTTCCAGCCGCTTGGGTGGTATTCAGGGGCAGGCCAGGGGTTACGAAGACTTACCCCCAAATCACAATATCACTAATGGAATATAGATAATTGTCGGCGCTGGTCAACCCAACCGTGTCTATAGTATAATATATTAGCAACCAGGTGTGACACCAACACATGGAGTGGACTTACACTTCAATCTGACGCACGCGCTCAGAGAGGCAAAGAATCCTGTCTTTGGTCAGCTTAGCCCGCCGATTGGTGGGTTCAGTGTCTGCTAACCTAGGCCTAGAATGAAGGCCACCGAAGCCTTCGAGTTGACGTTCATCTGTATGTTCCAAAGCAGCGGTACGGGCATAAAAGCGGTGACCCAGTCGGTGAAGATGTTCACGGCGGTCGTGGCATAGTAGACGTCTGCGAGAATGACAGGGTCGTTGCATTTGCCACCGTTCGCGAGTGAGCTCGTGTCCCAGGCGGCGGATACGGGGTCGCATTCTGTGTCAACTGTTAGGCCTAATCCATCAAAATATTCGATACTATGTTCTGCCGATGTTGTTTTGGTAAAAGGGGGTGAAGAGCAACAAGCAAGGCCTGCTAAAGTAGAGTTGTGGTTGACTCACGGAAGATGATATAGAGACCTGCTGTCAAGTTCTATTGCATTGTATTAGCATAACAGTCGGGAAAACTAGAAACGTGGACAGTGGAGTTGGATTTCCCCTGAGTCGAAGACCGGTGTGAACCACTTCCAACTTCTCCTTGAGGATAAGTACTTACCATCACCGTGAACATTGCCATAATAACATATTGTGTATTGCGTAACCATTTGTTGTTCTATGAAGTATAAATATCAGAGACTCATCTTAGATATTGATCGAGGCTAAACAGCAACTTGGTGGAGAGTGCGCATAGGACATACCTGCGCGATTCGCAGAAGCATCAAAGAGATGGAGATCTTGACTGGGATAATGTTGATGCAATAGAACACTTCGAAGAGGAAGAACCACTGGTAACGGTCAGCTGCGTGATATTGGGTCGAGCCATAACATCCCCACATACAAATAATCCTTTCATCTGGTACTCCTCGTTACCAGGGAGGGCCAATGTTGCGTTTGTGGCTCCAACGCCAGTCTATCATCGAACAGGTCAGCCGAGAGTTCATATGTGGCGTGTCCAACTCTTCAGAATTGGACGATTGTGCTGGCTGACTAACAAAGGCACAAGCAATGCATGCTATAGACAAGACTGTGAAGAAAGGCTGCAGATATGTTAGTAATCAATCCGTTAGCATAAGTGACATTGAGCTTCTTTGCACATACTATCGCCGCGGTCATAGTCCAGTCCTCAGAGCCCCACAAGGAGTATTTTATCCTCGTGTATACTCGCAGCCCGAAGGAGATATAGGCGAATATGCATATCGTGATGACGGCAGCCGCCAGGTTAGGCGCGTGGTCAGCGTACAGCACCATCTTGAAGACTCGACGGAAAGTTCCTGACTTTGTTGGTCGGAGCCGGTTGATCTGATAAGGCGGTGGTGAGATGAAAGTGGTTCAAGTCGAAAGAACAGTCCTCGGTCTGCCCCAGATTATCACTGACTGAAGGGGGCGGTTGTCCCTAGTCTTTCCGGGTGAAAGGAAGAAGGGGAGCTGTCAGTGAATAAATTACGTTTGCCCGGACGTGACATGCCTGCTTATAACCCCCTTTTAGTCAGATTATGCCATCCGAGATGGGGGAAACTGACCCCCTTTGGGGGCGATACTACTAGCTGGCTGGAATTCTGGAGAAACAGATCATGGCTCTCGCCATTGTTCTGACCGGCTCAGTCGCCCGTCTGTGGTGAACTCCGCAGTCCGCTGTTTTAAATCTCGGGGCGAACACTCCTCGCCGCGGCGCCCACTTCGACATCAAAACCTAATGTAAGGTGCATAGCTGTATACGAATAGCCCCAATCAAGTGTGGAACTTCCATGCAAGGGGATCCGACCTGGACTGCCTGACAGTATGTCAAGCTTGTTTTAGGGGGACGCCGTCTGTCATAAGTCTCGAGTAGATCCGCGTAGATTCCACAATTATGGGGACGCAGAAGCCGAGTTGCCATCCAATGCTTAATTCCGGCCTTATCCGCTTAATTCTCCGGCAGATTTTTCGACCTCTACACATACTTGTTATACAAGCTCGTTGACCAAGATAGTAAGTATCGTCCGATATAGGTCATACTATGCGATGGTCGGAGCTAATATTCAGCTGCTCGAGCTGAGATCTACTAAGGCAATGTTCGGCCTTGGATCTGTTCAACTACTCGGGTTGGCTTGGACATGATCGTATTGCATTAGTAACGGTCGGATGGTCTCACCATTTAAGCGAGAAACTTAACAGACTCCAAGAACTGAAGTTCACGGAGGTTATCTCAGCAGATGTTCGATGTTCGATATCTCATCTTCATGATGTCACCATCCCTGCCTATACCATAGCATCTGCCGTTCGCATAAATGGCTCCTCGTGGCGCCCGTCTAGGGTGTGACATGATCCCTGTGTCAACCTTGATTCACCAGGACAGCCATGAAAAAACTTGCTAGTTATGTCAGTTATATATTGCTTCCCACTTGTATGATATGCTGTCTACGCCGCTCGCTTATTACTTTCCTACCCGTCGTCTGCGCCGCTCGCTTATCTCTGTAGGTAGGCTATCGGTAGCTACATATACTCGTCCCTATGCGGACTATTCTATGACCGATGCAGGGTCAACCCTACTGGCAGCGGTGCTGTCTCGTCGATGATCCCTGTTGTAGATCCGCATTGGGGGCTGAAAGCGTGTGCCCACAACTCTTACTAGCCGGTGGGACCAGGCTCGGGTTTGTGGGGGTTCATTTCCTTATTCCCGCCTTTGAATAACCGATTGAACATGTGCCTCCATCCCCACAAGCTACCAGGTGGTTAATTACGTATTATCAGTAAATGGTCATGGCTTTCCACAGAAGTCTCGAAATTCTCAAAATTTCGTCGCATCTAGTACGCTATCCGGGTTCTTCCATTCGTGCCACGGAGGGTACGGTGACTGGTCGAAGACAGGCCGTAGCCCGAATCACGTAACTGGGTGGAGGTGCGGCTGAAGATAGTTGGTCTCTAGGGTTGTAATAAATTCCCTTCTCTAGCCTGGCGCAATAGCGCTTGAGAAGGAAAGCAGCTCCTGTGAGAAGTGCCTCGTTGATTCGCAGGTCATATGTCTTGCGGTTTAGCTGTGGGATGCGGCGTTTGGTGGGCGTGATTTCCAACTCGAACTGGTTCTCATTCGGATATTTTTTTATGTCTCTTTTCATCATGATGTTGACGACGGCATCAAGATCCTTGGGGCTTATCACGTTCCAGTCGAACTCTGCTGCAATGCACACGTTGCGTTGAGCTGGGTTGGGCAAGTCAATTTTGGTCTAGTCTGCAATAAGGGGTGTATATACTAAAGTGTGTACGATTATAGCTTGTCTTGCCGGTTCCTTCTGTTTCGAAGGTGATTCAACAGGAACCCAGCGGGCCAATACTCAGACCCCAGTACAGAGAATGGACAGGAGATTCTCGGTCATCCATTTTAAGCGTAACACTACTAGACGTCTCTGTGATTTAAGTACATCAACAGGTGCTTATTGCTCGTCCGTGTATCGCTAGAGCCTGACGATGAAGCTCCCTTTACCTACTGATGCTATCTTCAGTCTGTGAAGTAAAAGTAGGAATCAGTTGATGATGTCGTTTATTTAGAGGGGACATGCGGTTTATCCCCTGACGTCACGTCACGCACATATATCCTAACTGGTAAAATCTATCGGGATGGTGGTTCCTCACGAAACCAGACATAGATGGGTACGTATGCTGGCCATGATTGTAGCACGATCTTCAATACATGAACCGACGCTGGCACATAATGGTACACAATGCGATACATGGCTTGGTGTTGTGTTGTCAATTTAGCCACTCGAAATATTCATCAGTAACTTGTAGGCCATCTCCCACCCCCCCCCCCCTCCCCGAAGATACTTTGGGAATTTGCTGTGTGCAGGGAACCGAGGCTCAGATATGTCGCTTTCTCCTAACATTCGCGTAACGTCTACCATAGTATTGAATGCCACTAGCCACTAACTAATAATTATCCCATATTACAAAATCCCATTCAACAAACCCGTAACTCGACTCATCGATGTCTCCACACTAACAACTTCCTTAAGATCGAACAATGCCCGGGCGGCGGGTTACTGAGCGCAGTAAGCTCTCCGAAGGTAGTCATAGCCATGTATAGTGATGATAAGGAAGTCATCCCGAGTAAGAAAATCTGGCACCGTATTCATCAAGGCCCATAAAGGTAACCCAGGCGAACGAAACAACATCGGCGAATTACTTTGTAAAATCAATCACCCCTTTACGGGCAGACCCCCCAAAAAGCCACTCGAATTTAAAGTTATCCCTAATCCTCTTATTACATTTAACCCACCCATTTTTTATTAGATTCCGACGATTCTTTTTTCGAATTAAAACCTAATACCTTAATACATTCCTAAATCCCATCGTTATTTATACTGGCTTATATCGATATTTTTTTTACTTAATTTCGAGAAATAACCGTTAAAAGTTCCGGTATTGCCCTTGCCATTTTCGCCTTTACCTTCTTAATTCTTTTTATACGTATAAAGCCTTTATTCGGGTCCGTTATAATTCGTTTCCGTTTTTTCGAAGCCGCTTTTTTTAGTATTGCCGTTAATTATTATATTTTAAATTCCGCCGTCGAAAATTAATTGATCCTATTATTAAATGCCTTACCGAGCTTCCGGAATAGCAGCCGCGATATAGCGTTATCGAAAATAAGGTCGATAAAATAAAAATTAAATTCGATCCTATATATCTTTTTAAACGACCTAAATATAAATACGGTTATTTTAATTATTAAAATAACGAAATTAAGCCTAAAGGATATAATAAACGCCGGAATAATAAATATTATACCTAAAGAAATATTTTAAGTTAAAAAAGGATTTCGAAAAAACTGGTTTTTATCGATTAATTACATTTTATTTGCTTTTTATACGATTTTAATATACCGAAATATCATGGCTTAATTTTAGGCTTATAAAAAAACGTATAAAAAATTTACCTTATCCGTATTTTCGAATAAATATCCGAATAGTCGAAGCCGAAACTTACGCCGAAAAAACCCCTTAAGGGCCGAAAATACATCCATATTTAAAAACTAAAATATATAAAACAAATAAATAGAAAAAAATATACCCCAAATTTTATAAAGCAAATAAAGCCATATAAAATCGTCGAATATATGGCTGCCGTAACCGTCGAAAATAAATAGGCGCCATTAATCGAAATCGTCGGGCTTCGTATACGGAATAAAAATCTCGTTTAATCATTTTATTGCGATATCGTTATTCGTTTATTTATTCGAGGATATAATAAAATACCAATTTTCGTATAATTAATTCTTTTTATTAGGAAACCATTATTATTATATATTTGTTTCGGCAAAAATAATAAAAAGCGAAAAACCTTTACCGTTAGCATTAATATATATCAATATAATTATTCATTTGCGTTTAAAGGGATTTTTAAAATATATGTGCTTTTTATAAGCAATTCCAAGCATAAAAGAATTATTCTTAATTTGTTTTATTAAGCCGAATTTATCGGCGTTATATCGAAACCGCAAAGGAATATCCTTAATTTCGTCATATTAAAGTAACATTAAAACATTAAAGGATTATATCGAAACTTTATTTAAACGCTTATAATCGATAATCTTATTTTTAATGGTTTTTACGAAAGGGTTTCGGACGAAAAAACCGTAATGCCAGTTTTTTCCGAAATATGCAACGCTGCCGTTATAAATAAAAAGGCGCTAAACGAAAAGCCGAAAGCGAAAATAAGATAACGCGTATCTTAGATTGCCTTAAATTACGATTTAATCGGTTAGAAATTATTTCTAAACTTTATTAAGCTTTTAATAAATTTTATTAACGTTTTTGCAAATAAGTAAGCCTTTAATACGGCGTATAACGTAATTGTAATTAATTTAGTAATTAATAAAGAACCTTCGAATAAAAGCCCCATTTTTTACGCTTTAAATAATAACGGCGGCTCGGAATTAAGCGGAGGCTTATATATCGTTAAAATCGTCGGATTTTGGAAATAAAAATGATAAGTTTCCTTTTCGATGAATAAAGAAAAGGAAAAGGATTATATAAACGAACAAATCAATAAAGGAATAAAAACGCATTCGCGAAATTAATAAATTGTCTGGCACCTAAGTAGGGCTATCCAGGGAGGGGTAATTAATCTTACTACCCCATATACGGGCACTTACGTGGGGACAACTCCTTAATCGTCCACCAGGCTGAGGCCCAACTCGAAAAGGAGATGGGCTTATCGACAAGAAGACGTAAGCCGAGACTGCCTAAGAGGTTCCGCCTCCTTACCTATCCTACTGTTGGTCCAACGATGACGACAAGGTAGCCCTAATGCCACACTAAAACGATGATACAATATCGCCATCGGGTCTTTTCCAGGGGCGTATAGCCAGAGAACTTTGATAGATACCTTTTAGTCAATGTTACGTCTTATACTAGTTCGGTTGAAGCAACGGGGGGGGATTGATATGGATGGCTATTAGGCGGGTTGTATCATCAACAAAGGGGCCGAATTGCATTCAGTGCTCCAGCGTAACAGCGATATGTCCCGCGGAAGCCAGGGGATCACACCTGGCCTCTTTTAGGACATCTAGCAAAATCGCGGGAGAACTAAACATCACGATAGGCAATCTCGATTAATGTGCCCTCGCATTATGATCTATCGGCGTATCACGACCAACGGTGATAGCCCCTGCACGGATATCAGGATTTGTATCACAGTTCGGATATGTCATATCTAAGCAGGGGCAATGATTGAGCCCCCAAATGGAAGGGGGAAAATAACCGCCAGCGATGCCGAGCAACAGACGGAAACGCCATGGCTCTGTTTGCTTCAGCTCACTCAGCACTGTAAACCTGGTATCCTCTGCGAGATGTTACGGTAAGCACAAACGACCTTTGTCCTGAAACACGAATACCTCTACTTACCCCCTCTATCCCTAAGCCGTCTTACACCAGATAACAGTAGTATTGATCATTCTCCTCAGGCTCGATCGAATTCGTCTTCTTGAACTGATACCGTTCAGGGATATGACCATAAGTCACGAAGGCCATGGAGGCAATGAGCAGAAGAGTAACATCTACCCCCCATAGTTTTTAGGTCTTTGTTGTTGCTACTGTATCCTACGCCCGGTTTGGAACATTGATCTGGCTAGCTACTTGAGTTGCATAGCACATATTGACACCTTGAACACTACAGGGGGCTAGACCATAATCCATGATGCCGACGCTGTATGAGCGTATTGAATGGCTGTATTAGGCGGTGCCCGTGTCTATTGCATTACATACTACATTTCCTTTCGCCGTCTTATGACTATACTTTGCAGTATTTCACCTGATCAGTACAATAGACACACACTGAATTCTACCCTCCTTCGACACATGGTAAACATCTCTATCACGTGGTAATAAGAACGGGATAGGGCGGCGAAGTCAGTGACACAATCACATAAAAGAACAGTGCTAGTAACATCAAACCGTGTGGGGTAACCAAGGTGTGCATATAGTGTGCTGTCCAATGGCATTGGCTCAGTAGTAGAGCCTGCATAGAGCACCATGGTGCTCTGATACGACCACAGCCGAGCCTCACATCGTATCAATCGTCTCGATAGTAGAATATGGCGTTCAAGGAACGACCTGATAGCTGGATACAGAACAGGTTGTGGGCAGCTGTGGTCTCGCTCTCTGTCATGTCCGGCCGGATTTACAAGGTCACTACTGTTTGAACGAAGTGTATTGCTAGCAACGTGAAGCGAGTATTGCTAGGCAAGTCAAGATCGAGTCATGTACGTGTAACCAGCTTTATTATTGTTTGATCTAGGTTGATAGGCAGTAATTCATCAACAGAGAAAGCGGCACCGGGTCCCCAGGATATATGAATTAGAACAAATACGACGATGGGTAGGTCTGGATACGAAATCACAGGATTTAGTTCTTTCTACGACCACGAGACGCCGCAATCTATCTACACCGCCGACACTCCAAATATTGAAGAAAACCATCCGTTACATTGCCTGAAGGATTCGTTCTTGGAGGTAGTCATGGTGGCGTACAAGCGGGCTGCAGACCAACATCTACCCCAGAGCCGTCCACCGGCAGTAAGTTCTGAAAGCCAAGCTACTACGGAAGGATCCTTCCAGTCAGCCGATACAGACAATGCGTACGGCACAGAGACTAGCGGTCACCCGCGTAAGCGTGGCCGCGGCTCAGATTCCTCCTCGGTCACAACCACAGCCGTGATGGGGGCCAACAACGAGAAGACAACTCAGAAGACGAACCCAGGGAACAGGCGGCGCAACCAGGACCGGAAATTGTGGCTCGCATGCCCATATGCGAAGAAGGACCCTGTGCGGTACCGCCACTGTTACAGCTTTTTCCTGGGCCGTGTGCGTGATCAGGGTGTCACGCAACGCAATCCACTGCAACCAGGACCTCTGGTGGATGGATTGCAGTAACTGCAACCAGCCCCTTGGATTTGGTGGATTGCCGTTGCGTAACTGCAACCAAATTGCAGTTACGTTGCATTAGTTGCAGTATTTAAATCGGGTTAAAGTGAGGGCATATATAAAGGTCGTAAAACGGATTATTAGCGTTTATGTAGCCAATTAGCGTATTCGAAGCATATTATTAACAGCCTTATTTAATTAATAAAAGATTACCTAATAAAAGGTTACTTAATAAAAGGTTATATAAGGCGGTTACGTGGATTTCTTACTAAATAGATTTCCTTAGCTTTTATTTTAACTATAGGCACTTAATTTAATATAACTTTGTTTTTCTTTTATTCCGGATTTTTATAATAATCCTACATTTAATAACGGATCCGACTTTTTTAAAAGCATGTTCTCCGAACCTCGATATGTAACTGGTACTTTTTAATGAATTAATTTTCGAGAAATTATTTAAGTAAATAGTATAAAATCAATAACATAAATGTTTCGTAATCGTTTTTAAATTATCGAATTAATAACTTTTACCGAAACGTTTAAGGTAATTCTGTAAATTTTTAATAAATTATGCCAAAAGAATATAAACTTTAAAGCCTTATTTTTATTATTAATATTATATTTTAAGCTAATTCTTTTACTTTAACGGATTTTGCGATTTTTAGGTTTAATATATTCCTAAATCCAGTTGTTTTCGACGTATTTATAAATTAAGCTAAATAAATTTTATTTATTACGTCGCATGTATTTTTTTTAAGCAGTTTCGAATTTCGTCGCGTTATTCGTAAGGTGCCTGCGATATGGATATTATTTAACGCCTTTTTATACGGCCGAAGTTATTATGTTCCTTAAGGTAGGCAAATCCGACTTTACGGTAGTAAAATCCTAACGTTTTATTTTTTTTTCTTTTGTTTCGGAAAAGGCTTAAAGCGGTTAATTGTTAGGCGCATATCGATAATAATTATACGCAAAAGTATTATTAATATCCAGCAATTCGGTACGTTGCTTAAAAGGTTAATACTGGACCTAGCATTTTGCGTTATATACGTCGTAAAAACAGCTTTTATTTAAAACAAAGTCGCATTGCTTTTAATATTAAATATTATAGGCGCCTTTAACGCGGTATTACGTAATAAATTAATATTTCGATAGCGACAATAAAGATGGAATTATTTATTAATTAAATAAACCGATTTCTTTATAACTAATCGCTTTACGTTTATCCGAATAAAAAACGTTATTATAAACTCTGCCTTTTTATTTTGCGATATTTCCTAAGGCTTTTTAATATTCCCAATATTGTTTATGTTATATACGAAATCCTTTTTTTGAAAAGGCGTTTTATTAATTCGCTTTAAATATGCCGATAATGTAGCAATATTACGTATTAATAAAACCATAACCAAAACCTTTGCTTTATTACTAACCGACGTTTTAAATATTTTAAATTAAAAACGAAAAAACGCCTTTATTTTTGATTCAGCCAAAAACGACCTTAAATATTTCCAGAACGGCTGGACCCCTTTAAATGTACCGGTTATTACGGGAAACTTTAAGATACATTCATTTAAAAAAGCGATTAAATGGTTAGGAGTTTTTTTCGATTCCAAGCTAAGCTTTAAGGAATATACGTTCAAATAGGCCGTTAAGGCTTTACGTGTCGTTAATTATATCCATTACCTTAATAAAGTAGCAAAGAAATTATTACCAAATAAATTTGCAATAATAATAAAAGCTTATATAATACCAATAGTTACATTCGACGCGGAAACCTGGTATTTAGGAAAAAAACGCCCAGCAATTAAGGATTAGGATTTTGCATTAATCGGTATTTTAAGGTACTTTGTAATTTCCAATAAACCATTTAAAGTTGCCGCTAAAGTAACCTTCTTAATTTGGCGTATTATTAATATTTTCACTTTATACCGCGAATTAAGAATTTCTCCTATAAAAATAATATACAAATAAATACGAAAACGATACGTTATTCGATTCCGTAACCTAAATCCGGCTTATCCGGTAATTTAACGGGCCAATTAATTACGAAAGCGCTGGTTAATATAATTATAATTAACGTTAAACCTAACGGCAAATTGCTTCCGCTTTTTATTGCTAAATAAGAAATGGCCAAATAAACCATTATCCGTTTTAGCCGATAAAGAAAAAGAAAAAACGTCCATAAAAAATGGTTCGAATCCGTTTCCATTCGAAACTTAGTTATTTATTTTAATAATTCCAAGATCGACCGAATTAATTGGAGCTTTATTGCTTATTAAGGTAATAAACGTTTATACGTAATTAATGGATTATTTTTAAACGCAAAAACTTTCGACGAAAAAATAATAGCCGCATATAAAGCGGCTTAATAAATAAAAAACGTATAATACGACCTAAATTTCTTTTCGATAGATTTATACTTTTATATCGATAATACGGCAGTTATTCGATATATTTTTAAATACTTATTGAATAATTCCTAATAAGACTTCTTGGATTTTCATTAAGCCGTTTTCCGAATCTGATTATTAGCTTTTTTTATTTAATATGTTTCAAAATACGTTAAAATCGAAAGCAACGAGGCCGTAAACGTCCAAGCCAAATTCGGCACAGAACGACCGGCCTTCGACGACGACAACCATACCGGTATTATAACCCTCTTTTATTTCCGACGTACCAATCGGAAAAAGCGTTTATTCTTTTTTTCCGCATAATAGTTTTATAATATATTCCCTTTATACTAACGATAAGAATTCGAAACAAGCAAGTCTTTTAAAAAGCTTTCCTTTATTCGTATAATATTACATCGCTTTTTTGCGAAACGTTTTGGTTATGGAAACTTTATTAGTTATTATAAACGTTTTGGACATTCCGATGTTATCGAAAGGTGCTACTGCCGCTATAAAGAAAATAAAAAACCAGGTTATGTCGTTTCTTACAACTTATTTTAGGGTGCTTTCCGGTTTTTCGGAATCCGGGCGAAACACGAAGCGAACGAACTTTTTGGCTACAATAACTATCGAAACTTTATAGCCTTTATTAAGAAAGTACGTCCATACGGGCCGGCAAAGAAATAAAACAACATTTCTGGACTTTGCTTTAAAGAATAGGCAACGGGCAAATAACGAAGCTCCGGAAGAAAATAACCACTTGCCGGAAAGATGAAAACCTTTTCTTATGTTAAAACCCTAATACGTTCGTGCTTTGTTTTGGGCCCGTCTCTTAATACTTTAGCCGTTCCATATACTAAACAATGTCGGATCCTATATAGTCTTAATCATCCTGTTCTCATATCCCTTTCGGGGGTGGCTTGTATGTAACTAAATACACTAGCTAAATAGGTCCATTCGGACGTAAAAATTTATCATCATTATTATTATCATTATTAACTTTGCTTTATATTATATTGGCTTTAATTATTCGGAAATGGATTATAAGTGCCAATATAAAAAGAACATAAAGCCTGGATATATAATGCAATACGACTTATACTAAGGCGCCCTTAAATTCCTAGGAATACGACAAAAGCGCGAAATAAACGAATTCTTTAGCCATAATGGCTACCGAAACTTCGTCGCCTTTTACGAAAGGGCGAAGCCTTATGGTTATAACGGAAAAGTAAATCATAACATATTAAATTAATTCCAAAGGATTATATAAGTAAGGCGATAAAGCTTAAAGGAAATAAACCGTTTAGTGGAAAATAAAAACCACTTTTCCTTTATTACCCTTAATTCGTTCGTACTTTATTTAGTGCTATCCGCTTTAAATAATCCAGCCGTTTCATATATTATGTAATCGGGGACCTATATACTTAATACCTAATTAAATTAATTTAAACACCCCTATCTTCTTCGGAAATAAGAAAAGATAGGTCCATCGGGACGTAAAAATATATTATTACTATTATTACCTAGCATTTTAAGGGCACCTTAAAATAGGTCGTATTATATAACATAACCTGGAATTCTTTCTTTTTTATATTAATAAAGACTGTTTATTTCGGAATAATTAAAGCGTTAATAATATAAGGCAAAGTCTTTATAGCCAAAACGCTTAACGAAAAGGCGATAAAATATCGGTCGGATAAGGGTAAGTTCTTTAAGGGGCTTGCTTTTTATTTCGAGTTTTTATCGTATATACGAAAGGGGAATATTATATAACCATTAAGTCGAGAAAACGAATAAACGTTTCCTTTTATTAATGCGTCGGAGATATATAAAGGTTATAATTCGAAAAGGGTCGTCGTCGTTATTAAGTACGTAGTCGATATAAGAATTAATTCCAAGTTTAGCTTAGGGGTTTATTGCTTCGTTCCTGTCGATATTAATAATAATGATGATGATAAATTTTTACGTCCGGATGGACCTATCTAGCTAGTTACCTAGTTACATACAGCCTACCCCCGAAGGGGATATATGGGAAGTGGTCTTATAAGATAACCAATTTTATATAGGTGCCGATATTGTATAATATATGGGACGGCTGGAGTATTAAGGGACGGGCCCGGATGGGCAAGCCCAAAACAAAGCGCGAGCGTATTAGGGTTTAACATAAGAAAGGCTTTTATCTTCCCGACGAGTGGTTATTTCCCTCCGGAGCTTCGCTACTGTCCGTTACTTATTTTCTAGAGCAGGGTCCAGAAATGTTGTTCTATTCTTCCGCCCTTGACCCAGACGGGTGAACCTTCTCGACGAAGCTTAACTTAGGCATTTATTGTTTCTTTTTTTTAATATCGACGTATTTAAGGGCCCATTAAATAGAAAAGGCCTTAAGGCGAATGCGTACGACGATTTCGTAAAATTAAAGGAAGTCGCTTTGGAAATTATCCGATAGGTTGCCTATAAAGTACCGAATAACTGCGGTATTGTCGATATAAAAGTATATGCCTAAAAAGGGAATATTTAAATTATACCAGTTATTTTTTATTCATTAAGCTATTTATCGGGCGGCAACGACTTTTCCGTTAAAAACTTTTGCGTTAAGGAGTAACCCGTAAAAGGCATAAATGCGTTAGTCGCTTTAATAGGCGATAAAGCCCCAGTTTATACGGTCGATTTTAAATCCGTTAAAATAAACAATAAGGTCGGAAAGGAAAAAAAAAGAAAAGCTATCTTTTATGCTTTTTCTTGTTTTTGTTTTGTTAATTAAAAGTGAAAATGAACGTATTAGTTATTTCTTTTTTAAAAGCAAAAGGCGTAGGTATTTTCCGATTAGGTTTGTAATAAGCTATAATCGAATAGGCCATGTTTTTAAGCTGCTGGGTCCGTATAATTATCGGATGTACTGAATCGAGTATACGTATATGTACCGCGTATTATAGTCGTATTTGTTCGTATAATATTTTAATGGAAAAAACGTCGGCTTTTTTATATAATATAAGAATGCAAGTGATTCGTTAAATTAATAAGGTTATACGTATTGTTATTTTAAATGGTTTATTAATAATGTTAAAATACTTAAATACCTATATTTATATTAGGCCCTTTCTTTTTACGGCGAAACGCTTAAGCCTTAGGTAAAATTTTTTTGACCGCTACGAAAAGAAAAAAAAGATACGGCCCTACGTAAGCTTCGGGGACCTTTTTTTTTTTCTCCGGGTTAAAAAAATTTCCCGTGCGGGGCGATTTTTTTGGGGTTGCTGGGCCATTTTACTTGCTTATTTTTTGGATTGGCGTAAAATGTTAGAACCTAATCGGAGGTTATTTTATAAAGGTGGTGTAATACGGAAATCAAATCCAGAAATTCAGGCTTGGAAAATACTTCGAACGTTTTCGCCTGCGATTAATTGTTCCTATTGTTATAATTTTTTGTTTAGAATTGTATTAACTACCGATAGTCTAAGCCTTATAAATAACGCTTTTCGTTAATCTTTTTTTAAACCTAAGCGCAGTAATTTAATGTAATTTATCGTATAAATATAATTCGTATTTATAGCTTCTTTAATTATTCTGTCGCTGAAAATCGCGAAAGTACGAATCCCATTTTTTTTAGTCCACGGGGAATAAAGGATATGGCTCGTTTACCAGGTATTCGATCGAAAGCCCGTGCTTTAAATAAGGCGTATGGTATTCGTATTTACGTAAAGCATTTAGCCTTTTATTATCCATAAATGGTCGTAATCGAAAGGCGAAATCCAAAAACGGCCAAAACCGTATTAATAATAACTGCTGAAAAAGGGGCTATTAAAAAGGGGGCTGCTAAAAAAGGGGCTAACAAAAGCGGCTTTAAAAAAGCATAAGGAATAAGCGACGTAATTGCTATACCAAATTGGAATTAAATAAAGGCTGGCGCTTATAAGAAAAAATACGGATAACATTCGACGATAAATCGGAATTAATGATAATAAATTGATTAAATTAATTATTAGCTGCTTAATTGCGTTTATTCGATTTTTCATTTTTAAGGCCGATATGTTTTTTGATTATTTTTTTTTAATTACTTAATATATTCGACGACGTAATAATTTAATTATAGCTATTACTATATTATTGTTTTGCGTAAAAGGAATCCATAAATAAAGCCTTAAAAAAATAAGCAATCCAAAAGTTATAGGTTTATTTATTATTTTATTGCGGAAGCTTATTTATAAAGACGATAATAATAAGGCAAGGTTTATTTAAAGCGGATTTTTTTTAGAAATCGTAATATACCTATTAAATTTTTTAATACGTATTATGAGTTGCCAGCGAATCGAAAATTAGGAGTATCTTTCGAAGCATTCAATATAAAACGTTAATTTAATATTCGGATAGGTTTAAAAGTACCTGCTGTAGCATTTAAATAAATGTCGGTTTATTGGTATTATATGTCGTTTTATTATTTTTTCCTATGGCGTATTTCGGGTTAATTTCGAATATAAATAGTAGCTTAAACGGGTTAACGCATTCGGTAATAAACGAGACCATGCCCTTAATTCCATTTTTGGGCAGGCATTCGGATTGGAATTTATAATTTAAGGTAAATCATAGTTCGGTAATTCGAATTTTAAAGGTTGCTGCATTTATATAATTAAGCATTTTAATATTACGGAAAGGTTTATCGTTATTGCTTATAAAATAAGGATTAATGTTTAGGTCGTAATTAAAAATAAGGGTTCTATCGATAAAAAAGACGTAATAATTAATAATTTGGCGTTAAAAAGTTTTATTATTATGAATTATAATTAATAAGTTGCCGAATAGTCCTGCATTGTAATGCTTATAAGTAACGGAATACGACGATATGGTTATAAATGGCGACGACTAAAACGAATAATATATAAGCTGTTATAATGATATAAAATAAACTTCTCGAAAAAAAACGACCTAGCAGTAAAGATATAATAAGTAAGCAAATAAATTAGGTCTGGTTAAAAATTTGGTTTATAAGTAAATTAATTAGGTTTAATTAAGAATTTAGCTTATAGGTATTACATAAGCAAGCTTTAATAATTGCAATTGGCATTTTTTTAAATTATAGCAATATAATAAATATAATATATGCCTTAAATAAAATAATTATAAGCTATTTAAATAAGCCAAATTTATTATAACATATAAAGTAAATTTTTTTATTTAATACTTTTAACTTTTAAGTTTTAATTTTTTATGTAGCAACTTTATTTTGCCCGTTAGTCTTAATTCGTTTTTAATACATTACCATTTAAATTAAATCTTCCGTATATAATAGCTATTATGGATAACCGTAAACCACGACCTATTATTAATACAATTAAGAACGAAAAGATATAAAAGCTGGTTCGTTAAATTTCGCATATTTTCATTTTTAATAATGGAAGCCATTATTAAAAATCTAAGCCGCCTGTCCGTAACATTCCCATTTTTAATATCGAAAAAAATCCATTTTATCGTACGCTTAAAAAAAACCAAAAGCTTATTTAAATTATTATCGATTATGCCAGCATTAAGCAAATTACCGATATTCTTAAAAAATTAATCGATATATTTCTTCCTATTATACCTTATTAGCTTTATCGTTTTTATAAAGAATTTGCGGTATTAACCAAATTAAATGCTACCTTTATTTAGGTATATATTTGTTATACGTATTTATATAAATCGCATATTAATAGCATATAGGCATTATTTTATTTAATTATTACGTTTTTAATAAGAATGGCTTAAAAACGATTTATTAAATGGAATATTACGGATATTAAGTTTTGAAATGTAATAATCGGGCCTTAATTATTCTCGACTTATACGACTAATAAAAAATCGCCGGCATAAGCATATGAAATATACGTAGCTATTAAAGTCGGCCTTTTTATGGACAAAATTATGCATTTTTTATTAATTAATATAAATGCCAAAGCGGCCTTATATATTTAAATTTATGAATAGCCCAATATTGCGCCGTATTAATAATATAAAATTAACGTTTATTATATATGGCCGTTTTATGGCTACTGGTTTATTTCCGGAACCAATATTATAAGATATAAATGCGGAAGTTATAAGATATTAAGAAAAATATGCATTTTTAAAAATAACATGTTCGCAAAATTCCGAGCCAAAAAAAACGATAGGCCAAACATTTACGACGAAGATATTAATCCAATTATGGCCAAGCCATATATGATTTGGACTGAAAATAAACGGTTATAATTATAAGGCGGCAAAATATTTAATATGTATTTATAAATAAAAAAGAAAACGCAAAACTAAATTAAAAAAATATAAAAAATACGAGAAATTGCCGTAAAAAAAAAAGCTATTGCATTTATATTTAAAAGTTTTTTACGAAATAAAATTAATGCTATGAAAATTGCTGTTATTAAAATTATTGTTATTAAATTAATAAATAAGGAATTACCGAAAATGAATTATATATAAAGACCGAATTAAAACATGTTTTAAGCGGGTATTATAGTCGTTAAGTTTTATTTATATAAGCGGATAATTATTTTCGTAATAAAAACGGCCGCGATTAAATGGAATATCGAATATTAAGCTTTATAATGTAAATATTTTAAAAATGGTTATATATAATAGTTCAGTAACAAATTTACGATTCGAAATATTACATATTATTTGGCGCAAAATAACGCCTTAAAAGTTATGCATTATAATGGCATATGCAATAAATAAGGGAAATTATTTTCGGTAATAAATAATACTTTTTACGACAAAGTTTTATCGAATCCGAAAAATAAATACGACAGCCTTACTTTAATCGTTGCGAAATTTACGGCTATCCGAATTAATAAATGCCGGGCCAATATAATTGTTAAAAGCTATTATAATAACTTCCGGAGCATTATTTATAACGTTTAAGCCCTAAGTTTAAGAAATATCGTATACCATATCCTAAGTTCCGTTTATAAAACCAATATGGCCCTATAAGTTACGTATTAATATAACCCGGTATTTAATGCAAATAAAAAAGCTTTTAAAAAGGTTACTAGCATTAAAAAAACGGCCTTATTTGTATTAAATTTTTTATGCTTAGCATAAACCTAAATAATTGAATTTGTAAGCCGTATTATATAATTATGGTTATATTAATTAATACGAGCCTTAATAAAATAAATACGTATAATATTATCGAAGCTTATAATTTCGGTAAAAAAAAGCTTTATAACGCATTTAAACGTTAATAACTCCCAAAAAGCGATAAAAACCTTAAGTTATTACAACTTTAAT
The DNA here is from genome assembly GCA_022225965.2 of Diatrype stigma. Classification (NCBI taxonomy): domain Eukaryota; kingdom Fungi; phylum Ascomycota; class Sordariomycetes; order Xylariales; family Diatrypaceae; genus Diatrype; species Diatrype stigma. The sequence goes on along the minus strand of JAKJXP020000039.1, from coordinate 7,778 downwards.
AAGGCTTTGCGAAATCGGATTTATTCGGATTTTTGTTGGCGTTAAATAGTAATAAAAAATACCGAACGCTTAAAAGCTTTATATAATCCGTATTTAATAATATCGTAATATTTAATTAATTGCTTAAAAGCATATAACGGCTTATTTATAACGGAAGATAATTAAAAGAAATTTCCGATAAGCAATATATTTAAGCCGTTAAAATAGCTATTGCGGCGATTAGGAAAAATTTTTTAAAGCCGCCGGTTAATCCAGCTTAAATTTTATAAGCCGAATATGTTTTTTTCGTCGATAATAAAAAAATAAACGTTACGAAAGCGCCGTTATAAAATATTTAATAAGCTAGCATTTTTTATTAAGGGCTTATATTCGCCATTAATAAATAAACGAAACAAAGAATGCAATATTTGGCCGCTAATTTGATTATTAATTACGCCAATTAGAATAATTCGAATTACGAACGACTTGCTTATTATAAATAGCTATTAAAAATATAACGATATAATCTTAATAAGATAGGACTTTTTAATTCCATTATTGCTATTAACGTATAATAATAACTGCTTTAATTAATTACCGATAAAAAAGCTTTAATAATAATTAATTATTATATTATATATAATTCGTTACTTAAAATTTAAAGTTTTAATTACATTTAATGGCAAATTCTTAATATCGTAATTGTCGGAATATTTTTTACGGCGTTTTTTTTAATAGCTACCGCTGGCGAAGTTTTCGTAAACGTATTAATTAATATAAAAAAACCAATCGTAATTAACATTAATATTACGGCGGCTAAATAATTTAACGTTTTTTTATTCGGGCAAAAAATTTAATATTATTCGAATAATGTATTGTTAATTTTTTAAAATGATATTATTCGTATTATTTAGGCTAAGCTCGAATTTTTTATTATCGGGCTAAATATTTTTTCGATTAATCGTACCGTAATAATTATCTTTATAAATATGATATTACATATAATATGCATATGTTGCAACATAATTGTCGAATTTAATTTCGTTATTAATTAATAATTCATTAATATAACGATGAAAATAGTTTAGTAATAGCTTTATTCGATAAAAATCAAAGAATTGCTAATAAGTTCGAATAAGTTTATAGCGAAGGAAATAATTTAATACTTTAGGTTGCGTATTAATGATATGCTACTTTTTAAAGTCCTAATCTTTAAAATCCCAATATTCGACGAATTCGAAATACGAAACGTATTCCATATGTATACCTTTTTATTTATATTTTTCCTAAGCTATAACGTTTTTTTTAATTTCGTCGCTTTCGTTATTAAGATTTAAAATTCGGACATGCTTTTTAAAAAGGCAATAATCGACGTTACGTATTATACGATTGTTTTTTTATAAAGAAAGCTGTAGCAAATAATAACAAACTTTTTAAGCAAAATAATTTCTTTTTTCGATAAGCTTATTTATAAGCTTAAAAATAAACGAAAACATAGGATTATTATTAATTATATGCGGCAAAATAAATTGGACAATTTAAACATATGTAACAAATTATTATTCGGATTTGCCGCAATATTTGGTTATATAATTAATAATAGCCGCATTATTGATATACGGAAAAATATTCGTATTAATTAATTACGACATAATTATTAATGGATTAAATTAATTAAAATAAATATTATTACGTACGGCATTAAATAATTATTAAAACTTGTTTTCCATTTTAATAACGCGAGATTCGTTTCGTATAAAGCATGGAAAATTAAAGCGGCAAACGGAATTTGGCAATTTTTTGCTTTTTTTCCGAATTTCGTTAGCCGCCTTTTTGGTAATCCGGAAATAATACGTAATAAAATATTTATAACATTAATAACGGTTTACGATATTATTTAATTATTATTATATAAGCTTCGTATAAAAAAAATTAATACATAACGGATTGTTATCCGTATTGCTGCGGCCGATTTTTTGGGGCTTAGGATTTATGGCAATAATATGGTAGCCCTAAACCTTGACGTATATATTCCGATTTTTTTATGTGTCCATATCCGGAAGGGAGTTATTTTTAAATTAATATAATTTATAAACGTAACCGTTGTTACGATCCTGTTATTTAAAGCGGTACCAAAAGTCGCCGAAATTGAATTTTTCCGTTAATACGATCTTTCGAAATAAAATAGTCCGAAAAAAAAAATGCTACGCAGCAATATAAGGATTTTTACGTAATAAGCGTCGAAATAAGCTTATTCGTTTATGTTCGTTTAATTGCTTTTATTGGTTAAATTTAGGCATATAACGGTATAAGCTTTATTAATAAAGATTTGCCGGATTTAAAGTAATAAACGTAAACGGCAGCTTTAAATAATAAAAAAAGGCTTTTAGTTTTTGCCGATGCTTATATTAAAAAAAACGAATGCTTTTAATAATATTTATAAACCGAATAATGCGATTAAAAATAACTTATGCCTTAGGCTTGTCCGGATTTTTAAAAGCCTTTTATAATTGGCGCTTAAAAATGGGCGAATTAAATTCCTTATTCGTAAAATAACGGCTATAATTACGGGCTTGCTTATATATTAAAGTATTTAATATAATATATCGAAAAATATAATGCTTAATAAAGCGATTATTTTTTTAGCGCATAATATAATTAAAATAATTTTAATATTTAATAATACGTTATCGAAACTTAATAAAATCGGCCTTATTATAAGAATAAAGTATAAAATACGTAAAAAAAAATAAGGCATAGGATTAATTGAATTTATTAAAAGGGATTTGCCGCATAAATGGCATTGAAAAATAATAAATAGCGTTTGGTTAAATTGCTTATAACGGTATATTCGGTTTCGAAAACGACGGATTATTTTTATTATTTTCTTTTAAGCGGTTTAATTTAAATGCTTTAATAAGTAAATTAGGAACCGCCGTTTTATCGTATATATCGATATTTTTTGGAATAGCTTTATTTACGAAATCCGCGTTCGGATTTATCGCTGTATATATTTTATTCGTTTCGTAAATATTAAGTAAATCGTAAATATCGCTATTTTTAGGTAATTAAAATAGGTTATAATGATTTAATGTAAAGTTTATATAGCCCGGATAATTTGCAGAAAAAAAGTTTAGCTATATATATATAATTTAGCAACGAATACGAAACCGCCGGCGAAATTAACGCTTTATTTTTGGAACATTATCGATATTTTTAGGACGAAAAAGAATTATGTCGAAATGCTTTAAAAATAAAGGTAATTCGTTATATATTTTGTTAATATTGCGTAAAAAGTATATAATATGTTCCGTATATTTATATTGTTAATTACGAATTTATAAGAAATTAATTAATTAATTAAATTATATAATAATAAAACGAATAATAAAAATATTAATTATAATATAAATTTTTGTAATAAATAGTTCCTTAATTGCTTTAAACGGAATAAACCAAAAAGAAACGTCGCTAAAATTTAAATTATTGCTAATAAAAAAATAAAAAGGTTCGTTTGTTAATTTTTTATTATTTTTTATTTAATAAATAATGTAAATATTTATGCTTAATAGCTTAATGTCGAATTATTTATATTAATAACGCGGGCAAAAATATATCTGTTTCGCTTTTAAGGCTTCGTCGAATCGTTTTTTAATAGTTGCGTTTTTAAGAAATAACGTAAGCTTTTAATCGTTGCTTCTGTATTATATTAGTTTTTCGTCGAAATTACGATGTTCTGGAAGTCGAATTTATTGTTGCTATTTACGTTTAACTGTTCGAAAAAACGCATAATTATGTATTTAAAGTCGTTTTCGTTTTTGCGTTCGAATTTATTTGAAAAATAAAAAAAACGAAAGATTAAAAAAGGCTTATAAATTACGATTAAGGCTAGCATGTTATAACTGGAAAAATTATGGCGTTGGTTTTAATATTAACGTCGATATACGTTTAGGCGTTACGTAATAATTAACCGAAGCAAAAGTACGAATAATTCGAATAGCCCGATTAAGCGGACGATTACGCGGCTTATTACGCGGCTTATTATGCGGTTAAAAAATAAGTAATGCCATAATCGGATTAAAGAATAATAAAAACGGCAAGAAAGCAAATTAAATATATTAGCGTAATCGTATTTTTGGCAATATTAAATTGGAAAATTATTTTATTAATAAATTTGGAAAGCTTAAAATAATAAAAAATAAAAAAAGCAAATAATAATTAGGAATAAAATAAAATTAAATTTAAAAGGGAATTTATAATGTCGATTCGTTTTTTAAACTTAATTAAAACGTATCGTTATTAAAATTTAATTTGGCCCGTAAATTAAATAATATCGGAGTTTATAACGGTTTTTTTTAATAACGTCGATGCGACCGGTAATTTCGTTAAATAATGTATTATTTAAAACGGACGACAATTATGCGAAATAAATTATTCTAAATCTGTTTATTACGATAATATATATTGCTAAGCATTTCGTAAATTAAATTTGTACGACGTCGATTAGATTTAAGCAAATGGCGTAGCTAAATTGCTAAAGAATAAGGAATCAAATAAGAATAGGCCAAGGATTAAAATTAAAAAGCTGGCTATTAAAAATCCAAAGATTAATAAGCTAATTATTAAAAAGCCAGAAATTAATAAGCCAAAAATTAATAAGCCACCTATTAAAAAGCCACCTGCTAAAAAGTTACTTATTAAAAAGCCAGCTGTTAAGAAGCCAATTAAAAAGGAACTGGTTAAAAAAAAGCCGGCTGCTAAAGAACCAAAAATTAAGGAGTTAATTGGAAAAGAACTGATTAAAAAGGAGCCGGCTAAATAAAAGCTGGCTAAAAAGGAATTGGTTAAAAAGGAACTGGCTAAAAAGGAGCTGATTAAAAAAAAGCTAGCTAAAAAAGAACTGGCTAAAAAGAAGCTGGCTAAAAAGGAACTGGCTGGAAAAAAGCTGATTAAAAAAAAGCTAGCTAAAAAAAAGCTAGCTAAAAAGGAACTGGTTAAAAAGGAACTAACTAAAAAGGAATTAATTAAAAAAAACCAAATTAAAAAAAACCAGGAAATTAAAAAACCGTATGTTCAAAAGTAATACGAAAGAAATTATTTATTGCAATATAAAAACAAAATGCTTATATAATAAAATAAAATTAATATTAATTCGAAATAAAAACATAAGCATATATACGTTTTATAAAATATAATTGCAACAAAAAAAAGCATTTTTAAATAGAAATATGCGAATATTGCTTGTAAATAAATTAATTTAATAACTAAAATTATTAATAAACATAATAAACCTTGGAATTCGTAAAATGATTTATATTAATAAAATTCGAAAAGGTTACATATAAGCCGCGAATAAGTTTCGAAAAACCTATAATGCGTTATATTATAACGAAAAGATTACGTATAAAATTTAAAAGGATTATATATAAGTCGCGCATAAAATTCGAAAAAGCCGTAACGTATTACGAATGAGTTACGTATAAAACTCGAAAGGGCCGTAATGCATTACGGATAAATTGCGAATAAAAATAAAAAGATCGTAATATATTGCAAATGGATTACGGGTAAAAATGAAAAAGTCGTAATGCATTACGAATGAATTACGGATAAAAATGAAAAGATCGTAATGCATTACGGATAAATTACGGATGGAAATGAAAAAATCGTAATGTATTACGGATGGATTGCAAAAAAAAATGAAAAGATTTTTGAAAAAAGCTGGAATGATTTAGTAATATAATAAAATATACGGGCAAATTAAGGCAAGCTGCGAAAAAGCTATAGGCAAATTAAAACAAATCGAAACAAATTACGGGCAAATTAAAACAAACTTAAATAAAATCCGGAAATGTAATGATATTATTGGCCGTATGTATAAAATAAATGGGTTTTGTTATTATTTATATATAATACTTATAAGGAATAAAAATTAATTGGCTGGCAAAATGGAATTAACTGGTTCGACTAATCGCCAGAACGAACGCAACGGGTTCGATTAATCGCAAGCGAAAACGTTCGAGGTATTGCCTAAGCCTGAATTTCTGGATATAATTTCCGTGTTACATTACCTTTATAAAATAACCTCCGGTTAGAATTAGGTTTTGGCTTTATACGTCATTACCGATAATATATATGCCTTAATTGCTATTACTGTTTTATTAGCGGAAATATTATGAATAATCTTATTTAAATGCCGAATATAATTAGCCGCCCGTAAAGCTTTAATAGCTTATTAATGCGCGTATTTTTTAAAATCGAAATTAGCGTTAAAGGAAATTTTTAATTACCGAACGAACCCGTTCTTAATATTGACTATAAAGTTCTTAATAGTACGCATTAAGGTTTTATACGGTACGTAACTTTTATAAAAATGCTATAAGTTGCTTTTGATTAGGTCAAAAGTAAGCGCGTTTTTTTTGTCCCATATTAGGATGTCGCGTACGTTTTCCTTCAAAAGGGCCGAGGTTTTCCCGTGGTGCGCCTTATTCGGATAATCGCAATGTCGTTTGCATATCTAAATGAAAATAACGGGGGGCCCTTTCGAAATAGAAATTCCGTATATAATATAAACAGAATGGAAAAAACAAATAAGCCTTATAATACGCCGTACGAAAATGGCATAATATCGGTAATAACGTCTTTTATTCGAATAAAAGCTAACCGGTTAATTATAAAAAAGGTTTATCTAGCGTATAAGGCGTTTATTTCAGCCTTGTTATTTTAGCTTTAGAATTAAGCGTTTTCGGAATACCGCGTTAAAAGCTTCGGAAATATTTATTATAATTAAGGACGCTATTTTATTTTAAACGAAAGCCAGCTTTACGTTATAAACGACGTAAGCGGCTAAATTTAATGCTAAGCATTTAAATAATGCGCCGAATTGCTGGGTATTAATTACTCCGGTTTTAATAGTAATTACCGATATGCGCCGAATTATAAGCTTTTTTAGTTTTTTATTTAAACAGAACAGAAGAAATATAGGCCGTAAACGACGCATACTTTTTACATCGCATTTTTCGGAGATTATTGTTATATTATCGTCGCCGCCGTTTTTATCGTTTTAATTCCGATTATATGCAGCGGCAGCCCGTTTTAAAAAATAAGGATGCCTAAGATTAGATTAACGTAATAAAAAAGCCTAAAAAGCCTAAAGAAATAAAAGATCCGGGCCCCAGCTTTAATTAATTAATGTAATTCTAATCCGTAAAAAACGCCGATAATCGGCTTTTTTACGATTTATTCTTAACCATTTATAATACGCGTTACGTTTCGTAAACGTTCGGGCCATAATGGTCGATATTTTAAAGCTTAACTTACGAAAGGTTATTAACGTTTAAAAGATTAAAACCGGATAGGCATTACGTTTCCGTAATAATACTAAGCAACATGATTTCGATAAAGCCTTTCATCTTTTTATAACTCTCTTTTCTTATTTCTATACTTTGTTAAGACTTTTCTTTGCATAGTTCTTTTTTATATCGTAAGCTTTACATTTATACTTGTCGTTGAATTAGGCAAACCCTTCGAGAATATATTTCCTAAGCCTGAATTTCCGGATATAATTTCCGTATCACACCACCTTTATAAAATAACCTCCGTTTAAAATAAACCCTTAATACTCTTCTTTTTAAAGCAATTATATACTTATAATAACTAGGTAAATAAATTTATTCGAACGAAAAATTTATTATTATTATTATTATTATTATTATTATTATTATTATTATTATTATTATTATTATTATTATTATTATTATTATTATTATTATTATTATTATTATTATTATTATTATTATTAT